>OAMR01000531.1:98631-208049 GCA_900205405.1 Echinochloa crus-galli
TAGTAATGACATGTTTACAAGACTTGTAAAATTGTAATGGTATGCTTTTAATATCATAAATAGTGATGGTACTATTTTCAAAGCATGACAATTGTAATGGGCCAGCAGTAGTTTTTTTTTATATATATATAACAGGCCAGCAATAGTATTTGAAAACAGACCAGCAGCAAAGTATGCCCTGTCCCCCGCTAGGGCCATGATCCACCAGAAGTAGCGATCGGACGGCCCAAAAAGGACCGAAAACTCCTGATATAAAGCGAGGTCGTGCAAGTGAAATGGATCGATCTAGGTTTTGTGCTCCGCCGCCGATTTCCTCATCCATGGAAACCCCCATCTCCTCCTCCTCCTCCTCCTCCTCCTCCGCGGTGGGGGATGGGCACTCTCCAGGTGCAGGAGCAAGGGAAGGCGCCGCCGGCCCCAGCGAAGCTCCCGCAAGGATGACGATGGAGGATCTTCTTCGCGGCGATCAGAGTTATTATCAAAGGCGCGGGTACCCTGACGTTGCTTCCTACCTAGAGGCAAGGAAGAAGGTATCCTTCCCCGGAGCGCCAGCGCTTATTTTTTTACTACTGAGCACTGATACTGATTTCATATGATCGATTTGGTTCGTCTCTTAACTTACTGATTATGCAAATGTTTTTGCTTCCTTGTAGATGCTGTTATCTCAGTTCTTGGTTAAGGTAGCACCTATGCTACGACCCATATTGAACAAGGATAGCCTCCCGCGCTTCTATGGACTATGCAACGGGTGGTCGCAGTACATGGGCCTCCGCGAATTCCTCTACCCGGAGATCCTCACCTCAATGGTCTCCAAGAACGCGGTGCGCTGCGCCAGGGCGGCGCTGCAGGGCGGCGATTGGTTGCGGGGCCGCCGCGCCGACCCCAACGGCTGCCACCCCTATGGCTTCATGCCCCTCCACGTGGCTGCCGAGACTTTCAGCGTCGAAATGGTCAAGCTCCTCCTCCGCCACGGCGCGTCGGCAAACCTGCGCACCAAGGGCGAACAGGTCATCGAGGGTCTCCTGCCTCTGCACGTCGCCGTCGAGAATACTAGCATGCACAAGTACCTGGAGGACCACTGGGCTGATGGCCACCCTCTCGACACCCTCATAGCTCTCCTTTGTCTGCCTGAGATGGTTCGTTCACATCATCATGCCACTGTGTTTTTTCTTCTTCTTCTTTAGAGGCTGCTTACTACAGTCACTTCATATGCATAGCCATACTACTCAGTATCTCTGGTCCAGTGTCTAGCCACATTCTCCTCTCAGTTTTTTTTCAATTTCCTATTTCCTTATATGCATATAGTATGCAAAGCAAAATCATCCAGCAGTATATATATACTTATACACTAACTCAGCACCATGGGGCAATTTGTTAAATGGACATACAACTGACTGCAAGCATTCCTTTTAGAAAACTAAGCCCACTCATTTCCTCTTATTTGCTGCATGCATCCATCTTAATAACCTGCTTTCTTGTTTGTAACTTTTCATGTAACCTGCCACAAACAGAAGATGTACTTGGACACAACTAGATTAATTGCGCAACATACCCATAACATCGTCGATGAGGTGTGGAATTACATCGATAAGAAGCAGCATGTCCAGCTAGCAATTTTGCTGCTGGCTGCTCAGAAGCAGCTCCATGGCCCATTAAATAGGAGCAAGGGGAAGGTCTCCCTGAATGGCTTTGAATCTGTTAAAAGCCGCACTTATGAAGCTATTCGTGCTCTACATCACCAGATGATCACTATGGTTAATGAGGGAAAAAATGGCAGTGAGCTTAAGAAGTTGAAGCAGAAGAAGGAAGCCCTTCTTACAGCAGACACGCTAGTTTGTATTGTTGAAAAAGCTGGTCAAGCTCTTGAGGATTACATTCAGACTTGCTCAGAGGTACTTCCTAAATTATGCCCCTCTCCTCTCTCTTCTCTTTATTTCATGGTACTGATGTTTTTTTCCTCCAATTTTGATATGATTCATCAAATGTTCTGTGATGTTCAACATTCATGATTTTGATCTGCTAGGCATGCTCCAATTTATAAATGCTTTCTTTTGTGACTTCTAAACAGAAGGAGATACTCCTATATGTTCTACTGACTAGTGATATTCCCATAAAAAAAGAATTAAGCATATCTTCACCTACATATACAAGAGATTATTAGTGCTTCAAAAGTCTGCATTGTATATTTTCTTACCACCTCTGTTTAGATATATGATGTTTGGGACAAGCTAATTAGTTCATGTCAAGGACTAAATAGCTTGTCCTATATGTCTTATTTAAGAACTGAGGGAGTATTTAACAATTAACAGTACAATAGTTTATAAAAATCGTGTTTGGTTTATAACTATTAATTTATTGATATAAGGCTGTACTTTTTTCCGCATTGTAGTTTCTTTTGTCATCTATGCAAAAATTAACTACAATTTAAGATCATTTCATAGTCTGTGGTTGAGATTTGGACAGTAAATAGATGTAAAAACAGGGAAATGCGTAGGAATAGGTCTAACATGTAAAGATCTATTTGGAACCTTTTTGGGGGTGATGAAACACCTGAATAGGTGTTCATATGATCAATACAAAAACCATAAGAAAGTTCATTTAAAAAATGGTGAATTTTGGGATCCATTTGGGGCTAAAGATACTTAGCGTGTTACATATGAATCTTGTGCTATTTTTAACGTAGATTCCTTTTGAATGCAAGAATGACAAAGAAAACTAAGACAGTAAGAATGTGCCCAGGAAAAGCCATGATTCTAGAGCTTCCAGTGCTGATAGGATCACTACTTACTAGCAGAGCATGATGTGGTCACCACTAAATCATGCCATCACTGTCATGGTTGGCACTGCTGTTGCCATTAATTGTGGTGGTTGTGCTGGCAGTAATCGGAGATGGAGAGTACTAGGTTGATTGGGTTAGCTGGTCCCAACTTTCCATCACCAATTTTTTTTCTTCTTGATTCTTGAAAAGCAGGAACTGCATTTCATTTCATTAAGAAGAGAGAACAAAATGTTAGGAGAGGTAGAGGTCGGCCTAAACTGACTTGGGACGAGTCAGTTAAGAGAGACCTCAAGGAGTGGAATATCTCTATGGATTTAGCTATGGATAGGAGCGCTTGGAGACTAGCAATCAATGTGCCCGAACCGTGATCCTTACTTCTCTGTTTTTCCCCTAACTCAAATTTCTGTTTTTGGGTTTCACCTCTAGCCTACCCCCAACTTGCTTGGGACTAAAGGCTATGTTGTTGTTGTTGTAAGAAGAGAGAACAAAATACAAAGAAGGCGTCACAAGGATCCCTTCCAATAACAGACCCACACACGAGAGGGAGAGGGAGAGTTTTTAACAACGCATGAACTCCAGCTGAACACTCATTTGCTACTGATTGCAGAACCACAGTAACATTAGGATTAGCGCTCTCATTTACTTAGGATAAACCCATCTTATATATATGATCAGAGGAAGTAGTACTTAGTACTTAGAAAAAACCGTTGTGTTTTTTCTTTATGTGCTGTGCTGTTTGTCTTGACAGATGACCTTTTGTAAGGTGGTTATTATGGGCGCATTTGGTTCATGACCCCAAGGAGCCAATCCAATTTTTGGCTGTGCCAAGAGAATTTGGCAGGTTTTTGGTTGGAGGCCAGTTTTGGCCATGGCCAAATAAATTTCGGCTGTCCAAAATCTTTGTAGAGTATCTGGGAAAAGCTTCAGCCAGTAAAACGTCAGCCGAGATTTGGCTTGGCCGCATAGAACTCTATGTTGACGTGTCATCGCCTGATTGTTGATTTAATCTATTTCAAACAAGACCTATGTTGACTATTTAAAAATAAAAAAATAATGACATGTAGGTTTCACATGCCATACTCTTAGATTTGGCATGAACCTAACTTTGGCTTGGTTGCAAACCAAACACTCCTTTTCTAGCCAAATTTTGTCACTGCCCAACTGTGGTCATAGCCAACTGGGGTATGAAACCAAACATACCCTGTGCCTTGCAGCCACTGCCACATTGGAAGTCAACATATCTGAATAAATATTGGAATAATGTCCTTGAACATTTTATAATGATTTTTTAAAAATATTTTGATGAAATGTAGGTATGTCATGAGCAAATTCTTGAGCATGTTTCATCAATTCTAAACAGCAAGGGCATTGTTCCTTCAGGGATAGTCATTGACACTGCAAGCCTAAAATGGTATGTCATCTATTGGCTTCACTTGTATTCACATATCTTTTATGCACATCTGATGTACAATTGATATGGCATTTTTTCCCTAAAATTTTCCTTCTTGTTTTCAAGCTACCAATATCCTGGGCAAACATCAATTGCTAAGCCAGATTCTCGAGGTTTGTTACTCTTTTGTTGATCTTATTCTTAATAGCAGAAAAGAGAATTAGCTGTGCAATTTATAGTTCCGCACTTAAAAGTTCGCTGTGGCAAATTTACTAGCATTTCAGTATATAAAAAAAACTGATGACCTGTATCCAGTGCCAAAAAGGGGTGCGACCAGATAGAAAGTGACTCAAACCTGACTGGGAATTAGGTTTTGGCTGATGTGGTGCTGACCACAGGGACAATAAACTTGTCAGATCATAGTCTCTTTTTCCCCATATATGCATTATTGCTGCCTAGGTCCTAGGTGTATCGAGTATGGCACATAGGACCACAGGGGAAGCAAGCACAACAGTTACCTCTATATTATTAACACATGATAATCTAAGATGTTGCCTATTGATCAGATATCTATGATTAACTTTCTGTTACACCCCACTCCGCCACTGCTGGATGCCTAGGAGTTCCGATTTCATAAGTTGGTTCCTAATCAATTCCTTTATTATTGAATATAGTGGACACTGGGGGAACTAATGAAGCTGACAAGTCATACACTCTGAATGCTGAAGGTTTTAAAAGGGTAAGCTTAACTAAATTTGAACTGTGGATGATCTTGCCTTTTCTCATGTCACCATATGGATGCTTCAATTAACATACAATTGCTATGCTGTTTTTGCTCGTGCTTATAATATAGGAAAAAATCCAATATACTCCCTCTAAGTATCAAATGGTCTATTTAACCCCTAATTTTGCTAAACTAGATCAAAACACACCTTTTGCTGATTTGCTGATTTTAGAGACCGGTTTTGCTGACTAAAATATCTTTTTGTCTCAGATCTATGATCATGAACTAAACCTTTTACACAGTGACATCCCCATGTACTCTTATCAGAGATGTGATCATGAATGAGAACAACTCATTCTTTTGGCAGCTGTTAATATATGGGAGATTTCTATGGTGCCAAACCCTACCCACTGAAGTAACATTGAAAATGAAATTGCGTGGGAAACATACCTGGCTCTCTTCCTTCTCATTGATTACCTTGTTGATTAGCACACCCACCAGCGCAGAACAATGAAACAATGATAGAAACAGCTGCCGGCTCTGACCTGCCACGGAGGCACATAGGAATGGAGGGGCCAATCCGATTCTCATCAAACCTGCCACGTAGGGCTACCAACATGTCAATCCTATTCAGCAAAACCGGCCTCCAAAGCCACCAAATCAGCCACGTAGGTTTGTGTTTTGATCCAGTTTAGCAAAATTAGGGGGTTAAATAGATCATTTAATACTTTAAGGGGGTTATTTGGAGTTTTGTACATAGGCCACTTGGAGGGAGCAAATTGGATTTTTTTCCTATAATATATTAGTTACTTGATGACAAAAGCTTCCCAGTTTGTATAACAATTTAGTTTTAGTCTGACCATGGGACTTGATCCTCCAAAATGCACTGTAATTCTATCTTACTTTATGTTCAGTAGTGTTAGTTCTAGGTGTAGTCCTAAGTGATTCAAATTTTTCTTGTGGTAGTGGGCACACGATTCCAGGTTGGAGCTTCATCTCCTACAATTCACTCAGAATTTCCTTATTGTGATTGGTTATTTGTTGAGTCTAATTTGTATTGATAGCGGATATTATTGTGGCATTATTCTTCGAATTATCCTAGCACCTAGGTGCCTAGGTCTGATAAATAGTTAAGGATTGAAGGTAATATTTGACATAAATTAGTTAAACTTATAGTGTAACCTCCAATTGTTGCCATGCTGGTTAACAAGGTACCATGTACTCATTGCTTCCCGAGTGTGGTGGCTGTTTACTCATTCAGATGATATTTGCCTCATGTGAACAGATCCCTGCAAAGCAACCACCTAAAGGATTGGCCATAAAAGAAGTGAGAGATAAGTTCTTCCCATACTGGAAATCTGTGTTGTCTGCTCGGCTGCAGGTGAAGATGCTTCCACCTTGTGAACCAAGCAGGAAGGACATACAAAGAACTGAACCAAGGCCGAGCAAATCAATGGAAGCCCACTCATTTCTATGGTGATATACATGTTGAGATGCCTTTTATTTTGTACTGACTTGAATGTTTTTTGTTCCCTTGTATGCTCAATGTTGCTATAACCTTTGTTCAGGACTGGGAAGATGAAACCATCGGTGGCATGAGGAAGTTCTGCTAGAAGCTGTGTTCTTGCTTTTTATGGCCCAAGTGCCTGACCTTCGTGTCAGTGCTATTATTAATATGTAGTATTTGTCAGGAAGCTAAAATATATAATCGAATGTGATGTAGTTCTAGTGGGCCAGGCTAGAACTAGAACTAGATACATCCTGGCAAGTAATCCATCTAAGTGAACACTGTTTACCTTGGGATTAAATTCTGTGTTGCCTTTTGTGAGTAATATGCTTTGGTACCTTTTGCAATGAGAAAATCGATCTGGAATTCTGAGCAAAATTCCATTATATTGGCATGCAATTGTTGAATTTGGTGGTCTACGATATCATCTCTGTCATAGTGGGTATGGTTGCTTGGTCAGGGAATGATGACCTGCGCGTTTGTGCTGGAGCCGGAATGGTGATTGAGGAGAGTGAACATTCACATGCCCGTGGTCCGTGGAACATCACGAGTGACCGGTTGCCAATCGATGTCTTCTTTGACTTTATCATCCAATGCAAAGGTCCTAACTAATACAGAAAATTACCCAAAAAAATAACTAATACAGGAAGTGATGGAGAGAACATCCCCGTCTGCGGTACTGCAGTGTATAGCACCGCCGTACGCCGCCAGGCAGCGCCACAGCCATTTTCGTGCAATCCCTGAATGCATTTTGGTTTCATCGACACGCTGAGCATAACTAGCCAGCTCGTGCAATGCACCATACTAGTAGTACTACATAATTAGACTAGCCAAGAGCCGGGAGTGATCATTCTTGGGGTTGTCTGTCAGACTATCATAATGATTGGGGAGTTCTGCGGATCACTGCTCACTCGTTTCAATTAGCTGTCAGATAAATTATATACTATGAAAGTATTTCTCACAATAAATCTATCTGCCTGTCTGTCTATATTTTATTATAAATACGAATCTTATGGTGTTAGAACTAGCAGCTGCTTATGTAACCATTCCTCTCGTCTTGCCAGCCGAAAATGCATAAGCGGAGCCTGAGGCTTATATGCGACCATCCCTACGGCTTCTCGGACGATACTGAAACGTCCTTCAACCAGCGCGGAGTCATGGATGGAGGATAAAAGAAAAAAAAAACGAAAACAAACCGCAAAGCCCTAAAAGGCCCAACAGTCCAAGTGTCCAGCACCTCCTTCCTTCCTCCCTCCTCCCTCTCCTCCCCCGAGACAGATACACTGGTCACGCAGCCTCTCCGGCCTTCGCCGCCGCGGAGACCCAAAACCCTCGAACCTCGAGACCGCTGCTCCCTTCCCAGCTACCGCTACCTTTCCAGTCCGCAGCTCGCCGCCGACGGGTCGGCCACGACTCACCAGACGCCACTGGTGCTGCGCTAAAACCAGCGAGGGCGCCGTTCCTCAACCCCAAGAAGACCGCCATTCCTGCCGACTGCCGTCCACAGCTGGAGCCTGCCGCCGGTCGCCCGGTCCCCTCACAGCCTCCGCTTCCGTAGCCTGATTAGTGATAAAGGTGATTTAACCTTCCGCACACTATTGGCCTTCCTCCCCCTCTTGACCTCTTTTAATGATGACTCCTTTGTTCGTTCTGTTTCTAGTTTAAGACATGCCCTGTTCAGCCGTGCTGTAAGCCGGCACAAGAAATCTCATCGCAAAAGGTTGCCTTTTTTCTTCTTAGATACCTAGATTTCCGTTTAGTCTACGCTTTTTTTTTGTTCCATTCACTATCTCCGCATATCAATGTAGCATATATGTAGTATCGATTTTGTTTTCCCTTTCCTAAATGGATAGAGAAACATGGTCATCTCCATTTGAAGGAGAGAGAACCCTAGCACCGAATCTCAGTCACAACTGCTGCTTTTTCTGGTTGCTTGGTACGTTCTTGCTTTTTGTTTTTGTTGTGATCAGATTTTTACATGTACCTTCTCTTGTTACTTGATCAGATTGTTGGAGGAATCTCTTCCGGAGACGAGTAAGTGTACTGAGAGAAACATGTGAAAGACAAGACTCCTGTGTTCCCCCAGCATAAGAATCAGAAGGCAAGGGAGTGACAGTGGCTTCTGCAGACAGTAGACTCTAGTTGCAGAAATCTGAGGAGAAAAGAGACTAAAGACCAGAATTTTACATTTTGATCACTTCATTAACTAACCAGGTATGTTTATATTCTTCTGTTCCTTGCTCTGATCATGACATGTAAATTGTTTAGTTTGCACTTGTTTGTTTACTGCTCATTGCCCAGTTCATGTGTACTGAATTCTTCACTTGTTTTGCTGATCTCTGGGCTAATGATATAGATAGGGATCTGTACAGTTGCATTCTTTATTTGTGAGTTCAATAGTTTAATCACATTGCTGGTTGGTGAGCGCGAGCCTATTATGATTTTATGATGTTACTTATTTAATTTCAGTCATGTCACTTTGGCGAGTGCATCGCAAGCCATGGAGCTCGCTGAAACAACAGAGCCTTCAATTGGCCGCTGGTTTCTTTTCTCAGAGTTCAGCATTTCACTCAGCGCCTGATACTGTACCAACCGACCATTTGCTCCCTTATCCTGAGCACTATCTTAAGCTGCCCCCATGGATCGAGTTGCCGCCAATAGGTAGTAGTCCTGATCTCCTGAAGGGAATTGAGGCTAATTCTTCTGCATTCTTGAATGCGTATGGTGCACACCAGTATGAGGCTTTATTTGAGAAAAAAGTTAAGCCATTCTTGGTTTCCCATTGTATTCTGGCATATGGATTGATATCCGATCTCCATATCAAGGAACTTCATTTTATGAACAAGGATCTCATTAAGCACTTTCCTGTTTATATCACCTCTCTTAGCCTCATGAAGTGCTTAGTTAAACAGCGTGAGCAGCACTGGCAACCAATCTTGCGGTCTCTTGTGGAAAACAGAGTGATGGTCTTACATGATTGGGTGCACGAATTGACGCCTGTTCAGGTGCTATATTATGATCATGGTGTACTGCTGGCAACCCAGTCTGGAACTTCTGATTCTCTTATTTGCAAGGCAGAATGCGATGCGTCATTCAAAGCCACAGTTGGTGCAACACCACCACCAGCACCAGCTGCATCAGCAGCAGGAGCAGGAGCAGGAGCAGGAGCAGCTGCATCATCAGAAGCAGCTCCGGTAACACAGAAAGGTTTTGCGACAATAGCTTCTATAATTTGGGAGTCTAAGAAGATGATAGACAGCCAAATAACAAGAGGACTGCCAAGTCAAGACTCGGAGCATGCAGAAGCTCTTGCCCTTCTTAGTGTACTGCAACGAGGAAGAGAGCTCAAGATCAGCGTCTTGGATGTGGTTATTGATAACTTGCAAAACTACAAGACCATGATAGGTGAACTGGATGTGTTTGAGCACAAACATCGCGATGTCATGATAGCGGCTATCCAAGTTGCCAAAGAATATGATGTCATTAGATTTCGATATGAACCTAGAGAGCTTCTCTGTCTTGTGAATGAGATGGCAAATGCAGTTGAGGAAAAAGAAGAACCACCACACTTGGGAAGAATTCTGGAAGCAAAGGCATATTGTCTATGGGGCTTGCCGGTTGTTCGTATCAATCAAAGCACAAATAAAATAATTAAAAATCTAGGTATGTGTGCTGCACGATTTGCAATTCATATTGTTTGTTACACTTCGCTGTATCTATATGCAATGGATTTCCTTTGTTGCACTTTGCACTAACACTTGCTTTCTCTTTATATCTAGCAAAAGCACCGGTCGGAAATGTAGACATGGAGATGGTACAGTCAAAAGGCTATTATGTTGAGGTTCATGAAGCAGAACACAAACTTGATGCAGTTGTGGGACTCCTAGAAGTTCTTGATCCTAAATTTCTTGTTATATTGGTAAAGTCAGAGGAACATGCCCGTATTGTCATACCTCAACTAATCTTGAGATATCATCATTTGGTGCTGAGGAGATCTGGTCAAGCTGATGACATCACAACCACTTCCTTCGGTGAAGTCGGTTCTATTGAGCAGCGTACAGCCTTTGTGCTGATCAATGAGACAAAGATGCCACAATTCTCTGCGCAGAAAGTTCTTTTGGTTGCTTATGATAGCTCATCTGATCAAATTTAGTATGATCCAGACCAGGATACCTCACGAGTAATAAACATCAGCATTGTTACTCCTCAGGAAAAATCATTCCTTCCGGATACTGCAAGTGAGGTCGACCCGCTTGTTTATGGTTTCTTCGCTGGTATGTATGTCTTCATTTGGATTATACATGAGCACCTTGGAAGTATCTCTTAAATGCATTACTTTCTTATATCTCCTTTTCCATTTTCTGTATGGTCATTTTGCTTATGATGAATGATTTGCTTATATACGATATGTTTTTGGGGCTGTTTTCTCTTTAGCTGATCTAGGTGACAGTTCATTCAGTAGGCACGTGTTGTGTTCATGAACTGTTTCTCTTTGGTCACTAGGCTAAAGGCAATGTCCTTACTTTTGGCATGGCCGTGGCTAGATATTTCGTCTAGACATCTGCATTAGCATGCCTTTTACCCTAGAAATTGCCACTTAAAACAATCACATTTTGCTAGTCTGCTGTTTTTGCCATTTTAATGCCACTGTTGTCTAAAACAATGATTGTTAGCTGGTGTATAAAGTGACTTTGTTTTAAGTGACAAATCGCTGTGTACAGCGCTCACCTCAATGATTATAAACTGAAGGGTGGAGGTACTTTTTTCTTGGAAGAAAGGTCTGTGTTTGGTTTTATTTTGGGTGAGAGACTGTCTCTGCTCGTTGAGGCAACAGTATACTTCTGTATGTAGTATTCACAGGGTATCTGTTTGAGGAGGATTCAAATGTTGTCAGTAGCATTTACCATGCAGTAGTTTACTGGAATGTACGCACTTAGATATGAATTGTATGTACGGCTAGTAAGAAACTAACGCATGCAAAACCGTGCAGTCAACAGGAAAGGAACATCGGAGAAGACATCTAAGAAGAAAACCTTGGGGGATATGCTGCACAAATCGGAAGATGAAGAAACTTATCCTTGGAGGGATCCATGCTCCAATGTTAAATAACTTCAATTTGTTGCTGAAATGTTGAAGCAGATGACTTCATTCAGATGACCTGCCTGGCCATCTGTCGGTTTTGATATGTAGAGGGCACGTTAAGCTAGTTTAGTACACTTTTCTGTGCTCACGGCCTCAGAGATGCTTTGAATATCAGCAATCTAGTAGAACACCCCTTGCATCGGTGCGGATGTTGCAGTCGCCTACTCGCCTGTTACATTTCGTTAGTTCGCAGCACATGCGGGATGTTTGACGCCAGTCGCCACAGCAATTCTGAAATGCACAGGCGTTTTTTGAACATATGGATAGTCAGAATTTTGCCTTTTCTTTTACTTTAAAGTTAATTGAGCACATTGCAAAGCAGAGTTCTGTTTTCTCATCCAAGTCGATTGCTCGTATCAGATGCAATATATCAAGGTTTCGTTTTGCCTAGTATTTCGTCTGGGTTTGGTTAATAATCTGTCGGCTTTGCTTTCAATTGGCGCCCAGCGCGGGACAGCAGGCGAGGGCGACCGGAGTCGGGCGGCATTTGCAGTTGCAGGTAGCCTTGCCGCTTCGTCGCTTGTGAAACTCCACCACATTGGCGCTGGTGTGGACCCCTCCACCCTTCCCCCATCTATCATTCGCCCCCGCATCCTCCCCTCGTTTGGGAATACGTGGGTTGGGGTGGATTGGGCCCAAACCCTGCCACGCCGTGGAGCACAGCCCCAGCCCAAACTAGCTACTGTTCATCTATCAGTCACCGTTTATACAATTAGTTTTATATTTCACTTATATTTAATATTTTTAATTGGCATTTAATTATTAGACCAGTCCTGAGAATCTATTTTTAAAAAAAATTATTCCGAAGAATCTAAACAGGATTGAATGCTACTGTTAGCATTGGTTTGTAATAGTATGTCTTGCTCAAAAGAAAAAAAAATTGTCTTCACATGTTCTGTTTGCTTCTGTAGAAAGAAGAGAGAGAATGATTAATCCTAACAGAACCTCTCTATCTATAACCGTTGTGGAGTGGAGGTACCGGAGGGTCAATCCCTGTTTTAACTGTCCGTGGCACTATATGAAAGGCGTATGAGACCGTTGATACATACTCGTAGCAATTATCTGTTTTAACTGTCCGTACTTTGGTTTACGGTTAAGGCCCTATTCGGCTGGTCTGATGAACAGTACTCGGCTGGTTTATTTTAGCTTATCTCCTCTCACACAATACTATTCATTCTACCAGCTGAGCACTGTTCATTCTACCAGCCGAACAGGGCCTAAATCAATCGGCGATAGACATCTGGATTTGTAATTTTCTAAAAGAATACAGCTTTGCAGCATGATCACCTTTTTGCATCTCCAGGCCCAGGCCCAAACGTGTCAAAAAAAGGGCCCAGGCCCAAAACTCCTGCGAAGCTACCAAACACGACCCCTTTTGCAGCCCAACGCCTACCAAACGCCGGCTCAGCGTCTCACTGCTTTCTTCGCCGCCGCTCCTCCATTGCCCTCGTCACTTCGCCGTGGTTGCAGCGCGCCGCCACAGGATCTGTGACCCTCCCCGAAATCTCACGAAGTTGACGCTGCCGCGAGCACCCCTTCTTTTTCGGCTGGGCTCACTGCTCCATCCCCTTCCTCGCAAGTGCCAACGCAGACCAAGCCCGTTCTGGTTCGTCCCCCACCGAATTAGCGTTATTTGCTTTTGTATGATGTAGTTCTTCTTACTCGCGGCCAATGCGCTGCCGTAGTTTCGAAGGGAGGTGTCTGAGATTAGTTTTCTGTCGTCGATTGTTTCGACCGCCGCCGCCGCCGTTTGGACGAGCTCCCCGGCAACTCGGCCTCAGGTAAGCCCACAAACCCTAACCCCAATTCTCTATGCCCAATTCAATTTGCAGTATATATTTTGGTGGCTGATGGATAAGCAAGAAATCAGTCACTCAAACCCTAAAATTATTCTGTATACAAAGGTGTCTGCCTCTGTGTGTTGGAGGTGCACTACATGTTCTCTTCTAACAAGGATCAATCGTTGGACCTTGATCGAGTGACTGAAAAATCTGACTTGTTTCAGAATAGGAGGGTTCAAATGGTGACTAGATGCTCTAATGATTATACATGCTCGCCATACATTCGTTTGCCGAATGACTTGCATCAGCATAATATCATTTCTTTGATGATTGCAGGGTTGTTTGACGATTACAGGGCCTTGTGAAGTGTTCCTTTCGGCTTTCACATGAACATGTTTCTTCGGCGAGTGAACCGCGACCCATGTCTGTTACTATCTCAATCATTTCGGTCCCTGTCTACAGTTCTGCTTTCGCCAACAGTACAAACCATATCAGTATGCCTACCCCCAACACCACTTGCTGCTTTCTGCATTGTGCATCATTCTATGCATGAATTATGACCCTGGCTTCCTCAACTCAGGACTGCCAATCCAGGGAATGTGGCAGACACAGCTATGCTTCTATGCCTTCATTGAGACAGCTGCTGCGCAGTGTATGTACCTCACAGTCTAGTGCTGGTCTTCAAGAAGTGGCAGGTTCCTTCTCACCACGACCTTCATCTCACAAAAGAGCACCTCTATTACCCCAATACATTCCAGAAGTACATAAATATGCGTGTTTTGAATGTGACACCGGAAAGTACAAAGAAGCACAAGATATCAATGCTTGGAAGCTTGTTTTTGTCAAACACATTCGACCATTCCTGGTCTCCAGGTGTGTTCTGCTAACTAGACCGCTTCATGATAAATGGGTCAATTGTCTGCATTGTATGAATTTAAAGTTGATCGGACATATGCCTGTTTATGTAACTTCACTGGATCTAGTGAGATGTCTTGTCACATTGCAGCCAATTTACTGGACAGAATTATTGAACATGCTTGTGGCAGACAGGGTTATGGTAGTAGAAGATTGGGAGCATTCCCTCGCACCAATAGAATGGATGGTTTATGACCATGGAATGCAGCTTGCAGCTCTAGGTGATGATGATTTGACGAATTGTAAAGCAGAATACGCTGCATCATTTGACACAAAATCTAGGACTGCAACCATAGCATCAATCATTTGGAAGTCAAGGAAGATTATTGATTGTCAGATTAACCATGGTCTCACTTGTAGTAGCTATGGTGAATCTCAAGGTGTTGCACTGCATAACGTTCTCACACGGGGAAGACAGCTTGGAATTTGGAATTTAGATGTCGTGACTGATGTTGCATTGCATGATAAAGTCTTAAAAGGAACACACGACATTGATAAGACCCCATATCCTCATATTTGCATGGCATTTATACAGGCTGCAAAGCAGTACAAGATTTGTCGATCTAGATTGGAACCGAGTGAAATGTTAGGTCTTGTCAATTACATGGCCAAATCGAAGAACATGGAGCACTTTGAATTACAAGAAATGTTAGCGGCAAAAGGGGCTCATTATATTTGGGGGATTCCAATTTTCCGTATAGCACAAGTGAAGAGGAAGATAATGTCCAAGCTAGGTAATTATGATGCACTGTTTGCACTTATATTCTTTAATCATTGCTTTCTTAAAATAGTAATAGAACATTGCTTAAATTTCATAATTCTAAAGATTCACCAAGTTATCGCAGAATTACATATTAAAGGACTTTACTGGATGGCTATGGATTTAGCAAGAACTCTCTCATGACAACTAAATTAGTTGTTATAAAGTGCCTGAAATCTTTACTGCTGTGATACATTTCTCCATAATCTGTAGTTTTAGGATAAAGTTACTTAAATCAGTAGTTTTGTGATTTTTTTGTCAATTTATCTGTTTTGTGAAATTTACTACACAATAACACAGTATTTTTTTTGTAGACGCAAAAGGTTGTAGCCCAAAGGCGACTTTTCCGACCAATTGCTACATAGAAGTGCCCGAGAAATCGATGAAACTTGATGCGCTTGCTGGTATACTTTCTGTCCTGGAAGCAAACTTAGTGATTGTTTTGACCGGCTCATCCAGATCAGCTTCTGAGGTGCAGTCTGTGATGGAGCTTTCTTATAAATGCTCTGTGATAGAGAATACTAGTCATGTGGATGTGAAGCTCCAAGATTTGACTAATGACCGTTCAGCGATGATATATGTTGATCAGTTTGAAATCCCTCATGTTGAGGCTGACAAGTTTCTAGTGATTGTTTTTGATGCATCCAAGGACCCTATACATTTTAGTGCTAATCAGATCCATTCGAATGCATTGCTTGTTAACATTATCACCCCTAGTGAGAAGGATAGTGCATCTGGTTCAGAAGAGGTTAACCCAATGCTTTATGGCTTCTTCCGCTCTTGTGGTAACTTATTTCTTATAATATTCATTCATCATCAGATATTTCTTAACCATCTCCAAACTAACTTTGGTCGGTTGGAATTCAAAGGTGGAATCGTCCTACATGAAGATGGACCTACGAGGGGACCTCATAGCAGACGTGTTCCCAACATCTAGGCTCTTATTTGGGTCCTATAGCACACTCAGACTGGTGGTGTTAGGCATCAAGGGGACTTCAGCTTCAGGCTAAAGAGCGTCTAATTCTTGTGTTCTCATTCTATTTGGTAGTTCCATATGTAATGGCAGATTTCTACAGCAATTAGTTCTTGAAGTTAGACTTGATTGAGTTGGTGTTTTGATTCCTGCAATCCAGAGTTAGTGCTTTGGCTAGTCGCCTAGTCTCTGTTATGTAATATACACGAGTGTATACCTTTCGTTAATGATTATGAGTTATATGATAGATTGTCTCCTGTTCTGATTGAAATATGTGCCGCTACCAATTAAAGCCTCTCTGCAGTCATGTAAAAGCCATTCTGCAGTACCACGCAAAGAAGTGCGAACCTAAAATTGATGTCTGTAGGACGAGGCGCGCTTTGCCGCGCCTGTTCCTAGCGACCAGCGTACGCGCCAGTACCATAGAATACGACAGCAATGCATGCACTGATCTGTTCACTGTTTCACCAGTGAATTGTGTTTTCATGTTTTTTTTGGGAAAATAAACATTTTCGTCCTTCATTTTGCATCGAGGATTAAATTGGTTCCTTAACTTCTGATTAGTCATTCTAATTCTTAACTTTTGTTTTTCGGGTCACACTCGTCATCGTACTTGTGTAGTGCTCTATAATGGCATAGGACTAATATGGAAGTCATTTTTGCCCTCATTCTTCTCCTCCTCGGTATCCACTGACGTCATTTGCACTAGACATAGCCATGACGCAATCTGATCCCGTGGCGTAGGTGTTTAGATGTTAGAATTAGGAGGTTGAATTTGAAAGTAAGATGTAACTTCGTAATCATCGCGCTACTGTAGCATTTCGTTTGTATTTATGAAAAATTATCTAAAAATTAATTAATTAGGCTTAAAATATTCGTCTCGCAGAGTACAACAAAAATGTGCAATTAGTTTTTGATTCCATCTATATTTAATACTCTATGCATGTTATGACATTTTGATGTGATGAATAATTTTCTTTTGCATAGTATATTTGAGAGTTGCTTTAACTAAACAGGCCCCTAGTGTAGGCTCTCGTCAGAAAGAGTGCAACATTGTTCTGGCTAGCCTGCGTTCCTTCCCGCGTCTCTATCCACGGCCCGATTTGCACCATCAGGTTAGGAGAGGAAGGAGAATCACCGCCCCATCTATTGCACATTGACCACCCCATCTAGCAGTTTGTATTGGAAGAAACTGCTAGTAGTAGACGTGAGGGACAGGAAATAGTAACATTTATATTTTCACGAGAAGAAAAAAAGAAAATATAGGCTAGCGCCCAGACGTCCGACGCCACCCTGAAAATCGGACAGGTGACGTGGCACATCCTGAGCCAAGCGTTTCTCCTCCGACAGTACTGTAGCAATTGAAACTCCCGGCGCAACATGGGTACAATGTTGCATGCAACATGAAAATTTTTTGCAACATCCAAGAATTGCGTATGCAACACCATAGAACAATATCTGCAACACTAAAAGTCATCGGTTGCAATATCGGGGACACGTACAGAACGCATGCCATCGGATATCATCTAGTTGCTACGGGAGTTGAGTAAAAAATCCTACCTCAACATCAGAGTGTGTTTCACGGAACATCCAATTCATCTGAAACATCCAATTAAATTTCATATGAAACATCCAATCAAACTTCATGCAACATCAAGATAAGGCTATTGTACATCAAAATTATACAGCTGCCACAATGAAAAAAATCATTGCAACCAATGCAATATCTGTGGACAATGATTTCAACATACAAAAATCTAAAATCAACGTTGCCGCAACATGCCAAGAACGCAGATGCAACATCGATAGAAAATGATTGTAACATTCAGAAAATCTCAAAAATCAATAATGCCAGAAAAAAAAGGAAGGACACCCTGCAACATCTCATATCTGTTTGCCGCAACATCCGGAATCTTGCACTGCAACACTGGAAGCAAAAAAACAAGAGAAAAGTATTGCAATAGTCGAATATTATACTGCAATATAAGAAAATCACAAATGTAACATCAGAAAATCATAACTGCAACATCTCCAGACAATAAATTGCAACATAAGAAAAATCGGGCCAGCGACGACAGATCCATGGCGGCGCGAGCTCGCGTTCGTCTTCCCCACGCCCGGCGCCACGAGCTCGGCACGGGGAAGCGGAGACGGAGGGGAGCCGCGGCAGCGCGGAGGAGAGGAGCTGGCGGCGTGGAGGAGCGGGGATGGGAGCTGGTGCCAGCGTGGAGGAGAGGAACCGGCGGCGTCGTGGGAAGACAGAGACGAGGGGCGGCGGTGGAGCTCCGCGTGCTCACCGGCGGCGTAGAGGAGCCGCTACGAGGGAGCGCAACGGCGGTGTTGAGGAGGAGCTATACGCGGAGGAGGTGTGGCGGCGACGATACAGAGGAGGGGCGGCCACCCGCGGAGGAGTTTCGTGGCGGTGCGTGGAGGTGCTTCGCGGCGGCGCGTGCGGATGAGCGGCCGGCGGCGGCGCGTGCAAGAAATGGGGCAGCAGCGGATAACAATGGAGTGGATGCGGGAGGAGATAACGATGGATAGATGTGGATGAGAAAGAGTCACGTGGCCTCGGTCAACGTCCGTCTACGCGTCGGACGGCTAAGCTAAAGCATTACCGAAGAAAATATAGGACAACTAAACGGAGCAAATGAAAATGGTTACATACAGGGAAGTACTAAACAGATAGCAAAATTTGCTAGAGGACTTCCAAAGTGACATCGTTTTGCTAGAGCACACCGTTGACCACGTTATATGCTGGTGAACACTCTCGTTTTGTGCAAATTTACTGGAAGACACCGCTTCGATTAAAATAACATTTTTTGTTGTGAAGGAGAGATAAAGATAAGAAAATGTCATTTTTGTCCTTGATCCCACTTATCTTTTTTTTAAAAAAAAATAAAGACAGGAGCACTGCCACATCATATAAGAAGAACAACAATTGTGCATAACGCGTCGAAGCGAACACCCCAGCACACAAACAACACACGCAAACAATGCACCCAACAATACACTACACCACCACAAACTGGAAGAGGAGCAAAAAGAAGGCACCGCACGCTGTGTCGTCGTCGCCAACGTTGGTTCGGCCTGCTGCAAGCCAGAGCGCCACCTCGAGCTCCTCCACCACGAGAGTATCACCCTCTGGCCACACACAGGACCGTCGAACTCCCTGTCTGACAGAGCACCAGCAGAACACTCGTCGCAGCGCCGATGAAAATCACTGATCCTGACCACTCTGCGTGGGGGGCCTCGCCTCTTCCATCGTCTCGCACTCATTTGTCAAGGACTCAGATATATGAAACCGCTATGAGAGCGACACCTCCGCCCAAGCGACACCGTAGACACCATAGGACCATGCACGTCACCACAAGATCTTCAGCACCAACGGGTCCTCTCCACCTTCCAACCAACATGGACCAAGCACACCTCCCCTGTTGCGCGGGCAAAACCACCAACCAACCACCACCATTGGCTAACCAAGGTGGGTCTCAGATGCGGCGCCTCCAAGGAGGGCACGGCGTTAATGGTGTTGTCATCGCACGTCCAGAGATGGACTGGGTCCTCACTTGTCATATCTTTCTTGCTCCTCCTCTTTATCTCTCCTTCCCAGCTAAAAAATATTATTTTAATTGAAACGGTGTCTTTCAGCAAATTTGCATAAAACGAGAGTGTCCACCAGTTTATAACGTGGTCAATGGTGTGCTCCAGCGAAACGATGTCATTTTGCATGTCCTGTAGCAAATTTTGCCTAAATAGATTGGTTCTAGACAACTGAAAGAATGACTGATGTATAGTAATAGTATAATTTACATAGAGTAAAATGCATGAATGACCATTATACTTGTTAGTGTGTTTCAATTAGACCATTGTACTTCCAAAAGTGTAAATTGCGGCCATTAAACTTACCTAACTACGGCAATACAGTCACTGGCTCACTAACTGTACGTATTGATATGTGACATAGGTTTGATTATATTAGTGGCTCTTGCCAGCCTGGACAAATCAGAGGGGATGGCTCACATACGTTTTTTTTTCATTTATCCCCTCTCCATCTCTTTATTTTTTTCATCTATTATATTTATCTTGCCCCCTCGCTATGTAGCTCTGGCACAAGCAAGGAAGATTGAGGCTGCACAGAAGAGAGCAACAATTTTGGAGGCCAAAAAGATTGAAGCTGAAGAGAAAAAAAGCATTAGCAGCTACCAAAAGGGCAGCTAATGCAGCTACCAAATAAGCCTCCTCGCCAATAAGCCGTAGGAAATAAGCTGCGTACCTATAGGAAGCTTCAGTACGCACATCGAGCTCTAGCATCCGGTAGGTCGCACCTGTCTTAATTTCCGCTTGTTCGATCTGGTCAGCGAAGCTTATCTCTAGCCGGTATTTTGCTATGAGCATAGATGCATAGGTGAATAATTTGGCTCACGAGCGCCAAATAGATCAAATTAGAGGGAGTAATTTGCAAATATAAACTAACTCAAGTCACGCTGGATGCCACATCATCCAAATACGTATAGTTAGAGAGCTAATGACCATGCTGATAGTGTCAAACTATTTTAATGGCTGCAATTTATACTTTTTAAAATACAATGGACAAACTGAAACATGCTAACAAGTATAATGACCATTCATGCATTTTACTCATTTACATACATTACAAACCAAAAGGAAAACCGGTGTTTCTGATCTTCCAAGCAAATATATCTTTTTTTTTTGCGGAACCAAGCAAATATATCCTGTTGCGCATTACTTTGATCAGGGTTCTTGTTTTCCAGGCATCCCACTGCAGACTCAGAATTGTTGGTTAAACTTTGGGTAACTCACATAGATATAAATTCTATACATCGTACTGCTGTACAATTTTCTATCATCATGTGTGTGTTGTTTGGGCAGATATTACTTATTGTAGTTTCCTGTTAGAAAGAAAAAGAAAAATCTTTACAAAAACGTCTCTCTGATCAACCGTGCAAATACTCGCGATGACAACCGGCTCAAGACATCCGGTAAGATCCTCGATGAGATGCCCGGCAACACAGGTAGAAGTTCTTGGACTACAGATACCATGTTTACATCCTGCCAACGAAGAAGATGAATATCAGCAACCTTTAACAGCCCTTCGTTGTTGATACACAAAAGTAAAAGGCAGAGCTTAGCACGCATACCCCATTCATGGTTGGAGTCGCAGTCCCAGATGTTAGGAACTTCACAACCTTCTCGACATTGTTCAAGATAACTCTGTCTTCCTCTGTGATTGTTGGAAACAATGCTCTGGCACTAACAGGAACCATGCTAAAAACTGGGGTCGCATTTCCTATCCCAAAAGATGCGGCGATCTGTATTAATTGCTCCCTTGAAATTGCATCAATGGCTTTGACAATCTGCAATGCAGAAAATAAGAAGGTTTTATATGTTACATCTAATAAATTAACGTGCCAAATACAACTCCTGGTTGTTGCTGTTGTAACTTGTAACATGAGAGCTCACCTCATCAAGAATGAACTCCCGGAAGAAGTTCCCCCGCTCAGAGAGTAGAAAAGAAAGAGCCGCGCGGGCTTTAACTGGCTGCTCAGGCTGGGCTATGGCCATCGGAAATACAGGTACCAAACTGGTGTTAGGTTGAGCTCCTATGTCAGCCAACTCAGCCATGTTTCCCTTCAAGTTCTCCCCACCGCCACTCTTTGCTGCGCGAATAAAATTCTCGAAAGCTTGCATAACATCAATGAACCTTTCTGCATCAAAAACACCAGTTTTGCCGTATATTGTGTAGCGCAAGGCACTCCTTAGCCGAGGTGATTCATCTGTTAGTAGCCTCTGGTATTATCAAATAAAACCACATATTAGTACTACAGAACCTTAAAATCAACCTCCCATTGGAACATCTGTGTGCGTCCTCTGTGTGTTTCTTTAATGAAAATGAGGAAATTTTTAGTTGCAATAACAGTAGTGTTCATGTATAGCATAGAAATATATGGGATGTGCAAGTTGAATCGTAGGTTGAATGCTGACCTGCGCAATATATGGGTATGCTTCATCCACAATGGCAAATTCAGGATCTCCCACCAAAGCTATACCTTCTAATACTCCAATAGCTCTAATAATCAAAGCAAAATACGGAGGTATCCTGAATGGATAATCAAAGGTTATCTGTGCTAGATCCGCTGCCAATTCTTGAAAGTTAATATTCTTGGCACCGCCACCTTCAAGTGCCTGATCAAAAACCTTGGCCAGTACAGGCAGGATTGGATCCAAGTTAACCCCTTCAGGGATGAAACCAAGCTTCACAAAGTCCTTAACAATTGCATCGTAGTCACGGTGAATAAGATGGGCTATTGCTTCAATCATTCCATACTTTTGATCATCTGTCAGTTTTGTTACAAGCCCTACACAGAGAAAAAAGGATACAATTTTTGTTGATTCTTCATGCACACAAAAATTGGAAAGAAAAACATAACAAAAGTAGGCTGATAGAATAACTCAGAGTTAAATATTTTTTGACATTTAGTCAGCAGAGTTCTTGCTAAAAAGCAATACAAACAGGCTATTAGATGCTACCGGAAAGGAGGTGTGCACTTGTGATGCTTTAAATCTAGTGTGTGCTGCAGTAGTTAGTAATGCACAGTGACAGAAAAATCTTGAATGCATGTCATTGTACTAATAGTAAAGCATAGCCATTTGCACCACAGAATGGGTAAGTGTATCAAATATTTCTTTACAATTTTATGAGAAGCAAAAAAAAATAACACTGTTTTTTAGTAGCAAAATATCATAGTTGGATATGAGACAATGAGAGCATCTGTGGATTTAAAATTTTATGAGAGATAAAGCAAAACAACATAGTCTTTTTAGTGCCAAAATAACATAGTTGGACATGAGATTCGTCTGTGGATTTACAATTTTATGAGAGACAAAGCAAAAATAACAGTCTTTTGACTGTTAAAATAACATAGTTGGACGTGAGAGTAATCTGTGGATTTTCAAACTAGTTGACTTACCAAAATCAAGAATAGCCAGCTTTCCATCAGGTGTTCTAATCATATTGCCTGGATGTGGATCAGCGTGGAAGAATCCAGTATCAAGCAACTGCAAATAACAATAAATATATCAGGATAGCTGATTGAGCAAAGAACATGATTAACAAATTAACCGGGGAATAATATGAATAACGTGTACAGTAAATGATTGACAAAAATAACCTGTTTCAGATAGCATATGACTCCAACACTGACCAATGATCCAACATCATCCTCTGTACTCTGGGACAGCTTCTCTCCCTCTATCCATTGTGTGGTAAGAACTTTTCTAGATGTGTATTTATTGTATGTCTTCGGCACAACAACCTGGAAGATTGTTGAATAAATTGTAAATTCATAAGTGAACAGATTAACAGTAAAATTAACATGCACATGATATATCCGTAACATTATAAAGTCATAAACCATATAGTTCCATGACACGGCTTCCTCGCGAAATGAAATTATATGGGCGTGAAAGCAATTACCTGTGGAAGATCTTCTTTCATCATTTCAGCAAAGTAGGTACCATTTTCCCCTTCATTTACATAATCAAGTTCTTCAAAAAATCGAGCAGCCCACTCATCCACCAGGCCAACAACATCAATGGAGACCTAACAGTATTCGGCAATGTTTCAGTTCAAATTAACAAAGGTAATATCTCTGTCTATTCTTCTCAAGTAGATGAGAAATCTATACCACATAGATATAAATTCTATACATCGTACTGCTGTACAATTTTCTATCATCATGTGTGTGTTGTGCATCAGATAAGTGTAGTCCAGGAACAGCGATTATTGCTACAGAGGATGCATAGTTCTATAGTATAATTACCTGCAGCAATTGGGGAGGGGGAGAGCTCAGAGTAGATTGCTTGCCAAGGCTGACCAAGCTCTTCTTCCAGAAGAGCCATGGCTATATCATCTGGGAACGAAGGAACCTTGACATAGCAGTAGAAAGCCCAATTAGCAAATAGGCATGTGGTCAAATGTCATAGCAAGGGAAAAACGTAATGAACTTATCACATAGTTTACCTTATCACACAATTTCTGCAACTCATTCATCGCTGCAGGGGACAGAATATCTGGCCGTATACTTAGCGCTTGCCCAAGCTTGATGTAAGCAGGACCCAGAGACGTCACGATTTCTCTCAGTTCAATAGCACGGGCTACTTCATTCTACCGATAAACATTTGACAGCAACAGAAGAGGACATGGTGATCAGCCAACGCATTTGCATGGTTTTGGGAAGGCAACAAAGCTGCAGGAATATGATAGCTACCTCCTTGAGTTTCTTGTTAATTAGATCAGATATGAGATGGGAGATGAAACCACCAGCAACAGACAGTAACTGCACAACTCGAGTGGCGACGGCCCTCGGACGCTTGCCCCAATAGGCTGATATGATTTCAGGGCTATACACAAGAGGCAGCCCTTCATTGTTATCCGTGGTTTCTACCTTCAACCAAGAAATGAAAAGCAACAGAATTCAGTATTTCAGTAACAACCTAGGAGTGCATATATATCACACCTGCTGAAAGTGATTGTGTTCGGTTACACATAAGCCAGGGTGATCGAACTCTGTAATTGCTTAAAGAAGTGAACACATAAATGAAAAGTGAACGGAAATTGATCGGGGGTTGTAGTCTGGACCTCTACGAGGCGAAGGCGGACATTGTTGTCAGCAAACTGCTCGTCGCGGAGGTTCTGGCCGCGGAGGCCGCGCATGAGCGTGGCGAGCTGCTCGTCCTCCTCCATCTGCTTGCGCACGCGCTGGATCTCCTTGGACACCCCTCCGAACCTCTGCGCCATCCACAGGCAAACAGCTCAGCAAGGTCACAGCGACAGTGAAGGTGCAAGCAACACGGACGAGACGAGATGTTTGGAGCGGCTTGAAAAGAAACATACGGTGTTGGAGAGATCATTACGGGCCCTGGTACTGGGGCGAGAGGGGGAGGAGGTGGACGGCTTGGGCTCCGTGGCGACGGCGCGGACGCGGGGGAGCGGCTGCTGCCCTCGGCGGCGGCGGCGGCCGGGGAGCGCCGGGAGGTGCGCGACGCGGCCGAAGCCGCCGCAGTGCAGGAGATGCGGCGCCGCCGCCGCGGTCTCCATGCTTAGCCGCGCGAAGACCCCCGACGACCTGGCCGCAGCTGCAACCGACGGCGTGGGTTGCGAAGCGAAGCGAAGCCGGGCAGCTGGGGCGTAACACGCGTGGAGAGGGAAAGGCGGGGGGTGCAAGAAGGTAACTAGAATGACTGAGCAAGTGTGAAGAAGTGGTGGTGGTTGGGGAGGAAGAAGAATTGGGGCCGGTCGGTCAATGCGTGGTGGGAGCGGAGGCAGGCACCCAGCGCCCGGGGCGGCTGGCCGCTGGCTCGCGCGCGGCCACGAGTGCGGGGTGCCTGCGCTTGTGGTTGGCGGTGGCGCGCGCACTCCCGCGGCCGTAAGGCCCGGCCCGCGTGCGCGGGGAGTGCGGGAGCGCATGGGCGGCGCCGGTGCGGACACCGCGGCCGCGCCGGACAAAGATGGCGTGGACCTGTCGACGACGACGACCCCACCATGAGCAGAGTGAGTGAGTGGGCTCACGCTTGCGATGTGTCCGCGTCCCATTCGAACGTTCAGATTTGTCCAACCACAAGCTACCAGCTGCCTGCTGCTGATCAATAGTATCCGCCCGCCGAGTGAAAACGGGTGACCGGCAATTCAACAATAGCTGACGGTAGCTGCTGAAGGATCAAATGCAACTTTTTTTTTGCTTGGCTGATGTGAGGGCTCGAAGGAACTGTTTTCATCTATTTTCAGATAAAAACAGTGCAAATCTGTCAAGTCTGATTTCTCTACCCGGCGATGCAGAGAAAATTTTGTTTCCTGCGTGAACAAACTGATAGTAGATGGCAGGCTCTACGCTGAGTTTAGAATGTGAATTGTTTTCTTGAGCCTCTTCACAAGACTTGAAACAATAAAATGTTGTTTTCTATATTTGATTGTTACATGAGCAGGGGAAAGGTAGCCCCTTTTTTACAAATTTACAAAACTGATACGGATACATGCTACTTAAACACGATAGCATGCTGTTAATAGTTAAAACTTCACTTCTACAACAACAGTGCTACAGGTAATTTTACAAACATCGGAGAGAGAGTCTACAGCTACTCTCATCTAGTCTGAGCAGACTGAGTAGAATGCACACCACAGGTCCACACCACAGCAACTCCAAACCTCAACAAAGAAAAATCCCTTGGGCCTTGCACGCTCCATCTTCCGTTTACACCATTCTTCTCTCATTTCATCGTGTTTTTGAGTTAGACGTCCCATTCTTTTGGATCGCTCGCTGCCTTGCACGCTCCATCTTCCGTTTACGCCATTCTTCAAGAGCTGGGGATGTTCAGAAAACATCATCAGGTTCAACAAGATCACAAGAAGAGCAGAGGGAAGAAATCTGCCCAGCTGCTCTAGCAATGCAGTACCATCACTTACAAATCACTATATTCAAAAACACAAAGTTGCTAACTGCAACCTGCCATGCATAAATTGGAAGGACAGTTTATTTCCCACATATGTTCCATCATTTTCTCTGTTCTATCCATGTGCTATCTAATGGTACCATTTGCATGTTCAATTTAGTTAATTCTACCTACATATGGTTCTTCTGTTGTGGAAGGATATTCTTAAACAGCAAAACAAAACAAAGGGCAGTCGGTTATAGCCGCCATGCTACGTATCTCAGAGTTGTAAATATGCCTAGATATATTTCAACAAGATGTTCGAGAAAAATATGTTTCAGCAAGAAAAGAGGCATTTTTTCTACAGCCCAGCGGGAAACAACAGGATAAATTACTCATAAGCGAGGAAGCTGCCGAATTTATCAACCTTGATCATGTATTCTTTTAAAAATTGGGGCACAAATTGTCAGTAGTATGGCATCATTATAAACATTACGATGCTTTAGCCATGTATGAAAGCACACTGGTTCAAATTATCCCTAGCTTTTAAAACCTATATCACACATATTGCATAAAATAAACAAAATGATCCAATTATGCTTGTTCCTAAATCTGCAGGAAGTAAAAGACTGAGCAGTGAGTGGAAGAAAACCTTTTTGGCTGCTGCCATCATTCCCTGCCCTCAAATCTTTCAGCCTGTTTGATAAATCAACAGCGGCAGTCTGATCTTCTTGTGTTGCCATGCCATGCTCACCATAAGCTTCTTGCTCAATTTCCTTCACCTATGTAACAATGATTGGGAATTGTCAAAAACAAAGTCTCCTATGCCACAACATGGTGTGCACCCCGATCTCTTTCTCAAATCACTACAAACAAAAGCACATGGAAACATACTCTTCTAATCAAATCCACAGGTTCCATAGCACGACGCAACTCTTCGGATTCCCATATGTACCGGAGCTGAGCTGCACAATAGTAGTACCCAGTAATTAGGCTGAAAAATGAGTAATCAAAGAATAGAAATGAAGTGGAGAGCCTCAATGTGAGCAGAACTTTCGAAGGACCCAGGTTAAAATTCTAGCACTTAAATACTGAAACGGACAACATGAAGCACCCAATGGCTTCTAGCTGAGACCTGAGAGAATACTGACATCTTTCTCACAGGAGCTCACAACTGCAAGATGGATCAACACGTCCTGTGCCGATCTGTAATCACAAGTTCACCCCCACTCCCAAACCCCGTTTAATTGAAAGAAAATCCCTGAACATTGCTAGATTTAAAGCTCGCTAACCAGTGAACCCTACTAAATTGGGACAAAAAAAACGAGCACGTCCCTCAATCCAAACAAACCATAGCAAAATCATAAATTTAGGTCGAGTGCTAGCAGGGTATCACGGTAGCATACCGGAATCGAACTGGTCGCCGCCTGGGATGCGCGTCCAGGACGAGAAGTAGTTGTGAAGGAGGAGGGCAGCAACGAGGAGGTTAAAGGCGCACACCGCGATGGTGGCGTTCTTGTACGACAGCCTCGAAGCCGCCGTCCCCCCTCTCCAACTAGGCTGGGCGTCCATCCCCTCGACGGCGCCGCCGTAGAGCTCGCCGGAGAAGACGGAGATGAGAATGGCCGACAAGGCAATCCGCTGCAGCTGTACCTAACCCCAACAGGCAACACCTTACAGCTGCCCGCTCGTATCATCTGAACCGTCCGTCTCCTCATCCAACGGATCAGATTAGCCATACTGTAACAACGGCGGGCCCTGCAAATGGGCTTTAGGCCCAGTAATGGAGTTGGGCCACGGATTGGCAGATCCCGACGTCCCAAGGCCCCCAACCCTACTCCTTTCCTTTCTCTCGCCGTCGTCGTCGTCATCGCCACCACCACCACTTGGCCCCCCGCGTCGCCTCCTCCGCCGACCACCACCACCGGCCACCGGCGACAAGGGCAGCAGCGACGATGCAGTCGGCGGCGTGGAGGCGTCACCTCCTCGACCACCACCTCTCCCCTTCCACCTCGGCCGCCATCGCTGCCCTCAGATCCGCCTCCCAGCCCGGGCTCACTCCCCAAGGTACCTACCATTTCGCTCTGCTCGCGTGCCCCTCCGGTGTAGATCCTTAGAGGCGGTTTCCTTCCAGGGTTGTGCGGAGCGGATGGCGCGAGGTACATGTCGTCCGCGAGGGCGCCTGCGGTCAAGGGGTCGGGGCATCTCGTCCGCAAGGGCACCGGAGGGAGGTCTTCTGTGAGGTGAGGACTCAATTTCCCATTTCTCCCGAATGACTGCTTGAATTAAACGGCAGCAAGTGTTGCGACAGTGTACCCGGGTCTGGCCTTCGGGGGTGATTGAGTCTATTTTGAGTGAGATTGAGCTAATGCTGTGATCTATTACAACGGCCAAACATAGATGGAGTGCCTAGACATTACCTTTCTGATGCTCACATCGTCAGATCATGTAGTTTGTATTGTCACACTTGGCAATGTATGTTTCAAATTGAGTTTGTTGGTTGATTGCTGTAGTAGCCATTATTTGAAATGTCTTTGCCTGATCTGAAGCACAGTGAGGACTTTATTTGAGTTTGTATCAAATTTCTTATGTGCAGTACAGTTTTACTCATTGCCACAGTTGCCAAAGCTCTGTGGTGATGTATATTAAAACCTGAGATAATCTAATGAGCGCTACTTGCAGGTTTGTTATGCTTTTTTCTGTTGATGTTTTCTTAGCAATTGTTTGGTTTCTGAAAAATTATGGCTTTAGCTTATTGGTCTAAGTCATGTGGGAAAGTTGCTGCCCCTTTTAGCATTTCGATTTCTGAGTGCTTTCCTTGCTGTCTCACTGGCAGGTGGATACTTATGTTAAACTGTCAACACAGCTTGTTTTTATACTGCTAATCTGTTTGATCGTGTGTGAGCATAACCATGTAGATGCATTGATCTATGTAGGCTCTCGAAGTTTTGGAAAATTTTAGTGGATCTTAAAATTGCGTAGTTTGGTAGCGTACTGAATCTGAACAATTGCAATATAGTCTGAACTGTTTTTTTATATTCTGCAATGCCACAGTACCATTCGTCTTCTTTAATTAGGTATTCAGGTTAGAGTGCATATGAGGGATGTGCTGATACAATTTGGTCCAGCATGATTGCTTCATGATTGCATCTGCCATATCTGCAGGAGTTTTTCGATTACAGTTGTGTTTGCCTTAATCATGTACCTTATCTTTGTTGATACCGAGCATGTTTTTTGGCCTTCACAGTGGAATTGTAGCTACGGTGTTTGGAGCTACTGGGTTTCTTGGGCGTTATCTTGTGCAACAGCTTGGTGAGATTATAAGAATGATGATGTTATATAAATTGAGTTATGATTAGAAGGGTTACTCAAACATCGAATTTTATTCAGCCAAGATGGGAACTCAAGTGCTTGTCCCATTCCGAGGTTCTGAGGATTGTCACCGCCACCTGAAGATTATGGGTGACTTGGGTCAGGTAAAACAGTAGAAAAATAGCTTCAGAAATTAGCTCATTTTTCTAGATATGTATTTTTCATCCTTTTGGCTTCTGTCAGATTGTGCCGATGAAATACAATCCAAGAGACATTGATTCAATTAAAGCTGTTATGGCCAAGTCAAATGTGGTTGTTAACCTAATAGGTGTGTTTTACTTGAGATGCATATTGTATTCAGCTTTTCATGATCAGATCTTATTCTGACTTTGTTAACTCCATTTCAACAGGACGAGAGTATGAAACAAGGAACTACAGCTTCGAGGAAGTAAATCATCATATGGCTGAACAACTTGCAATGGTATGCCCTGTATACACATCCATTTTACTTCCTGATGCAGATCTGCTATCCAAACATGTTGGCTATTTTTTTCTAGAAATATTTTTGGGGGGAAAGAAAAAAAATTATGTAGGCTGTTTTTACAAGAGCTGTTGAAAATTAGGATTTGAATATTTGATGGTGCCCAGCTGTGGTGAAAAACTTTAGTAGTGGGCCTTCTGGCTCTGGCTCACAGACTTAGATTACATCAGCATAAGAAGGGCCGATCTCATTTTTCTGCATGACTGCTAAAAGGTTGGCACCTGGCAGGATCACAGAACCCGTGCTTGTTGATTTCCAAATTGTGCCTGCTTAGTTGACTTAGGTAAGGTTGCTCCCAGATCTAGCATGATCCATTCCAAAGGTTGGCACTTGGCACCTGGTAGGATCACACCGGGTAACTGTAGCTGGCCTTTTGGTTAATATTAGTTCTGATATCTCTTATTTATCTTCCTCGTTGTAAAGATTTGTAGTGCTTAGCTTCTTGGTATAGTGCAGCGGATGTTGCTTTACTTGTGTAATGTCCTTTACTCCTTTCGAGTGTGAATGATGCATCTCTCCTCCTACTGAGCCATTGCATTGTTAGTCTATTAGTCTAGGGCCATATTTGCATGTTCTGGTATGGAATCTAACTGCTTCTTGTGCACGAGTTTTTCCTTGAGGAATATCCTGGTCACATAATTTCATCAAGCCACTGACTATTCATGCTGCATAAACAATGGAAATTTTCCTATCATTTGTGGTATTTTCATTTTCAATACGAGAATTGAACTCATGTTAAGGATCTGTGGTGCCCGTCTAGTAACCTGATGCTATGGATTCTATCAGATTGCCAAGGAGCATGGGGGTATCATGAGATTTATCCAGGTTTCGTGCCTAGGGGCATCACCCTCTTCTGAATCTAGAATGTTGAGGACAAAAGCTGCAGGAGAGGAATCAATCTTGAAACAATTTCCTGAGGTGATCACCTTTTCTCAACTTTAGTAGCACAGCAGAGGATGATAGCTCTTGTTTCAAAACCATCCAAAGGCCCAAGTTGGTAGTAAATAATATCCCCTTTCTTATGAGCAATGAGTTTAACTGAAATTTTGTTTCTATACATCAACAGGCTACAATCATGAGGCCTGCAACCATGATTGGCACAGAAGATCGAATTTTGAACAGATGGGCACAATTCGCGAAGAATTGGGGTTTCCTCCCGCTTGTTGGTGGTGGAACTTCAAAGTAATTAGTTTACCTGTTGCCTCTTCTCGTAATGTCTGACCTGAAATTTATGTTTAGAGCATGAAATGGTCTACTCATATATTTTAGAAGTTATTTAGCAGCAGGTAAATTACGTGGATGCTATCTTTTTGCAGGATTCAGCCTGTTTATGTAATCGATGTTGCTGCTGCTATTGTCAACTCCCTCAAGGATGATGGCACTAGCATGGGAAAGATATATGAGCTCGGGGGACCTGAGATTTACACTGTCCATGAGCTGGTAATTATTACTCCAACTTTTGTTGTGCCGATGGATAGAATTTTAATTTGTGTATGAGAAGGAAAAAGATGTGACTATGATTTGGTATTACAGGCTGAGCTGATGTACGAGACAATCCGTGAATGGCCACGATATGTCAATGTTCCACTTCCTGTTGCAAGGGTATGAATTTAGCTACCAGCACATGTTGGCCAGCAAACGTGGCATTATTTAGACTCCCGTGATGACTTGTATGGTTCTGAAATGCAGGCTATTGCTTCTCCAAGGGAAATGTTGCTAAATAAAGTGCCATTTCCCCTGCCAACCCCTTCCATTTTCAACCTAGACCAGATCAATGCATTCTCTGTGGACAACCTTGTGTCTGAAGATGGTTAGGATCCCATCTAAAAACCGAGAAACATCCAATTTTATTTTGATCACTGCATCCTGCTCATATTGTTCCAACACATCTTGCAGCTCTCACTTTCGAGGACCTAAGCATCATGCCTCAGAAGCTGAAGGGATACCCTGTGGAGTACCTTGTTTCTTACCGGAAGGGCGGGCCGGCCTTCGGTTCAACCGTGAGCGAGAAGATGAGGAGCTCAGAGATGTAGCCTCCTCCCGATCTTGAAGACTCTGTAGATTTATAATCATTTAGTTGCAGATGCATTGTTGTGTTTGTTGTCCGGCCATCTTTCGCCGCTGCAGCTGCTCCCGCCGTCTGCCTCACCAGTGGGCAGGACCCAACAAATTCCATGAATGGCTCCTGCTCCTTGTTTGTTTTTACATCAATAAGAACGCTCAGATATTTTGTCTAATTTTTGAGCTGGATGCAACAAGTGAAGAGAGGAAATCGTTCCAACGATGACACGGTTGTGGGAGGTTTCAGAGCATAATATAATCAATCCTTGATTCTGAATACACGCTCCATTCTTTCTCAAGTGCTTAGCGTTCCCAGCCCTTGTTTGGCTTTGGGATAATAATATTCCCCTCAAATCTACATTTACTGGGAGGGATTGAGGTGGAAAATACTTCCATCTTTTTACCACGGCTGTGTTTAGTTCCACAAACTTTTCAAAATTCTATTTCTAAACTTCACTATTCACCTATCACATCAAATTCTGCAAAACACTGCAAATCTGTTCTGGATTCTCTGAATCAAGGTCCCCATGGACTAAAATCTAGCATTTTGAATTGGAGTTTCCATTTGTTCGATGAAAAATGGCCGGCCACTCGGTACCCCGTTCAGGGTCCTGTTCTTGCTGGCCGGCCTTCTTCATCTTTCTGTGATCGTGATCATCTTGCTGCAAGGAGCAAACACACATGACTATAGAAGCAATCTTGTCCTTGCAGTGCCCCAATAATTGAAGTGGACATGGCAACATGCGTTTGCTCTGTTTTTGAGTTCCAGATATATGGAGCACAGCATGCCCCATGGCGCTATCATGGGAGATGGATGTACCACCACCCGTTAGAGCAAGACAATTAAAGTGTTAATCAAAAAGGAGAAGAGCAAGACAATTAACATGGACCAGCAGGAGCACGCGGCGATCGATTGCAGCGGCGGCAGCGGCATCCAATCACGCAGCGATCACATCCATCCCTTGGGGCTCTGAATTCCGGAGCCATCAGTCACGGTGCCACTGAATCTGCTGACGGCGACTCCCGCCAACTTTTAGCCGCTGGTTAGGCCGCACGTTGAGCTTGAGCCTGTTCGTGCACGCCATAACTCCATGGAGTTCCTGTCGAATTGATTCGATTTGATGAGCCAACAAACTCTAGGGCCGTGTTTAGTTGCATAAAGTTTCCAAAAAGCAACTCCCAAGTTCACTATGCAAAAAGAAAGATTCCCATCACATCAAAATGTCATAACATGCATAGAGTACTAAATGTAGATGAAATCAAAAACTAATTTCACAGTTTTGTTGTACTCTATGAGACGAACATTTTGAGCCTAATTAATCATTTTTTGGATAATTTTTCACACATACAAACGAAAATGCTATAGTAGCGCAATGATTACGAAGTGACATCTTACTTCCAAATTCAACATCCCAATTCTAACATCTAAACATCCTAGGTCGTCCTGACTCCTGAACGCAAGCTACCGGAAATGTTCAGTTTTCACTGTTCATGTGTACCACTGGGAGAAATTTGTGTTTGGGTGCTCATGAAATGTTCGCATTTTTTTAATGATGCTGCAGAGGAGGAAGCTAGCTAGGTGGATTGCAGGTACGTACGTGTGATCTGTATGGAACTCGATCACGTGCAGGAGTATCAAATTCAGGCATGGCTGGCGTTTGTTTGTTCTGTAATACAGTACAGGGTACAGACAGGGTATACGATGCAATGGGGAGCTCAAGTTATGAAGCTAAAGCCACCGTCGTATTATTCTGTTCTCACAATCATACTTTTGTAGGAACTAAATTTCAGTCAGTTGTCTTGTTTGATTGTAGGGACTTAAAGTGACTAAATACAATTAAAGTGACTGAACAAAGACCATACTACCCTTGCAGCCTTGGTTGGGTGCGGACTAGGTGGGGTATTTAATGAGGGTAGTAGGGGAAAAAGTCACTTTTAGTTCCAAGAAATCACCAAAATGGAACTTATGGACTTATGGGGTAGGGACTAGAGTTTAGTCCCTTTTAGTCACCCTGTTTGGCATTTTTGGGACTAAAAGGGACTAAAGTTTAGGTGACTAAAAAAGTCGTATCCAAACAGGGTAGTCATCGAGGATGTGTTGTACCCTACGACCAGGGCACTAGCTTGTAACAACAACTTGGTTGTTAGATTATCCATCGGTTTTTCAGAGTGCTGAGCATGATTCTGGGATTTGATTCAACTGCGTTTGTTTAATAATCATCATGCCCAGGGTGTCATTCTTGATTACAACTGGCAAGATATCAATCAGCCGTCCAGATTATACTCCTACGTGGCTACCGGCTACGTAGTAGCCTGTCGCACCTGTTCATTCATCATCAATTTTGAGGGCGAATTAATCAATCCCGCGAGGCCTGGGTACATTTCAGCCCTTCATTTTCTTTTGTTCATACTGTACATATCATGATAAATCAAGAGCTCTTTTACAGTACCCAATACCACTTCTTGGTGGTATATGATATAGACATGGGTAATTTAGTAATTACGATTACCCGTCGCCGGTCACCGTACAGATACAGAGACAAGAGATAGACATAGGGAAAATGAGGAACAGAGGGAAATAAATAAGATTGAGATGGAAATGAAACGGCAGGTCATGGTAAATTTGAATGATCGAATGAAAACATTACTTAATTACATTAATTACAGTGATGCCATTTATGTTTCTTCCAATAATACCCTTATACTACCTATATCACTCTCTATATACTACCTATACCACTATTCCACGTTATAATGGTATATAATTTTTTTTAACTAATTAGAAGTTTATATACTACTCCTTTTTAACCAGTAGTATTGGTACCATAAAAGACCTCTAAATCAATACCTCGATTCGTCCTATACATAGGAATATCCGATCCATTAGAAAAACGACAACCTCAATAGCTAAATGACGAATGGGCACATCACAAAAACGCTCAAATATAGACGTCAGGTTATTGGATCCGCACTCCGACATCAATCAATTTAATAAAAAAGAAAACTCAACATTGATTGTACGACGCACTTGCGCCGGTTTAGGCTGCAGTAACCACATCATTAACTGACAAACGCATGTAGATCAAGGGGGAACCAAGCCTGCAGAGGTGCAGATCGAGTCGAGCCTCATCATCATTTATTCTCAGTCGTGATGCCTTGAGACAGAAGCTAGGCAACCGCATGATTTGGATTTCCTTTGCGTTCATTGGGTTCCTAGGCAGATATGGGCCCTGTTTAGATACAAAGTTTCTGCTCCCAAATTTACTATGCAAAAAGAAGATTCCCATCACATCAAAATGTCATAACATTCATGAAGTACTAAATGTAGATAAAATCAAAAACTAATTACACAGTTTTGTTGTACTCTGCGAGATGAACATTTTGAGCCTAATTAATAAATTTTTGGACAATTTTTCGCGCATACAAACAAAATGCTACAGTGACGCAATGATTACGACGTGACATCATACTCCCAAATTCACCCACCCAAATCCAACATCTAAACAAGGCCATGGGGCTCGTTTAGATGCAGAATCGGGACGCCCGATTCTGCACCTGGCGCGGAGGCAGTCTGACAGAGAGACTGTAGCCCGTTTCGTTTGTTTGTGCGAAAAATTGTCCAAAAAATTATTAATTAGGCTTAAAATGTTCGTCTCACAGAGTACAACAAAACTGTGTAATTAGTTTTTTATTTCATCTATGTTTAGTACTCCATGTATGTTATGACATTTTGATGTGATGGAGAATCTTCTTTTTGCATAGTGTATTTAGGAGTTACTTTTTTTGAATTTTGGGATCTAAACAAAGGCCATGATCCTGCGGAGAAGAAGAGAAGAGACAAGCCATTGATGGGAGGATTTGACCCTTTCCCTTCTCCCAACGCGTTTACTTGCTCCTCCTGCATTAGCACCTTTTTTTTCGTTTTCTTCTGCACGATTAGTACATCTGAACCTGTACCTTGCCGCTTTGGGATGCCAAATTCTACTCCCAAATTTACTATGCAAAAAGAAGATTCCCCATCACATCAAAATGTCATGACATGCATGGAGTACTAAATATAGATGAAATTAAAAACTAATTACACAGTTTTGTTGTGCTCTGCGAGACGAACATTTTGAGACTAATTAATCAATTTTTAGACAATTTTTCACAAATACAAACGAAATGCTACAGTGACGTAATGATTACGAAGTGACATCATACTCCCAAATTCACCCTCTCAATTCTAACATCTAAACAAGGCATTTGTTTAATTCATCACTGAAGGTGACTTTTTCGCAGTGACACGATATGCTTCTCTGTGGAGCAAGTACTGCACTCACTTTTGAGCTCGCTTTTCATCACTTCAATTCACTTGCACTTGCGGCTTCGTCGTCGGTTTTTCCGTTCGGAAAGTATATCCTTGGGCACAATGGGTGTGGCTAAGCTTAAGATGCATGCAAAATTTCTCTCTTTTGCTTTCCATGCAAAAGCACGGGTTGCTGGATGGTTACGTTTAATGTCTGTTTAGATTCAAACACTAATAGATAAAAATGCTAAGCTCAAACGTGCGTAAACAAATTAAACGGGCGTGGAGTTGAACTGATTCCTACCACTCAAACGTGGTATGACACCACTACGTACGTACGTACCCTTGATGCATGAGCAATCGCATATACTTAGTATTTTCATCTCGTTGAAATCGGCCTAGCTCCGTGAATGCCGGCCCACCCACATTGTTAGGCGTGAAATCATAAGGTAGCTCAAGGATATATAAGCGGCTTGTTTTTTTTTCCTTTCTATATATGTTTCTTTCGAACCAAGGATCGATAGCATGGATTTCATTTGAATTATACTATCACTGATAATCCATCATTGAGTCAACGGGCCATGTGAGTAAATAATTTATAGAATTCTAAGAGTTTGACGCCCTGCTTATATTATTTCCGTTGCAGATTACCTGGGAGAATTACTCACAAAACTTAACAACGAAGCAAGAGTATCACCAACAAGGAGGAGATGGATCCCACCGGCCACACGTCAGAATCAACAGCCGGTGGAATGTATCGGCCGTTTTCACGGGGAAGCTAGAGTTCCATTCCCGGGTACATGTAGGCATATATGTAGCTATAGCACGGCGCCGGCCTCTCTTTCCCTTTCGTCATTCCATTCCGCGGCTGCGTTTCGATCATGGAGTGGGAGCCACCGCCATTGTTTCATTGTTTGTGAACGCTAGCAGGGAGAGAGCCTCCGATACAAATATAAGTAGTACGTATATGCCTAGTTCCGTCATTCCACAAGCGATCTCCTGGTCCGCCCAAGATTCAAAGGGCAAACCAACAGCTGCTGACCTTTTGCCCTCGCGCCACCGACCAGGTAAAGCGGTGCGCAAATCCCCGATCTGCCCTTCCAATCCGAGAAGGAGCTGGCCGGGAAACCGTGTTGCGTGGCTGGTGGTGCCGGCACGGAACGGAATCACGAGGCAGGTGGCCATGTTGCTCCCGGGGGCCCCACCTCTCACCGACACCGCGGGCCCCACGCGGCCCCGCCGACCGTGACTGAGGTAAGCAAACGGCCTAGCCTAGCTTGGGGCGGGGTAGGAGGCGGATCGGAGCGGCCCCAGTTTTTCCGTTTTCGGCTGGGCGGGCCTATGAGACGGCGCCACGTCGGATGCTGGAAAAATGTCACCGGGGATCATGTCGGATCCGGGCTTCGCTACGTTTTGCTCGCCGGGGTCCGTTGCACGACAAGCAAGTCAGCAGCCCACCGCCTACATCAATCAACATGTATAAACAAACACATCGTATTCGTATCGATGTATACCAGTTCCCGTAGAGCCTAATGTCACTCTCATGAAGCGGAGTTTTGAATAGAGGTTTTTTCTTGTCGGTGTCTGTTTTTGACAAAAATTCTAACATAGGATAATGCAAACATACAAACTTGTGAAAGATTTACCACCTAATAAGGACCGTATATGAAACATCCTCTATTATTATTTAGAGAAAGCGTATGCTACCCATCCGTAAAAATATAGCAAGTGGGAGTAAGTACTGTAAATACACTCCTACAATAGACATAAACGTCAAAGTAAAACAAGGTAATTTAATACTGTATAAATAATGTTATGGTTTTCGCATAAAAACAAAACAACGCTACTCTTTTACGTGAATGCATGCTACCGCATCACTTTTACCTATAAAAGTTTCATGCTACAACAAAAAGCCTTAGGACCTTTCTAGGTTTGGAGTAGTGTTTCATCTTGAGACCTTCCTAGGTTTTGAGCATCGATGCCATTTTCCGTCGTTATTTCACTTCTTGCCATCATTAATTAAAACTAGAAACGAGTCTCGAACTTAGGAACATATAATATTCAGATTTTTCTCGACTGGGATCTAGATTTACTTTCGTGGTTTGTCAAAACCTACTGTAAAATCAGTTACTAAACCTGCAGGAATTATTAACAATCCTGCAGTGCCAGCAGGGAAGGACGCATTTCCCATTTTCGATCGGGGAAACCCATTTGCGGTGTATCTAAGAAAAGAAAACCCAGGGTGCAGCCAGCGAAGAAGAGAGGAAGGAAGAAGAAACCCAAGACCCGCAACGAAGCCAGCACGACCGGGCGAGAATGGAGAAAGGAAAAAGAAAAAAAAACCCAAAAGACCCGGACGAAGAAACGGCGCAGTAGGATTTTGGCGAGGGACGGCGGCGGTAAGTAAACGAGAAGTGGAAGCAAAAAGGAGACAGAAAAAAAAGCACGCAGCTGCGTTCCCTTCCCTTCCCTCCTTCCCTTTCCCACCTCCGCCGAAGCGGAAAACATCGTAGTCCCAACACAAGCGGCGCCTCCCTCCGCATCGCCGCCGGACGCGCCGACGTCCGCCGAGCCGAATTAGCGCCGCCGCCACCACGGAGGGGAAGCCTCTCTGCGGCAGCGGTCTTCGTGCTCGGCGCCGCCGCCGCCGCCCGCCTCCCCTCTTCCGGACCGGCGTGGGGCCGAGATCCGTCCGGACTTGGCCGTTCTGCTGTGATGGTAAGGGAGCCCTAGCTCGCTTTCGATCCCTGCTCTGCTCCGGGTGGGTAGTCGTCGCGTCTCGGAATCTCTAACTCCCACTCCGTCCGGTTAGTTTCGGATTCTGTTCGCTGCGTCATGGTGCTCGATTCAGGCCTGCTTCCGGAGAGAGCGCGAGATCCGGGAGCAGCATGACGCGTCCGTGCGTGTTCAAGCACACATTGTATCAGGGCATCTCCCTGTTACCCTAAGCTGGTGGCGCTAACAGCGGTTTATTTATTGTTCCGGGGAAAAAAAATCTGGGGGTCCTGCTGGACACCGCTACCCGCTTCAAGCCTTCTCATGGAGATCTGGACCGTGTCTGAGAAATGAGAATGCCATTTCCGATGAATGCTAGTGCCACAGGCGTTGACCTGTGCTTTGCTACCTTTCTGATCATTAGGCCCGGGGCACTGCTCTCTTTCGCGCCACCAAAATGGGCGGAGGCCTCGACTTACCGCCCATACTTTGATTACTTTCTATACGGAGCTGCTATGAGCGCTCTGCAGTGCACGAGCGCTAGCATTAATGTTTTGTTTGGCAAAGCACAATTTTTTTTCCCATATGCAACATATGCGGCTAGTGTTTAATGTCGGTATGTTCCTGCAGGCGGCGCAAGCTTCCATTGCGGTGGGATCCCAAGTTTGGGTCGAGGACCCTAATGTGGCCTGGATTGATGGGGAGGTTATAAAAGTCAATGGGGACACGGTTACGGTCAAGTGTTCCGATGAAAAGACGGTATGTTGTTTGTGGCAACTTTTGGGGTTTAATGCTAGGCTCGTAAAAGACAAAACTGCTAACAAGGGCCACCCCAGGCTCAGACAACTTTCTACAATAGGCAAAACGCATGCAAGCTACAAATGGCATGCACGCTGAATTTAACCTGGTCCTTTGTTCAGGTAACGGCCAAAGTGTCTAATGTCCATGCTAAGGATCCTGAGGAATCTCCATGTGGAGTTGATGACATGACAAAGCTTGCCTATCTGCATGAACCTGGGGTTCTTCAGAATTTGAAATCTAGATATGACATGAATGAAATTTATGTAAGTTAGAATGATCCTATTGCATCAATATATATTCCATAGCTACTTATTAACGAGTCGGCCATGCTTTTCTGACACCTGTTTCTAACTTCTTTGTTCTCAAACAAGACATATACCGGAAATATCTTGATTGCCGTAAATCCTTTCCGAAGACTGCCCCATCTGTACGACACTCAGATGATGCAGCAATATAAAGGGGCAGAATTTGGTGAATTAAGTCCTCATCCTTTTGCCGTTGCAGATGTTGCATATAGGTAGGCTCATTCTGATATATCTGATAGTTTTTGGGTGGTTTATACATGCATAGTTTACCGTACTTTCCATAAAAGAAATCATGTGTCCTTATCTCCCTTTTTACTTTTAGATATCGAATACAAGGAGAAATCTTGATTATTTTACTGTCGCAGATTGATGTTGAATGAAGGAATAAGTCAGTCGATTCTAGTTAGTGGAGAAAGTGGTGCTGGTAAAACGGAGAGCACCAAAATGATCATGCGCTATCTTGCTTACATGGGTGGGAAGGCCGCATCTGAAGGGCGAACCGTGGAGAAGCAAGTGCTTCAGGTGATAATTTCACACCTAGTTTCGAAAAAGTATTGCGGTGGCCACTTCGCTCTTGTTCAACCGAATAACACTTACCATATTCCTATCACAGTCCAATCCTGTTCTTGAAGCATTTGGAAACGCAAAGACTGTCAGAAACAATAATTCAAGGTAAGAGGTGTTTCTTGACATGATCATCTTGGTTAATATTATGTATAGCTACTTTTGTCACTCAACCAGTTGTTCTTGCTGCTATTACTTCAGTCGTTTTGGAAAATTTGTTGAGATCCAGTTTGATAAGAACGGGAGAATATCAGGAGCTGCTGTAAGAACTTATCTCCTTGAGAGATCCCGCGTCTGTCAAATATCTGATCCAGAGAGAAATTACCATTGTTTCTACATGTTATGTGCTGCCCCTCCTGAGGTGCTCCTCCTTGCCCGTTGATGCACTTTCTCAACCTGACATGTTTACAATAACTGTACCCTGAAATGAAATCGTGCATCTGTCAGGAGCGTGAAAGATACAAACTCGGAGATCCCAAAACATTTCACTACCTTAATCAGTCCAAGTGCATTAAGCTCGAAGGCCTAGATGAATCTAAAGAGTATCTTGAAACTAGGAAGGCTATGGACATTATCGGAATTAGTTCGGAAGAGCAGGTACAATGTGGTTATTCTTACCTTTTTGTTTTATAAAATTAGCTGGAGCTGCCCTTGACCACATGCTTGTGTTTCATTTAGGAAGCAATCTTTCGGGTTGTTGCTGCTATTCTCCACCTGGGGAATGTTGAGTTTGCAGAAGGGGCTGATGGAGATTCATCAAAACCAAAAGATGAAGAATCTCTCTTTCATTTGAAGACAGCTGCTGAGCTCTTCATGTATGTTTTGTTTGCTGCTTTTTAGAAACCTTACATGGTTACTCTGCCTTACAAGGACCCATTTGCTTCATTTTGGCGAGGGACGGCGGCAGTAAGTAAAGGAGACAGAAAAAAAAGCAACGCAGCTGTGTTCCCTTCCCTCCCTTTCCCACCTCCGCCGAAGCGGAAAACATCGTCGTCCAACACAAAGCGGCGCATCGCCGCCGGACGCCGACCCGAATTAGCGCCGGAGCCTTCAATGTTTTGCACTGTTTTTGTTCAAAAGGAGCTTCCTGGCTGTTTTTCATATGTTCCCTTTGACACTCATATAGCAAACGACCTTTGATCTTAGGCTTGTGAATAAAATCAACAACTCTATTGGCCAAGATCCGGACTCGAAGTGCTTAATAGGAGTATTGGATATCTATGGGTTTGAGAGCTTCAAGACAAACAGGTGCTTAATCGGTACACTTTGATGATTGGTTGCATGTTGGATATTTTTTATTGTCAATAAGTTTGCCAGCTAAGCGCTGGAGCTGGGCCCGATTCACTTATTAGTACATTGTGGCTATTTGGCCACACAACTTTGACAGTAATCGGGTGGCTATCCTTCTCTCTCTCTCTCTCTCTCTCTCTCTGTTGACAGCAGTCTTTTTCATATATCTCATCTTCTGAAGAACTGACTAGCTTTAATGGAAGTTGCAACAATGGTTCCTATCTTCTTCCAATTCAGCCTGAGCCTTTTCTTTTGCATTACGTGTTGAAAAATTAGCATGCTTTTTTTCGGGTGTAAAATCTTGGATAGTACAAGGCAGGAATTGAACCTGTACAGAACTCTTTAACAACTGCCCTGTAGTGTCACATGTGGAATGCAGGGTATTCCCTTTTTTTTTAATGATTTGGCATGGACTTCTGTTTTGTTTATCCATGGATTGCAGTGACACCATTGGTTTTGTTATTAGTTGAACAGTCTGCATAAGTTCTCCATGACATGTATGTTTGTATGGTAGTTATGACATAAATATGAATGAGACTGGTAGCAAAATAGGTTTTGAGACTGACTACAATGTGGTTTCTTTCCCTATGTTTCAATCTGATGAGCAAATAGTCTAAGATTACATTTTACTCATGGTGAATAAAATCTTTAGTAATTTGTTGGTTCTTTTGCTCCCAACACCCCCACGGCCCCACCCCACCACACCCCCAACCCCACCACCCACATTTTTTTACCCCTTCCTGCTACTGCTCCTTTACTTGAGACTATTTTCTCTTTACAGCTTTGAGCAGTTTTGCATCAATCTGACAAATGAAAAGCTGCAACAGCACTTCAATCAGGCAAGTTTATAGAGCTTTCTTAGTTGGTGCCATTACTGATAGTTTCATTTCTCTGTGGTTTCTGAAAGAGATTTTAACTTCGTATTTCTGGTTCCTGCAGCATGTCTTTAAGATGGAGCAGGAAGAGTACACCAAAGAAGAAATCAATTGGAGTTATATTGAGTTCATTGACAACCAGGATGTTCTTGATCTCATTGAGAAGGTAATTTTCTTTGCATGCTATCATGTTTTGAATAGTTGTTTATTATTTGTTTATATTTTTAAAATTTCATAAACCATAATAACACTGATTCGGTGAAGTAGTAATACTCGATTCCCATCCCACGTCACCTTGTTAAGGCAAACAAATAGAATCCCATACTGCCTTATACATCAAATCAAATAAGCAACTTGCATGTCGTTCTTGTATTGTTATGCTATCTGTTCCATCTAAGCACTCAATCCTTCCTTTGCAGAAACCTGGTGGAATTATTTCCCTTCTAGACGAAGCTTGGTATGGACGTGTGAATAAATATTTTTATAGTTGTCATTTTCCAATTATACAGGACTATAATCCATCTAATAACTTTTTAACCTGTCTTCGTTTGCTGTTCTATTACAGTATGTTGCCGAGATCGACACATGAGACATTTGCTCAGAAATTGTACCAAACTTTCAAAAATCACAAACGCTTTGCCAAGCCAAAATTATCTCGGTCAGATTTTACAATATGCCATTATGCAGGAGATGTAAGTATGGACTGCTTTTGCTTGTTAACTTTGTTCACGGAACCGATCCTTGACATGAACAATGCTTTTGTATAGGTCACCTATCAAACAGAGTTATTTCTGGACAAGAATAAAGATTATGTTGTTGCCGAACATCAGGCTCTCCTGAATGCTTCAAAATGTGCATTCGTTTCGGGCCTTTTCCCTCTTTTATCTGAGGATTCCTCAAAATCTTCCAAGTTTTCATCCATCGGTTCTAGGTTCAAGGTGAAAAATGGCTTCCTCTCAATGCATCTCAATGATCCAATGGGATTTCATTAGAGAACAAGTTGAAATATTTTTTAACAATTATGATATAAATGCAGCAACAATTGCAATCTCTCTTGGAAACTCTGAGTTCAACTGAGCCACACTACATCCGTTGTGTGAAGCCCAATAATTTGTTGAAGCCTTCAATTTTTGAGAATCAAAACGTTCTCCAGCAACTAAGATGCGGAGTAAGATTTTCTATTATCTTTCTTTTGGCTTTCAACTTCAGTATTTATATTACTGGGTACTATAATCGGCTTGCTTCAGGGAGTTATGGAAGCAATTAGGATAAGCTGTGCTGGATATCCAACCAGAAGAACATTCTATGAGTTCATAGACCGTTTTGGTATTCTTGCGCCTGATGTTTTGAGCGGAAGGTAATAGTATTCAATGAGTAATAAGAACACATTTTACCATGTTCTTAATTTTGTTTTTTTGAGCCTGATTGTTGATCTGGCTTGTGGTAACTGTCACTGCTGTAGTTCTGATGAGGTCAGTGCTGTAAGGAGGTTGCTAGAGAAGGTAGATCTGCAAGGTTATCAGGTAATGGATGTTAGTTGAAACCTAAATTCTACATATGTGCATTGTAGGCTTCACATTGTTGATATGTGGCTGATCCATACTATTTATACTTGATTACAAAGCTAAATTTTCAAATCTTTTGAAGTGTGTGAGCTTCAGAAATGCTTATTTTTAGGACTGGGCGTAAAATATTGTGTCTTTGAAGACTGTTTAGTGATGTTGCCTTAGATGATCCTGAAGTTTGTGCAGTGCACCATATATTTTGAATGGACTCTTAGGTAGTCAGATATTTGTAACTTTGTTTGGAATATCAATGCCAGATAGTATTTATTTGTGGACCTGCTGTTGGACCTTCGGCACAGCATTCTATTTTGAATGCTGAATTGCTGACAGCTGAGTTGATAGTGGAACAGCATCATTTGAAACCTCACACTGTGGACCTTTACGTGGTTGATACCTCAACTAAACTTCACTCCTTCCGTCTGAAAATAAGTGTCCATATAACATTCAAATTTTGTCCCATAAAGAGTGTCCATTTAGCTTTTAGGGATGCATACATTAATACAAAAGTGCATAGAGAAACACATAGAGCCAATCAAATAGTTAGTTAATGCTACTTTCCTAATTCCAATGAGGGGTAACATGGTCATTTGTCATAATTCCACTTATTTTGTGGCAGAGGGAGTATTGTTTTTCTAAAGAAATTACCGCTCATGAACCAAACCTTTAGATATCATCATTATATGTACTCTAGAACTGTGATTCTATGTGAATTGTGCAAGAGAGACATGTTCTCTGCCATTTGTAGGTTGTAGAGTGAAGACATTTGAAATACAACAATGACTGAGCCTTTTCTTCCAAGCAAGTTGTGGTAGGCTAGAGATGGAACCCAACTAGAGCCACAAAAGCTGATACAAAATATATACAAAGAAGAATATTAATAGTCATTAGATATTCCCATCAGACCAGATGTTCTCTTTTGGTCCCTAGTATTACGCTATCTTTTCAGCCATACAATGAGGGACACTTTGATATGTGGACTAAGCTATATGTATTTTGCAAATGTTAATCTAGATTGGCAAGACAAAAGTATTCCTTCGTGCTGGTCAGATGGCTGAACTTGATGCTCGTAGAAATGAAGTGTTAGGGCGTTCAGCTAGCATGATTCAGAGGAAAGTCCGCTCATTTCTGGCACAGAAGAATTTCATTGTCCTGCGACGATCGGCTTTACAAATCCAGACAGTTTGTCGCGGTGAGATTATTTTGTTCTCCCATATTTAATATATATTTTTTTGTGAAGGTTCTCTGATATGGCTTTGTTTAACTTTTTGTAGGTGAGCTTGCAAGAAGAGTTTACCACAACCTGCGCAGAGAAGCTGCTTCACTCAAGATCCAGACTTGGTACCGTATGCATACTGCCAGAAAAGCATACAACGAGCTTTTTGCTTCAGCAGTTACCATTCAATCAGGATTGCGCGGTTTGTGTGCACGTAAAGAGCTGCACTTCAGAAGACAAACACGAGCTGCAATTATTATCCAGGTATTATGACAAATAAAAAACCTTTTCATATTCATGTTGGGTGACAAGCAATGGACTACTAGAAGGAAATAATCGTTATGATAAATTTATAACCGTATGTTTAGAATATGGCAGTGGTCATTCTGAAACATGCAATGCTAACTTTACTAGAGAATCAATTAGTGGCTGGATTTTTCCCTGTGTAGGGAGCTGGAGAATCCATTGAAATTTTTGGAAAGTTGGTTTTCCCAATATTTTCTTCCATACAAATATACAATAAGATAGAGAGGGTAATTTTGTTTATGGTAATTTTTATTGTATCTATAGCTTTGTTAGTAATGAAGACAGCAATATGAGTTGACACACTGTCAAGGGCATACTTGAGTAGGCTGCTCGGTTTGCCGGATCAGACCGTCCAGGACAGCATGGCTCCGAGTGATGCGATCCGGTGTTTTTTTGGATGGAGGAATTGATCGAGAAAATGAACTGCAACTTTTACGAAGGACCGCTAGATTACCGTATGAGTTGGTTCCATACTTCAATCCGAACAAATCAGCAGGCATTGATTTAGGATTGGATGACTCTGGAGCTGGTCAGTGAGGCAATCCAAACAAGTCGTAGATAGTCCTAAACCCAAGCAGTGCGGCCATGCTGATGGACATTGGTTGCACCACAAGGGCAGGGATAGAGAGGGAGTAGGGACTCCTGATCTATTTCTTGTTCAATCAAAACTCAAAAGAGATACAATCCCATCCTTATACAGATGGGGGTGGCTTGACTCAGAAACCACAGTACTAAACCACTACACGTTTTGTACTTTTTGTTTAGTGTAGTTGGATTGTGCCAAAATATTTCCTACAAACATGATACCTATCTTGATGAAACCTGACAACTTCACCACCAGGTCCACCATTACTCATTTGTAGTTAACTTGTAAATTAGTATAGGTGATGATCCTCGGTATCCCCAGTCAACTGATTAGGTAAATATTCCTGACCTTTATGCTCATTCATATTTCTATTCCAGAGTCGCTGCCGCCAATTCTTGGCGAGGTTGCATTATTCAAGGACAAAGAAAGCGGCAATTACTACACAGTGTGCCTGGAGAGGAAAGGTTGCTAGAAAGGAGCTTCGAAAGCTCAAAATGGTAAGTTAAAGCACACTGGGTGGCAGACATCTTTTGTGTTCTACCAAGGCTTTTTCTGTGGTATATGCATATTTTGTAATGTCAATTCTTAAACATATTATTGTTTATCAGGCTGCCCGGGAAACTGGTGCCTTGCAAGCGGCCAAAAACAAACTTGAAAAGCAAGTTGAAGAACTTACATGGCGGCTACAGCTGGAGAAGCGCATGAGAGTGAGTTTTCTGCAGTAAACTTTGCAACTATCACCATGAACATGTAATCTGAATCTTGTTTCTTTACTGAAATAGCACCATCTGGCTTTACATGCTTCTTGCCCCAGCTTTTATCCTTCTTGTTCAGGCTAATATACATGAATTATACCTGTTCAAGTTTCCTTTTGAGGACCTTAGCTGAAAAGGACGCGGGCCATACTATTTTATGCTATCGTTGTAGAATTTCTCATGTTTCTCATATAACAAACTTAGTTTTATAATTAGTAGGTTGTCTTAGCTTTGAAATGTGTAGATTTGTTGAGTCATGAGTCATTTTGAGGACATGTATCGTGTATAATGAATTTTTGTTTTCTGTAGGCTGATCTTGAGGAAGCTAAATCACAAGAAAATGCAAAGTTGCAAGCCGCACTGCAGGAGGTGCAACAACAGTACAAAGAAACAAAAGAAATGCTAGTACAGGAGAGGGAAGTAGCCAAGAAGGCTGCAGATGTAGCTCCTGTTATTAAAGAGGTCCCTGTTATAGATACCGAGCTAATGAATAAGCTTAGAGATGAAAATGACAAGCTGAAGGTGAGACCTGAGTATAATGTGCAATTTTCCCATTTATGCAACATTGACAAGCACTTGCATTTCTTCTACAGTATTTAAGAACTATTATTGTTTCCTTATATTTTTCTATGAGACTCCATGTCCTTGCACCTCTTGAGCTGCATTCGTTTTTTTTTCGTATTTGCTGGCTGTTTACAACACTTTGCATGCCATGCTACAGACTTTGGTCAGTTCTCTTGAAAAGAAGATTGATGATACTGAGAAGAAATATGAAGAAACAAGCAAAATCAGTGAGGAGAGACTCAAGCAGGCAATGGATGCTGAGACAAAAATTGTTGACTTGAACATGGCAATGCTAAGGTTTTCCTGTTTTCCTATGGCACAGCAGTAATTTGCTGCTTTTCCTACATTTTAGGTTGCACTTTGTTTACATGCATCGAGAATAGCTAAAAATTGAACATTTATCTTTTATAATTATGCTTCAGGCTTCAAGAGAAAATATCAACCATGGAATCTGATGAGAAAGTGCAAAGACAAGCGCTATTAAGCACGCCGGTCAAGAGCATGTCTGAACATTTGTCAATTCCAATTGCTCCAAAGGTACAAATAATAAATTGTTTGAAAAATGATGGTTCTTGCTATGTAAATTCTTTTATTTCTTTACTGAATTCTTCTGTTCTATTTGTTACACAGAATTTAGAGAATGGCTATCATGAGGCTGAAGAACAAAAGGTTTGAAAATTTCCATCTTAGCGTGTAACCTTTTGTCTCTAGAACTTCCATTTATACTCATAATCTCATGAGAAGCTGTTCTCAATTGTAACTTTTCAGGAACCCCAAAGTGCACCCCCTGCTATTAAGGAATACGGGAATGGTGATCCAAAGCTGAGAAAATCTTCTGTTGACAGGCAACTTGTAGGTCACCAAGATTTAATGTTTAAATTGCTTATGTAAACATGGTTATCTGATGCCCATCTTTCTGTAGGAAAATGTGGATGCACTTATTGACTGTGTAGGGAAAAACCTTGGATATTGTGCTGGGAAGCCAGTTGCTGCTTTTACCATATACAGATGTCTTCTTCATTGGAAATCTTTTGAGGCGGATAAGACTAGCGTTTTTGACCGTCTCATTCAGTTAATAGGATCTGCAATCGAGGTAATCTACAACTGGATTTTAGTTAAAATATTGAAATGTGAAGGTACAAAATTGGGCATTGCAAAAATAAAACAAGCCATCCGTTGCTAATAAAGTTAAAGTTTACTCTCAGCTTGGAACAATGCAGATTCCTGTCAAATTTCACTAATCTAACATAAAGACTGAAATCACCTATTAAATTTCACTAATCTAACACATTCCTGTTACTGAAAAAGCCATGACAACACACCACTGTTCTTCTGTTAATCCGATTTTTTTTTTAAAAAAAATTGAGCCTGCTGCTATGTTCTTTATGATCTTCTTTTGAGTTTTACAATTGGCAAGTTTATTATTTTGATTTTTTGTGCCAATCACTCACTTTGTCCAGTGTTTGATGCAGAATGAGGACGACAATGATAACCTTGCCTACTGGCTCTCGAATACATCTAGCTTACTGTTCCTACTACAGAGAAGTCTCAAGGCTGCTGGTGCTCCTGGTAGTGTTTCACGAAAGAAACCTCCTCAGCCTACATCATTGTTTGGCAGAATGGCTCAAGTATGTTACTGATCATTGCATGCTTGAAAAATGAATAGAGTTGGGGACCATAGTATAACATAATTCCTTTTGTCTAGGGCTTGCGTTCTGCATCTTTTGCGAATATGCATGTTGAAGCAACAGATGTTGTCCGCCAAGTTGAGGCCAAATATCCTGCCTTACTTTTCAAGCAGCAGCTAACTGCTTATGTGGAGAAGATATATGGAATCGTCCGAGACAATATTAAAAAGGAATTATCATCTTTGATTGCGCTATGTATCCAGGTATCATATCCTCTCTTTTGTTTTTTTTACTGCTTGTTGATAAATTCATAAGGAGCATTAGGTCCTAAACATCTGATAAAAAATGATTCATGGTCTGTCAACCTTGATTTTTTTTAACCATCAGGCCCCAAGAACAATGAAAGCTAGCATGCTGCGGGTTTCTGGACGATTATCTGGTCAATCTCAGAATCAGAGCAACCACTGGCAGAAAATTATTGAAAGCTTGGATAAGCTCTTGAGGACACTGCAAGATAACCATGTATGTGTCTCATTGTTTCCATACGATTCACTTGTGCTGGATGTATGTTTACCGTTGTTCTGTTTATCCTCAGGTACCCCCAGTTTTAGCTCAGAAAATCTTTACCCAGATATTCTCGTACATTAATGTACAGCTGTTCAACAGGTGAGCTTATTTTTCAATGTTGACTTGTATGCATGTGGCAACTAGTGTAACAAATGGTTTCACGGTTCTGCAGTCTACTGCTTCGCCGTGAGTGTTGCTCCTTCAGCAATGGAGAGTATGTCAAGGCTGGTCTAGCTGAAATGGAGTTGTGGTGTGCAAAGGCAACAACTGAGGTGATCCACTTTTGGTGTAAATGACTAGTTTTATTTTGTTTTATTGATTAATTACTGAAGTTTCGTGGTTGCAGTATGCAGCGTCTTCATGGGATGAGCTCAAGCATATCAGACAGGCTGTTGGCTTTTTGGTATGACCTGTTTTACCAAATTATGCTTTCTTAATATATTCATGTTGAGATTTGTGCATCGATGCTTGGCTACAACGCTGACACCCACCAGGTTTTTGATATTCAATTTAGTGGCATCCTAGAGCTCAGTCATATTCTGATCTTTGGATGTACCAAGTTCTGTAATTCATAGTTTGGACAGAAGACACAACAATTTTGTAGTTTGATGTTAGTTTAAACTGACTTGCCTTGTGTTAAGAGTTGCATGTATTAATACATATTTTTGCTCTTTTCAGGTTATATTCCAAAAATTCAGAATATCTTATGATGAGATAGTCAATGATCTATGCCCGGTAAATCTCAATACTTGGAACTTACTTTACAATGTTGAATCTCTTATATTTTGTCTTACTACTTCCATCCACTTGTTTTGCGGAGCATAGAGGCATCTTATTTCTAATACATGTTTTATTATTTATGCTTGTAGATCTTGAGTGTTCAACAGCTGTACAGAATTTGTACACAATACTGGGATGACAAGTATAATACACAAAGTGTCTCATCAGATGTGAGTTCCTTTTCTGCCGAGAATCACTATTGTATCTGCAATATTACCTTTTTGAATGTTTTATTCTGTTGAGTGGAAAAGTATGAAAATGCATTATTCCCTAATTGTATTGAATATCAATATGCTGACACTCTACTTGATGCGTTTTTCAATAAAAAAATTGCAACGCTATGGTGCCGATCCTCCTGTCTGTGTTTGATTTCCCTTACATGGTATTCAAGGGAATAAATAAACCTAACTTGACCCTCTCTTATTTCAGGTTCTTAGTAATATGCGGGTGCTAATGACAGAGGATTCTAACAACGCTGAAAGCAGTTCATTTTTGTTGGATGATAATTCAAGGTATCCAATGAACCATTTCACTCAACTGCTGTATTATTTCTCAGTAATATCATAATATCAACCTACCTTTTCTGCAATGCAGCATCCCGTTCTCGGTGGATGATATCACCAACTCAATGCAAGAGAAAGATTTCTCAGATATGAAACCAGCCGAGGAGCTACTCGAGAACCCTGCCTTCCAGTTTTTACAGGACTAGGGGGATGTCTCGAGCTTTATACTGCTAGATATCTTGTCAGATCATTTCTTGATTTGTTGTAAATTTTTTCCATCCTTTCTACCCCATAATCGCCTTTGTTATCTTTTCTTTTTCAGCTAGTTTTTTTTTTGTAAAATCCATATAGGTATTTGTTAGGGCTGGGATGGGATTCCCCCCTTACAGTTAGGAAAAGCCGTATCTTTTAAAGCGGGGCAAATGATTCTTTGTAGGGCAATATCAAACCAATCTTTTACCCAAGGGTGGTAAGGAGGGGGGAGAGGCAATGTTAGTATCCTCTCCCCAGTTATAGATTTTGTAAATTATATACTGTAAATCAACAGTGCAAGGAAAAAGAAAGGAAAGCCATATATCAAATGCAGTTATGTTCATGACATCTTCCATCAGTCTGGTGTCTTGTGCCTGAACCGTGTGTGCTGTGTATAATGATCGGTGTGAGGATTCTGACTTGAGGACGTGTATAATTTAATTATATGCTGGCCATTCTGGACATGCTTCAGAGCAGATGCTGCATCTGTATTCTGTTTTGCATTATTCTGTGATTTGCCCAGCACAGTTGGAGGTGTTGCATTGTACGGATATAGTCTGGTTCAGCGTGCTTTCTGCGGCGTTCTTTGATTTTGACACAGTGCTTTTGTAGCGCCCGCTTTGGCAGTCCGTAGGTGCCATTGTAGTCGCAGACACGAACATGAAGCCGGAGATGCGCGCAGAGTAGCGGGGAAAAGGAGCCGCCGGTGATGCTTCTGGACAACAGACAAGGTGACAGAGAGGAGGAACACGCCGGCCGGGATGCATGGCGGCGGCCGCCGTGGAGCCAATAATGCGGTGAGGGGAGACGCGCTGGTATGGAGGACGCCGATATGGCACTAAGGAAAGGCGCCGCAACTCTGTGGGGGCAGCCGGCGGTGCTGATCGCGACGGCGCGGCGAGCCGTAGAGCACGCCGGGAAGGTCGGGGTGGTCGGTACTTCATTTACCGTCGACCCTGAACGGTTTGGACCATTGGATCCGGATCCTGCGGCTACAATTCGGCTCGACGACGAACGGACCGGGAGGAGAGTTGATGGGCCAAGCAGAGGCCCAGTTACTTGAGCCCAACACAGCGGCAGCGTTCAGTTTAGCGAGTAAAAAATTGATCTCCTCCGCGTGGTCCGCGCGTTCGACGTGGCTGCGGCGTGGCTGTCCGCCGCATTCCGTCGCGCCGCCGCTGCAACTCATCGCTGTCGCCGTTGTTGTGTCCAGACACTGGCACCGAGTACTCCCTCCGTCCCACAGTATAAGCATTTTTTTAATTTTCATGTATCATGTCTGATCATCCGTCTTATTCAAAAAAATTGTGAATATATTATTTATTTTGGTACGACTTGATTTATCACTAGATATACTTCAAGTATGACTTATTTGTTTTATATTTTTATAAATTTTTTTAAATAAGACGAACGGTCAAACGTGATGTCTGAAAGTCAATAAATGGTTATATTATGAGACGGAGGGAGTAGCTACCTACTACCAAGCACGCGACGCATTTGCTACTGTTAGAAGCAGGATAGACTTCACACCTTTGCCGTGATAGACTTTTGCCTTGGACGCCAAACATTATCTGAATTCATGAGTGTGCACTCAAATGGCAATTGAATGATAGGAAAGTAGTTCAGGTGTGACTTCTGCAGCAATTGCATGATTTGGAGATGTATTATATAACACTAGGCTTTGGATGCCACTAAAAGCATTTCATGCGCGAGTTTTTGAACTTGTGTTTTTGTTCATCAGGTCTTTTGAGGTACTCACCTATTCTATGGACTCTCAATGAAATGTTGGAGGAAACCATATTATAGACGTAGGTCTTATCACTTATAAGATGTAAATTTTGTCAAGAAAATCCAGTAGTCATGCGCTTCGTCGACCTCAGTGACATGCAGTCCGACAGCGACTACAGGTGCAATGATGCACCAGTCGACGACGAGGCTCGTCTGCCCGTAACAAGGCGAGGCGACGGGCCCTTCCCTTTCCCGGTCTCCATCACACTTGCGCATCAAGACGCCGCGGTGGCCGGTGGGAGCGACGGAGAGCCATGGTGCGATGGAACTACACCCTCGACTAGCTCGCATCTCGTCGGAGGCCGACTACCCCTACAGCGCAACCAACGGCACCTGCCACGCAAGCCGCGATACTACGAGGAGGGTGATGGCATCGTAGGGGCTTGCACGAGACTCTCGCGCATCCTGCTCGTCGGATACAATTCCGAGGCATAATTCTCAAGAACTCTTGGAGAGGTGACTGGGGCTACAAGGGTACATGTATCTCAAGCGTGACCCCGGGCAAGCGCAACGCCACCTGCTACGTGGCGTCACGGAAGCATCCTACAAGTTCGTTGTCATGACCAAAAAGAACCATCACCATCTCGTGTACTGGAATGTGCTTAGAAAGACCCATCTTTCTTCAGAAGCCCCAAAAGAACCAACTGGGACGTGCTTAATTGTAAGGCCACTATTTAACATTCCGTGAAGACCTTCCCAAGCAGATTTCATCCTTCCTTTCTAAATAAAAAAAAATCTATTACAGCAATATACTAGCACTTAATGTCAGCCACAAGGTCCCTCTTCAACATTGAGAGCAGCAGCTCGTATGCTTCCTCAAAATTGCCCTCCTTACAGTGTCCTAGGATCAATGTCTTGAATGCTTGGAACTCGACCTTTATCATAGGCTGAAAATGCATACATTTTCATCTCAAATTTACCATATCACATCAGCAACATTTTTATTCTAAAATTCTTCCGCAACAAATGCAAGTGACGTTCAGATCCACATGTGTGCTTCATCTCCTGGAGTGATGCTACCTCCAGACTCTGCTTGTTTCAGTTCCGAAGCAATGCACCGGCAAACCTATATGAAACAAGTTTCTGTAAATGAATAAAATCACGAGGAGGTTTTATGCCAGTGATGACAATGCAGAGTAGATGCTGCTACCAATACGATGCCGGAACATCCACATGAGATTCAGATTCAAGAGTTTCCAAGACCACGAGGCTATTTAGCATCATGTCAAATGACACGAGATGTTGAGACCATACATTAGAGAAAAACGGCTTATGGATCTACCAGCTTATCAACCATTAGCACACTACCCCTCTTTACCCAAGCTTATCTCAGTCCAAATGCTGAGAAACTTTAATTTACGCTCGTAGTCGTCGTTCCTGTTCCCCTCACGCCCCCGTCGCTACTCAGTGTTGTCGCCGGCGTCGCTTCGGGAGCGCGGTGTGTCAAGACACGGGGACCGAGCATAGTAGGCACAAGCGTGCGACGCATTTGCAACGGTTAGAAGCAAAATCGACTTCACACCTTTGCTGTGACGTGACTTTGGCCTTGATGCCAAACATTATCTGAATTCTTGAGTGCGCGTTCAAGTGACAATTGAATGACAAGAAAGTAGTTCTGATGTGACTTCTGCAACAATTGCATGGTTTGGAGATGTATATATATGACACCAGGCTTTGGATGCCACTAAAAGCATTTTATGCACGAGCTTTTCAACTTGTGTTTTTGTTCATTAGGTCCTCACTTATGCTAGGAGCTCTGAATGAAATATTGGAGGAAACCACGTCATAGGCGTAGGTCTTGTCTCTTCTAAGAGTGTAAATTTGGTCAAGAGAATGTAGTAGTTTAATTTTCGCTCTCTCTCTAGCGCAAGCTTGTTGTGTCTTCACACGTGGTTCACTTCATGGATGCGATACGGTGGTCGTAGCTGTAGGTTTGTACCGGCCTCATCATGCTACTTGAAGAGTGGAGAACTGACACCCTGTGCCATTATTCAAGATCACCTTCTTGCTAATTCGTAGTAGGAGCTGCACTCTCATTACTTGGGCAAGCTCTTCCCTATGCTACGGTCGATACTGGAGAAGGATAGCCTGAAGTGGTTCTACAATCTCTCTACTACGGGTGGTCGCAGTTGATGGGCCTCTGCGAGTTCACTTACCCGGAGATGCTCATGCTCGTCTCCATGGTCTCCAAGAATGGCATGCGGGTACAGCGCGCCGAGCCCATCACGCCGCTCCGTTGGATTATCAGCGATGCTTTAACGGTTGTGGGCAATATCATGATCTCAACCTAGCTTTTCTGCAATGCAGCATCCCGTTGCCGTTCCCAATGGATGAAATCACCAACCAACTCAATGAAAGAGGACTTCTCGGATATCGAACCAGCCGAGGAGCTACTTGAGAATCCTGCCTAACAGTTTTTACAGGATTGTGATCGAATTCTTGAGCATTATACTGCTAAATATCTTGTCAGATTATTTTCTGATTTGTTGTAAATTAAAGCTTCAGTCATTTGTAAGCCTTTTCATCAATTATAGCTTTTGAAAAAAATACATACGGAGTACATGTACTTGTTAAGTTGGGATGGGATTCCCCTTGCAGTTGGGGAAAAAAGGAATCAAATGATTCTTTATAGTGAAAGAGCCTCTAGTCTATTGGTTAGAGAACCTGAGTAACACCCAGCTGGGTTTTCCTCCTGACTTCGGTCAAAAGAAATGATTCTTTGTAGGGCACCACCAAATGGATCTTCTACCCAATTAGAGATTGTGCAAATCATACTGTACATGGACGGTGGAAGGGAAAAAAAAAAGAAAATCAGTATATGAAATGCAGTTATGTATATTTTTGAGTTGTCCTTGTGCCTGACTCGTGTTGTACTGTGCCGTTCATGCTATAGTGACGCATTTATTATTAAATCCAAAGTTTGATCTAAAATTTGGTATTTTAAACTTTAAATCTAAACAAGGTCATTGTGTCTTTGGTTTGCTCTGTCACGCCTGCAGTGTGCGCCTCAGAGCATGGCTAATAAGCCAGTCGACTGTCGGCTGCAACGCACCCTCTGGTAGTGGCTGGACCAATAGTAGCTGCTGCAGATCCTCTCGGTCTGCTCAAGCCGGCGCCTCGCACACCACCCGTCTCATCTCTCTTCGTACACGTAGACACTTAGCCAGCTCCCAGCCACCCATTATACTTGCTCTCAGACTGACTCCAACAGCATACCCAAACTCAAAATAGGTTCTGCACGGTGCATTTGGTATCAAAATACCCCTCCAACGGACGAGGCAAACACCAGACGCATTTTGCGTCGTAATCGATGGGCGACGCAAAATCCTCTCCACCGCGACCCATTCGTCCAGTGGTGGGCCCGCAGGAGGAGGACTTGCAGCAGCGGAGGTCCGGCAGCTCGGCGGTGCCGGAGCGGCGGAGCCCGAGGGGCCCCCGGCGGCGGCGGCGTTGAACGGCCTTGAGAAGAGCGAGCGGATGGCCGAGGTGGGCTTGCGGCCCGGCGCGGCGGCCGTGGCGGCGGAGGCCTCGAGCCCGGCCAGGCGCTCGCGGAGGAGGACTGCGTACCCGCCGCCTTGGGCACGGCGACGAGCGCCTGCGTGCCGTCCATGCCGTCTTTGGTGGGGTTGAGCAGCCGCGGGAAGGACATGGCCACGGGGGCTCTCATGTTCGTGCGACCGGGAGGAAGGGGATGGGTCCTCTTGTTTTTGCGGCGCTTGTTGGAGAAGAAAATTTTTGGCTAGCTGACTTATTCACTGTACGTGACCTAAATCTTGGAATGGGTAGCTGGTTTAGGTCTCCATTGTTGGAGACAGTCTCGCATCAATGCCGGTGTCCAAACCTTGGAATGGGTAGACTGTCCATCCATGCTTGATGTGAGCGCGCCGCGGCAAAGGAGAAAAAAAAAGGATGGCGTGAACCCGCCACTGGATTTCGAAGGTTCGGATTCGTGCGCCAAACTTCCCACCTGCCTGTTGTCACCAAAAGAAAAAAAAAACAAGGAACATTCATTCCCCCGCCCCGCGAAAGAGAACAGAACCAAACCACTCCCCTCCCCAGGGTTTCCAATCTTACCCTTGCCAGGATGGCCCACCCGCGCACTGCCGCAGGGGCACCCCCGTCCGCCCGAATAAACAATGCATAAAAAAGGAGGACGCTGCTCTTTTTTCTCTCTCTTCCCTGAAAAGGGCGGGCGCAGCAGCTCCTTTGTCCCTTTCCTTCCATCCATCCATCCGCCGAATCCATCCATCTCACATTCCTCCCCTCCGCCCCGATTCCATCCTTCCGCCGCCGCCGCGCGCGCCCGCGCGATCGAGAAAGAATATGGTAATGCATGCTCTCGAGATTTCTTCTCGCTCGATTTTCCTTCCCGGTTTATTTACTTGTTCGTTCTTTTTTTGGGAGCGGCGGTTGTTGGGTTTGGTGGATTGTTTCTTCTCCTAGGGACGAAAAGAAAAGACAGCCTTGCCTTCCTTGTTTTGGTTTGCTGCGGGAAAAAAAGGCGCCGCCTTGGTTTGGTTCCCCGTCTCTCCATCCGAATTCTTTCTTTCTTCTCTCCGAGGATTCCCGGATTCCTCGCGCCGCCGATGAGGCCGGCGGCAGGGCAGGCCTTGTCCCGCCGGAGCTGCTGCCTATTGTCGGGAGGCCTCGTCATGCTTCTTACTCAAATCATCCTCAGCCGGCTCTTCTAATGGTGCTGCCCTGCTGCACTGGCGTGGAGTGGGGGATCCGTGCGGACTTGCTTCATTTCGTATTTTTGTTCGTAAGGAGCCCGACCTTGCTTGCGCTGGCGGATTGTTCTCGGAGTTCGGCGTTCCTTTGCTTGCGTGACTCCATTCAGTTAGCTGAGGGGGCTATTATATTATATTATTCTTATTCTTATTTTGGGCTGTGGCAATCCGTGGTTTATCCTAGCCGGCACATAAGGTTGATCCATCTCAGTTGTCACCAGAGTACCTTGTCATACCCAATTGAAGTGCCAGTGCATTTTATTTCCTATAAAAATTTGGGGATTCGACTAAACTCCCAATGGCCCACTTGAATTCTGGGTTGGTGTCTGAATTACTATCCAGTGGTGGTCGCAAGCAGGTCCAGTAATTTTCTAAAATCAGCAGTATTCATGAACATGTAACTGTGGTTGTCATGGGTTAGTGGGGGTTGGGGGGCAGGCAAATTACTGCATGCATTTGACAAGAAATGCTCTAGTGCTTAACTGATGAGAAAAAAAAAACACTTCACTGATTGGGAGGGGTCTCCCTTGTGGAATAGGTGGAATTGGATTATCATCTTTCTTCGGAGGTGTTAGGTAGATTGAAGTCTATGACATAGGTTCGATCAACTGATGCAAAAAAACTAGCTGTGGGTCCAAATATTTTTTTTTGTTGTATCTGCATTAAGTTAGGGTAGTAGTCCTATCATCATTATCTTCTGTAAAGCTGGCATTGCTAACTGGTAAGGGTTTGCCTGACAGCTTATCACTTGTCCTTTTGCAGTGAACGCAGGTGAACATATCTGATACAGTTGGCAAGGCTTTACTTCCGATACATTTGCGCATTTTAGGATGAGCTCCAAGGTCATGATAACCTACAAGAGGAAGCGTGTTACCTCACAAGACCATACTGCTGATGACACAGTTCCTGAATCATCTCCTGCTACTTCCAGTAATGTAGTTGCCAGCAATTTACCCCCTAAGTTTGAGGCGCATGCTGAGAACACCATTGTAAATGAAGACAATATTGTAAGGAATATTGCCTTGTTTCTCTTCCTGTTGATGTTGTTATTTGACATCATTTCTGTCATATGTGATTAATAGGTTATTGCCGTTCCCACATTCCTTCAAACTACATAAGATTACTTCTGAATTTCTTTTGGGCATGGAACTTGTGGCGTCATATAGATATTGCATCTAAAGATGTTGACAGCTACATTTTTTCATCAAACTGATGAGTCTCTAGTTTTCCTCTTCCATCTACTTTCTTGCCTGATACGTTTTTCTCATCTGGAATGGTTGCAGGTGACTCCTACAAAGCAACATCGTTTGTCAATGCAACAAAGCATCAAAGAAGAATGTGAACCAGAGAGAGGGCAAAATGAGTTGAATGGATCCTTACCACAGAAAGAACTTGAGATTTGTTCTGCCATGATTCCGACTGCAGAGGCGCATAGCAAATTATTACAATGCAGCGAGGACACAAATAATCAAATTCCTGTTTCAAGTTCCGTGTGTGATCTCATGTACCCTGATGGAACGGCTGATCGCACAAAAGATCCAAATACCTCAGCCATTGCAGAAATGAATTCTCATAAAGGGCCAGAAAATACTATGGGATCTCACCAATGTAAGAATAGATTTAGCCCTCTGCTTACCTTTCGCAGGCGAGTTAAAAAGAAAATTAATTTGGATGAACCGGCGGAGGAAATTTGTTTACCAGACAACGACAAACAGTGTTCAACACTGGCATGCAGCCAACCAAGCTCGTCAATTAATGATGCATCCTTGCTCAAATATACTTCTGGAAACCCTTTGGATACTGAGGTTAAGGTATGTTTTTACACTCATCTTACCTGGTTTTGTTGATCTTTCTTTCATATCCCTTTTATTTTTGCTTGAGGGGGCATTTGGATATAGTAATGAGGTGAATATTGTTTAAATTGAATGGAAGGTGTTAGCTAGCAAACAAGAGAAGGTAACTAGTACTTTTTAATGCTGACATGATCTCATAGTGTATGCACAAGAACTTACCAAATTACCTGTATCAAGGTGTGAAGTCTGTAACATAAGCTATGAGGTTCAGGTGCTTGATGTCTGTCTGATGCACTTCTTTCAAACACACAAATAAAACAAAACTGTAAATATCCTAAGCAATAGCTTTTGGTATCATGGCAAATTTTCTATACAAGTAACATTATATATTGAAAGAGGTGACGCCATTTTCTTGGGCTAAAGGAAAATTTGCTCATGCACCATGTATACAGAAATGTATTAAGGTTTATGTTCTTTCCACAAAAAACATGTAGATTCCTAAGTTTTCTTACTACAGCTTCTTTTTTTATCTATTTCTTAAAGTCCATTTTTATGCCACTATAGAGATACTTCTTGGTTTTCATGTATTGCTTTGGCAATAATCTGTGTGTCCATTGATAATTTCCATAATAACTAAAAGTCACATTTAATTCAATTACAGGTAGCTACAGTGAAAAATACTGGATTATCTACACAAGATGAACACACGCCTGAACAAAAAAGGTAGGGTTGATACTTGTTTGTTATTAATACACATGCAAGGAATTAATGCAATCTTCCTTTTGTAGTTCGCACAACATAATATCCTCAGTTCAGCATGTGGTTCCACAGATTGCTGAAGGTGGAAACCAAAACATGACCATGGAAGATGATGGTACACCAGTGTCAAAGTTCACTTGTGTGCAAGATGCAAGAGTGGAGGACTTGAGCAAAGCTTCACCAATGACTATTGAAGTGCAAAAGGTTATTGATGCGCAGGGGGAGGCACACAGTATTGGGCAAACTACATTCCTGCAGTCGCCAAGTCCAATCATAAATGCCAATAAATCTGCTGCAGAAGATGTTCCAGAATCTCAAGGTTCAACGAAAAATGTACCAATTATTGTCTTGGACGATGATAGTGATGAGAGAGACAAAGATCTGGAATATTCTGAGGCTCTTGATCAAGGTCTTCATCATAATCAAAATAAAAGAATTTCTTTAGGGGGGATTGACCTGAACTATGCTGAATTACAACAAAAGGGGTATCTACATTTGGATGACTCATCCATTCAAAAGCTGCCAGATCAGGTGAGGTTAATAAAATGAGATGTTTTGTTACGTGTTTACTTGGCAATTCATAACATGTCTAAATTCTCCATGCATCAAATGAGAATTGTTTCTTAGTGATGTAAATTTTATCTATCTGAAATTCCGAATCATATATATCCGTTTCCTTTATTCTAACAGAGGGGGTTAATGTTTTCCTTTCTGTTCAGTTTTATTTGTGAGTGTGGAGGGGGGTGGTTTGACATACTTAACTTAATTTTCTGCCCTTCATATAACCACCAAATTGTCTCCAAGCTTGAATTTATTTTCTTTTGTCATACTCATACAATGTACAACAACTGTAAAAAGTAAAATCTTAACAGAGATGATCTGAAAAATTTTCTAACTGCTCACAGGATCTGGCTGGTAGTGCTCGAAAGCAGACGTCCCAAGCAATTGAAAGGATGTTTTTCGCAAGGGAGATAGACACTATTCATGGCAAGCAGCAACAGCATGAAGGCTCAACCATGCATACCTCGTACCCAAATTTCTTTGATCCAGCTCTATCATGGAACACTGGGAGTTTAAAGGGACCAAGGAGCTTGCCTTCAGAACTGAAGTTCAGAATAATGGATAAGGCTCCTGAATTCAGTTTAGACCTAAGCCTGGATAGTTTCCAAGACAATAGTGTGTCTGCCCTGAGGAGCGATAAGTTGCTTCTTGGAGGCAGCTCCAGCATATCTCATAAGCTGACAGAAAGGCTTGGCACATACTCCTACAAGAGGCGCTCAGCTCCGTGGTCAGAAGAAGAGTTGGATTTTCTTTGGATTGGAGTTAGGAGGTATGGTGTCAATAATTGGAATGCAATGTTGAGGGATACGCGGCTACGGTTTTCAAACTCAAGGATGCCTGAGGATCTTGCTAAGCAATGGGACAAGGAGCAGAAGAAGCTTCTGACATCTGCTCTGGATCCTGCACCGTCTCTTCATATAGCAGAAGATTATCTTGGTAGAGCTTCGTGCTCAGGTTGCTCAAAGTCTCCTTTTCTTGGAGCGCAAACAGACCTTTCCTTGGGCGATGTCTATATTCGCAATGCTCATGCTTCGGAGATAAATCAGCATCATTTATCAAGTTTGAGCATGTTGAACCTTCATGGAACTGATGGTGGGCCAAGAAATCTGTCCCTGGGAGGCTTCCCTGGGGCTTCTTCCTCCTATGAAAGAAGTGGCAGCAGGCGTAGGAGGGCATCCAAGCTCCAAAAGGCGTACTATGACAGCAAATCACCCTGGTTCCAAGAGCCATCAGAGAGGGCACCTCAGCTCTTTCCCATGAACCAACAGACGATCAGCAGCATTCCCCAGTGGCTGACCAAGGATGCGGAGACTGGCACAAGCCGAATCGACCGGGAGATGTGGCCGAGCATGGCTCCAGCACCAGCACCAGGGCATTCTGCTGCTGATGCCCTCAGGAATAGCCTGAGAGCTCCTGGCTCCCTATTTTCTGACGACGTGAAGCCCCATGTCCTCCCTGATGCTTCCCTGAAGCGCACGATGAGGAGGAACGCAGATTGGCGCTCCTTCAGCAAGAGGCTGTTCCAGACCGGTGCCGCCTTGGATCTGAACCGGGGCACTGCAGCTGCAGCCATTGCAGGACCCATCGGCGCCACCCCGAGCGACACCGGCGCGTCATCGGAAGAGACGGTGTCAGACAGCTGAAAGGAGGGCCCATGCTTAACATGGGCCCTTATTAGATCTGTACGCCATGTTTGCAGTTACATGTTAGTATTTGATGCTGAAGCTGATCGACAGCAGCAACGAAATGTTTAATCATGACAGAGAACTGTCATGCCAACGAATAATCTGATTGCATCTTGTAAAGTAGCAGCAGCAGTGTATATCTTACTAGGTGTTATGTTAGATCTCTCCATCCATATCCCATAGAGGAGAGGTTCTATCATGTACTATCTTACTAGATGTACCTTAGTACAGCAATTAGTAAGCTTATTTTTGTGATCCCAATACTGATCGTTGAGATTAACAACAGGCTGGGCATGAGTAAAAAAAAACAAGGGTGTGCATGATCTCAGCAGGATAAATGAATTTCAGCTGATGAGTTTTGTTGCGACACCATGACTTCAGATGGATCAATCTAAGCAGGTGAGGATACCATTAATTCACATAACCAAACACATTAGCATCAGGATGAGGATTGTGCTGGACTGCTGTGCATGTAGTCAGTGAATAGCTTGCTTAAGTTGTTCTTGGCATGGCTTAATTTGCCCATTGGGCTCATGGTGATTCAAATTCTGCTGGTCATGTTCTTTTCGTGCTCAAGCATGGGCAATTTTCATGTCAGTGGATCAGCGATTCAGCGCACAGACACGTCGAGTCACTAAAATCTCCCATCCACGCGTTATCTTTTCAATTGTCACTACCATGCACGGTTGAAGCTAGCTGCAAGCCTGACAAATCTTAGTATCGACCGCAGGGCCGGCCGGCCGGCCGGCTTGATGGCGTTCCTTCCTTCCAAATCAAGCAAATAATATATCCAGTCGGCCAAATGAGACAGGGGTATGACAGTAACACCATCTTGGATTATGCTGACCCAGTACAAAGGTAGGCAAGCAGGCTGCCAATTGTTTTAGTAGCAGTACAAGCGTCCTAATAAGCTCATAAATCATAACCTCGAATCAACATAAACCAAACAAAATTGTGTCAGACAACAGAAACTTGTGATAATACTAGCTAATACAATTGTTGCTTCCTTGTTGGGTTGGGCGATAATTAATGTTAGATAGTCTATTGATTGATACTAATTAAGCTGAGTAACAGGAATGCTGACGCCTCAACCCATAGCTGCTCGGGCTCCTTATTGGCAGCAAGCAGAATCCCTTGTATCGGCCAAACTAGTGCAAACACCAGATAAGCTCCAGGATATGAAATGGCCTCCTGCAGCGAGCAGCAGCTCCTCTCGTAGTTCATATCAACCAGCTTTCATTTCTTTTCCACCAACGCAATGTTCTATGTCTCCAAGAGAGATGAGAGAGCCGTTCATGTCGTCCTGGTGCTCGCCGCCATGGGGGTTGCTCTTCCTCATCACCACCGCGCGACTGCTGGCAATTGCAGCGGGTATGGCACGCCCTGGCTGCCAAGAAAGATGCGGCAATCTCAGCATCCCTTACCCTTTCGGCATCGGCCCTGGCTGCTTTCGCAGAGGTCTTGAGGTCACATGCGACCACAGCATCGGAAGAGCCTACCTGGGTGGCGAAGGCAGTAACCTCTGGGCTTTCGATATCTTCCTGTTGCAAGGGGAGGCTCGAGTCCACAAGCATCTGACGTGGGACTGCTACAATGACACTGGCATCACTAATTTCAGTAGGTCTCCAATGGATCTGCACTTTTACCAGATATCACATACCAAGAATAAGTTCACGGCAATCGGATGTGACACCATCGCATTCATCCAAGGTGAAAACACCAACTCTTACACCAGCGGGTGCATGTCCTTCTGCAGCAGCAACACAAGCGTGGATACCAGTGGCCCGTGCACTGGCATGGGTTGTTGCCAAACATCCATCCCAGCAAATCTCACCTACTTCAACACCACCTTCTCAACAAGGCAGAGTGCAAACGTGCTGGACTTCAACCCATGCAGTTACGCCTTTGTGATTGAAACTCAACAATTCAGGTTTGATATCGCCGACCTTGCAGGCTACAACTTTGCTTACAAGTACAGTGATGGTGTACCTCTAGTGCTGAATTGGGTCGCTGGGAAAGAATCCTGTGAAGAAGCAAAGAAAAATATGTCATCCTATGCATGTCTTAGCAAGAATAGTGAGTGCATCTCTTCAGACAGTGGCCCTGGGTATCTCTGCAACTGTTCCAGCGGCTATGGGGGGAATCCATATTTGGAAGGAGGTTGCCAAGGTAAGCGACAACCAATCTTTGATTCTTCTAGCAATATGCGAGTCATTCTAATGCACACTCCTGTTTTCCTGATTGCATTAACAGACATCGATGAATGCGCCTTTCCTGAGCAGTATCCTTGCCTTGGACAATGCACTAACACAATTGGAAGCTACAGCTGCACATGTCCAAAGGGAACTCGAAGCACTAATGCAAGTACAATAAATTGCAGTAGTTACCAGGATCATACACAAACTATAAAGATGGTATTAGGTAAATCTTGGTCTAGCAATCTATACTCATGTCATATATACCAATAACACTGATGCCCATGGAGATACGGATCTAAAGTTTTGTAGATGATAGAACCATAGCTTGACTAACAAATGCTGAATGGCCTAAAGGTCACCTCCTGGGACAACATATCAATAGGAACTAGTTAGTTTATGTAGTATGTTATATCTAGCTGGTTGATCTATCAATCTATAAGATAATGAAACTACAGTCAATGGTTCGATTCCCTATTAATAGTTTCAGTTCTCTACAATCCATGCGGAGTACTAACATGATGCCAACTCCTTGTTTCGTGTTACTCTATTTTCTTCATGCAATTCAGCAAAATAACATAAGCCAATGCTCTATTATGACTGTGTGATGTTAATATATCATATTTTTATCCTTTCTGTTTTGTCCATTGATCTTATTCCATATAAAACACCTGATGAATGCAGGTATTTCTATCAGCACAGTCCTTCTCATTGTTTGCATCTTTCCTTTGGCCATTAAATATCAAAAGAGAAAGCTCATCAAAGAAAAGGATGGTTTCTTCAAGAAAAATGGTGGCTTTATTTTACTTGAACGAATGCGATCAAGACGAGTAGACACAATAGGAGTATTCTCGAAAGAAGAACTGGAGAATGCAACTAACAATTTTGACAAGAGAAGAGAACTGGGAAGAGGGGGACATGGCACAGTCTACAAGGGGATTATGAAAGATAACAGAATTGTAGCCATAAAACGTTCCAAAGTTTGCAACGCGGATCAGAAAGATGAATTTGTGCAGGAGATCATTATACTTTCTCAAATAAACCACAGGAATGTGGTCAGGCTTCTAGGTTGTTGTTTGGAAGTGGAAGTTCCTATGTTGGTCTATGAATTCATCCCAAATGGCACTCTCTTCCAGTTGATCCATAGCGAAGAGCCATCCATCTCACTGGATGACAGACTAAGAATAGCCATAGGATCAGCAGAAGCGCTAGCATATCTCCACTCATCTGCATTCCCCTCCATAATACATGGAGATGTAAAATCTTCAAACATTCTTCTAGACGACAAATACATGGCAAAAGTGACTGACTTTGGTGCATCACACATGCTTGCGAAGAATGAGACCCAATTTATGACAATTGTCCAAGGAACTGTTGGCTATTTGGATCCTGAATATCTACAGGAACGGCAACTAACAGAAAAGAGTGATGTTTATAGTTTTGGGGTTGTGATATTGGAGTTGATCACAAGGAAGACTGCAATCTATTCTGAGGGTACCAATGAACGGAAAGGACTTGCATCATCTTTCATGATAGCCATGAAGGAGAACAAGCTTCAAGATATGCTGGACAAAAGCATACTAGGAGTAGGGATGGAACCAATTCGAGCAATTTCAGAACTCGCGAAGAACTGCCTCAGTATGAAGGGGGAAGAGCGGCCACAGATGACAGAAGTTGTTGAGCGGCTTAAAGTAATAAGAAGAACCTGGCAAGAAAAGCTGACAGAGCATTATGCTTCAGAAACAGAAAATCTATATGCAAAGCCTTCAGCTAATTATCCTTCCAGCATTGCACAGTACAGAAGCATCGCCATAGAGTTAGAGCATGGCAGATGATCTAGACTGTGAATTGAAAGCCGCAGCTGAGTTTCAGTTCTATGCTCCAATGTTTCATAATGGAGGATAATTGTGCCCACTTCTTGTCATGACGCTAGATAATCTATCACAGGATTAAAAGCAGAGTGTAACTGTCATGGTAGAGAGACTGCACCTATCAGTAAGAACCTAATTGGTGCAAACTTTAAAGATTAAATCACTAGCCGATGAAATTGTGATAATGTCAAGTCGAGACTTTTCAGGGAAATTGCCACCATTTCCATATTTGTTGCCTATGCTGCATTGTTTACACGGTTCAAAATATTTTTTTACGGTTCAAAATATGCTGCATTGTTTACATTTGGGAAAAGGCCAGGGACACGAATCGAGATCCTCGGCGACGGCTCCACACGCCGCCACCGCGCCGCGCACAACCCTCCGCCATTTTCGCCAGCTTCAGATCAACCGCTCAACGCGGGCCGACGAGGAGAGTCCAGTGACGGTGGACAAGGCCCAAATTTGTATGTGGGCCAAATAAAGGAAGTGGACCGGTTTTCCTTACCCGTGTTCTGAGCTGAAAGCCTGAAACCTCACTCTCAAAATTCTAACTATTCCCGCGAAATATAAGTAAAATAGATCATTTCATATTATGATTTCCTATTGTAGGATTTTTAACATCATATAGTAGCTTCGGTTGAACCGATGGCAGTTCAATGCAAAAAACTACCAATTCAAATTCAACCTGGTTAACACTGGTCCAACCACATTGCTCATCGTCTTCTAGTTCAATCGAACCAGTAAGGTCACTAGTTCGGACTCCTTTTTTTTGGTTCATCTTGTGACCGTGTCCTTTTCTTATACTATGCTAAAAAGACCATAATCCTTTACTTGGCACGTGCGTCTAATAAATCTGTGTGTGCACCGCCTTGTAATGCATAAAAAAAAGGTTGATCGGGCTCTCACATTGTTTTCTTATGCTGTCTATGAAGTGCTAGACCACATGCATAAACAGTAGCTATCTGCATAGCTAGATGCCTATCAATATTATTTAGCCATGCATGTTTATTTGGCGTCGTCTCCACATAGACCGCCTCCTCTGCAGCTTCGACTGAACACCATCAGTTTAACCGTTCTTTATTCAGTTCATGTACACTGAATCACTGATGATTGATGATCACTGATCTAGTCATTGCTTAATGCATGCATGAATAATCTGACACTTTGGTGCGTGTGTCCAAGCAAGGCTGCGAAAGGCCAGATCGATCAGTGATCGACCTGCTGGAATTGTTAAAGGAGTACGCGTGTACCATGAGGGCACAAGCTTCATGTGGGAGAGATTTGATTGGGCGATGTCGATCACGTACGGCTAGGTAGGGAGTGATGCATCGATCAATTTGCCTTAAAGAGGCCGGGTTGAACAAACGCGAATTGACGGTCTTGTCAAATCTATCCGCCGTGTACGTACGATCGAGTGATCTCTACTCCGTGCTCTTGCCAATTTATATATTTGCGCCTTTCTATATCGGGAAACGAATGCTCTGCTTTTTTGAGGATGAAGTAAAATTAAAAAGGTCATTCAGATGCAGATGCTTTTCAGCTGGACCGTAACGGGGATCGGGGAACAACTTGCGGTTGCGGATGCTAACTGCTAAAGACCTCCAATTGGCGCCCGCGGCAAAATTAAATTGATATGACTGCTGCGGTTTAGTCGGCTTAGGCCATCTCTGTCTAACAATATATAATTGCAATGTAGTAAGCTGACTACATATAAGACTAATTGTATGTTTAAGAGAAACTAGACCAAAAAATTTTGAGATTGACAAATTCACTATAGATGCGTCGCTGTTGTTGTGTGCAGGCCGTTTATCATTAATTGAATATATAATGGTAGCCACATTAACAAGGCACACGAAACGTCAAACCTAGGGATTGATCCCATGAGGATGGGGATACAACCAGCTGCATGAACCATCAAACCTATGCCTTAATTCTCATATCATAGAGACACTCTTGACTTGACTTGCATAGCGCTCCTGCTATTTTTTCTTGTTATCCTACTTCTATCTGCTTGATTTAGTGGGCCTGCCTCTGGATCACTTCAGTTCCACTTACCTGACTAACTATTCAGTCACAGGTCAGTAGATGCATGCATCGAAATGATAGCCGACGATATCTAGATTTTTTTTAAAAGGAAAGCTTTATTGATCTTAGATAATTACATCGAGATGATACAATTATATAAGATTCAACCCAGCCTCCGCATAACTAAGATGTACACAGCCAATAAAAAAGAAACAAAAAAATGAGAGCACCATGACCTAGCAAACTACCACAAGCGCCTTCATCTTTACCCGATTCACGAACCAAAGCAACTCTTGGACTATGAAGTAGGCTCCCGATACAACGCCTCCAACGAGTAAACGGCACGCACACGTGCCGACGTTGTAATGACCCAACCAATTAAGACCAGATCAAATGTTTTCACGAGGGAGTAATTCATCTTAATCCAAGCAATACCTTCAACAAGATCACTGCCAGGTTCAACCAATTAAGGTCAGACCTAAGAATTTCTTTCCAGAACCGATGAATTAGTAGCAATTACCACCACAACCAAGTCACACCGTGTTGCTTCCCCCTTCTTACCAGGCCAATGCTCTCATATAGACCAGCCCTAACCCGCGCCCTGTTCGTTTGGATTGTTTACAACGAGCCAACAGTGTTTTTCTCTCAGCGAAAACCAGCGCCAGCCACCAGCCACCAACCAGCCAACAGTGTTTTTCTCTCAGCAAAAACCAGCGCCAGCCACCAGCCACCAGCCAAACGAACAAGATGTTTAAACAGCCACGAACTCCAAATCCGGCAGACCATCTGAATTCGTAACCTGAGATACCATGCTACAAAGGAACCGCTGGGTACCCGTGCATAATCCACCAGGATAAATTACAGATGAAATCATAATATGTGGTGTTATACGCCAGACCTTATTAGTCAATTGAAGAGCCAGCCGACCAACCCCTTTTTTTTCCTTTACGAAGAGTAACTGTATCAAAACAGTATGTCAGTATAAAGATTAATTAGGCCATATCCAATGTTGTTCTTGATGGGGTTAAGCTACAATTTCTTTGTCATAACAACTATATGTCAGCCTAACATTATATATTGTCACTAGACATTCATGATGCTCCAAAACAAATTAACTAGCATAAATGTAATTAACTTGACATATTTATACCTAGTGGCAAATCTAGAGGTGGTAATGGGTCATGGCCCGTTTGTTCCCTTCACAATCCAATTTAGCTTAGTCAAATTTAGCTCAAAAACTAGTATTTTGTTTGCCCGACCTAATAGGGCCGATTCTTAAAATTTTTAGTACAAAATGGAAGGCCCTTTACCACCTCTAGGCAAATCTCTTCCTAGTTACTAGTCTTTGATACAATCAAGTGAAATTCTTACTAGCGAATCTAAGTTACAGAGACGATTTTGCTAATTCTACACTCACACCAAGTCAAAACATTGGTATGAGTGTATCCACCCAGCTGGTATCACACACCCCTGACCTCAAGACAGGTGTACATGCAAATAGTGGATATATCAAATCATCTTGTAATCCTCCCTAGAACTGGACCCCTGTATGAACCCATTTGAAAACATCAAATCAAAGCAACAAGGAGCAGCAGGCAGGCACACGAGAAGAGGAAAGAATTGGCTAAGTCCAAGGATGGAGTTGGATGGCCCTTCAAGCTAGGGCTGTAGTTATGCTTGCAGGTGGCAAGTTTTGTACTAGCTGGTCCCTGGAAGAAAAAAGAAATGCACCTTTGGCATTGGCCATTGTGACAGTTGTCAATTGTCATGTAACATTTCTCCTTAAACTAATTAACAGATAATTACTCACCATCACCAATGGTTAGGACCACATACATATTTTTTAGGATTAATTGTGCATAGTTCTTGTGGTAATCCCCCTCACTTTCTGCATGGCACATGCACTTTGTTCCCTCCAGATAGTGTGGTTAAGATCTCACACCCCAAACTAGTTGGCCTCTGCTTCTGTTATGATGATCTCCAATTTATTTTCAAAATTGACTAACTTATATATCTTCACTGCAAAACGGCTGCAGTATGTGCAAGGAAACTTTGAATCATGGATACAGGACCCTTTAAAATTTACATAACAACCTTTTGAGCAACCTGCATCGATGATATTCACAACAGTAATTTCAGTTTTGATCATATCCGGAGTATTGAGCTATTAACAATGTCAGTTAGCTTCAGATAACCACTGTGAAATTGAATCAGCTGGGTGGTAGAGCCGACTAGTAGCAAGTGCAAAGCAATATGCATAATGTGAATTAATATATGCATGCCATTTCTTGATTAATTAATTTCAAAGCTGATTAATCTGTACTGACCAATCAAGGTTCAAGACCCCCAACTTGCAAGATATATAGTGAAAGAGATCTACAAGGCTCTCTTTTCCGTCACAAGCTAAGTCATACTAACATGCCTTCACTGTAAAGCTTGATGAGCTCTGCTTGCTCAGTACTCCCAGGCCGGCCTCTTGTTGTAGTAAAACATAAGTTCCAGAGAATGTTGCAGAACCCTAGCCCAGGTCCCCCCTTTCCACATTAGGGCTGCAGCCCTCCCTATCCTGCCTCCACACCACCCATCAGCCACATGCATGGTGAGACATGCCATGCTACCCAAATCATCACCTTGTACCTTCATGTGTATATATATTCCTCTCCTCTTTACACCTAATTACACTCTACTACCTAGCTAGGCTACCTGGCTGGCTCCTCCCTCCGATCCATAGCTAGTTCATCATCTATCTCCACCATAGCTGAGTGAAAGGTACGTGTAGTAGCTGATCGACATTGCCAAGATGGTAGGCAAGCCACATCAGCATCAGCACCATCACCATGGCTCCTCCTCGCATGGGGCGGAGGAGCTCAACCTGTTGCACATGGCCAGGGGATCCTCGGACGGCGTCGTGGGCCGTGGTGCCGGCGAGGGCCGGCCGGGCGCTCTGGGCCAGTGGAAGTGCAGGCTGCTGGGCTCCCTGGGCGGGCTCCGGCCACGGCGCGCGCGCTGCGTGGTGTGCCTGCAGGTGCAGCACGTCACCGGCCTGCCCCCCGCCGCCGAGGGCCGCGGCGTGGTGGTGGGGTGGCGGAGCAAGGGCGCGGCCGGGGAGCACACGGCGCCGGCGAGGGTGACCCGGGGCGCCGCCGCGTTCGACGAGGTGTTCCTCCACTACTTCAGCGCCGGCGGCGCCACCGTCCGGAGCTTCGCCGTGTGGGCGGCGCTCCTGGACTCGCCGGCGAACGGGGACCTCGGCGCGTTCCCCGTCGACCTCGCCGAGGTCGCCGCGGCGGAGAGCTCCAACCCCAAGTTCGGAGGCAAGGCTTTCAGCTTCCCGCTGGGCGGCGCGGCAGCCGGCGCGGTGCTCACCGTGAGCGTCTACTGCAGAGTCATGGAGCACGAGGAGAACAGCCATGGGGTTAACGGAGGTACGTGATTATATTTTTGATGCATGTTAGTGATCGATTTATTATACACGGAACAATCAAAGAACAAAACCCTAGTGATTGATTAATGTGATCAATACTCCTATATTGCATACTGCGCTTACATTAATTATATTAGACAAATAGTAATGGCCATGGCCGTGTAGGTCATCACCACCATGCACGCGAGAAGATGAAGAACAAGGGAAAGCAGGGCGCCGCCTACGCGTCGTGCCTGCCGGACCTGAGCTGCCTCCGCAATCGTCAGGTGGCGGCGGCGTCGTCGGGATCGGCGCGCCGCGCCACGTCCATCCGTTCCGACCGCGGCGGCTTCATCACGATCGAGAACTCGGTGGCCGAGATGGACGGCGGCGGCGGCGGGGCGGCGGCGGCGTTCCGCGTGGCGGCGGAGGAGGTGGACGAGGAAGGCGCCGGGTTCATCACCATGGAGAAGGGCACGGTGTCGTCGCGGTCGAGGCGGCCGCTGCCCGACACGGTGGTCGCCGCCGCCGACGAGGAGGAAGAGGATGAGAAGCCTTGCCTGTTCATGGAGCTGTCGGAGGAGGCTGCTGCCGCGTCGGCGTTCGACGTGGACAAGGTGGAAGACGAGTTCCTGGCGATGCTGGAGGACAAGTACTGGGCCAGGAGCAAGGAGATCGAGAAGGGCCTGGACATCGGGCTGGACCTGGGCCTGGACCTGGACTCGCTCATCAAGGACGCCGAGATGGAGCTCGCCAAGGCGGAGCAGGCGTGGAAGAGCAAGGTCGGCGCCGCCATCGTCGAGGAGGAGGAGTACAAGGACCTCGTCAGGAGGTGGAGCGCCAGAGAATCATCCCACTCTGCTGCTGCTGCTGCTTCCACTGGCTGCTCCTGGGGATTTGGATTTGGGAGCCCAATCTGAACTAGTTGCATACTCCTGTTTACCGCTACATGAATGTTGATTCAGAAATGTATTGCAATTTGGCTGCAGCTGTAATATTGGGACAGGAGAAATCATATACTGGATCATATCATCATCGTTCTTCTGTCGATTCTTATTTCAGCTCATTCACGGCATGCTCATATATAGGTACTGAAAAGTCCTTGTTGTTTGGGACCATAATGGCCAAGCGGCATTGGCCTGGGTCAGGAAGTTTGAGTGCTCTACGAGATGCTCTGAAGCCCATGCCTGCATAGCAGCGTTGAATGCAGTGGTGGATCATGGCATGCAAAGAATCGAGTTGGAGACTGATTCCCAAATGACGTTCGAGAAGCTAAATTCATAATGTCCACAATGTTCTGCTCAGCGAATGTTCGCTTTATTCCACGTTCATGTAATCGTTTTGCTCATAAGCTAGCTCGTTTTGGTCGCCATCAGGACCCGGATCAACCTGTTTTTTTGGTAGATCCTCTCCTAGAGTTTGTAAGAAAACTTGTGATTCGTGATCTCACTGAACCAAGGGTGATTTAAATAAAGAAATGAGCTTTGATTAAATAAAAAAGTATGGCTAAAGAAACTGGGTAGTGCCAAAGTATGCCGGGAAATCATATATGTACGCCTAATCACCAAATTTACGCAAGTTGGGTTAGGAACTGCCGTTTTGCTACCTCCAACTTAGCTATTGTCTCTTGCAAGTGGCTAGGCATATCACCCAATTTTAGCATCAAACCAAGCCAAGACTAAACCACATGGACATGGACACATTTTATCTCAACGACACGTCAAACTAAAAATAATTGGGGGCGTGCAGAATTGTGCAAGGAAATCATACATGTATGGCATATGACGAAACCTACCCAAGTTGGGCTAGGAACTGCCGTTTTGCTGCCTTCAACTTTGCTACTGTCCCTTGCAAGTGGCAGGGGCATATCGCCCAGTTTTAGCATCAAAGCGAGTGAAGACTAAGCCACATGGATATGGAGAAATTTATCTCGATCGACACATTAGTCTCTAAACCTAAAAAGATTTGGCAAAGCCAAATTGTGCAGGGGAATCATACACGTATATGTGGTTCATCACCATATAGGAATTGCCGTTTTGCTGCTTCCAACCTTGCTACTGTCTCTTGCAAGTTGCTACCCATATCGCTCAATTTTAGCATCAGAGCAAGTGAAGACCAAACTAACACTATGAATAACCATGGAACCAACAGGTTCGGAGGACTGAAGCGATGGCGCCGGACTAGGTGATGATAAGCTTATCGTCTGTCTCCTGGGGTGCTCAAAGGTCGCTGCTACAATTTTTCTCACTTAGAACAAAAGCAAAGCGAGAACAGGCTAGTACCAGCAGCTCATGAGCATAACGCCAAAACTGGCCGACCTGGTCGGATGTATCTGATTATAGAGTAAAGCAAGATTAGTGTATGGGGATCCACCAACAGGGCCGGTCCCCACGGGCCAGATATCAGCAGGGCCTGATTTCACGCCCCTTCTACTGTGTACTACACATACGTGTTCACAGAATTCAACAGCCAGGCGAGTCTTTCGATTCTGCAGGTTCCAACGAATCAAAGTGCGCCTCAGCATATAACACCACAAGTACCAGTAAAGGTAGAGCATTCGCGGATGAATTCCACGTGTGGTTATTTTACACAGGCCACTATAAAAGAACACAGAAATTGTCGAATACGTCATTTGCCTACCTAGCTAAATTATACAGGTTACACGATATATGGATTCAAAAGACAAAAATTACTCGCCAAAAATGAAGCTACTTGATAGATGCAAGCTGCCCCTACGCTAAAGAAATGTTTTTGTGTACAGGTACAACAAAATAAGCAATCTACCTGGCTTGGCCCTGGATCTTGAAAACCTGCAGGACCCGCTGCCAAGAATGGTCCCCGATTACGATGGGTAATGACAGAAGTTCTTTCAATTTTGGAATCGTGGTTGATATGAAACCTTCCTTCGAGCTATTTTGCAATTGTGATGTGGTTTTCCAAATCCCATACCACAATCTTACCATCCAATCCTGTAAACCATGTGGCAAGCAATGTCAAAATATATTCAAAGAGCTGCGAGCGATTGGGAGGTTCAGCTATGTATATATATTATAAACCTGACGTGCTGAATCGTTTTATAGTACCATCACGTCCTTTTGTCAACGGGACAATACACCTGACAGTATGAGGAGAGTATTAGTCTACGTCGGAGATAAGAGTACATCACTGGGAGTACCAAAATAGAGTTGAGGAGCTAAAAGAGTGTACGTTATGCAATTCTCATGGGCACCACCACGAGGCTTTGATGGTTCGACGCTGTCGCTACTAGTCCCTTGCTTTGATTGGCCATATAGCTTTCCAAGGGCTTCGGAGAGCTGAATGTATTTTCTTCAATATTAGTTCATGTGTCATACTACTGCAATGTTGACTTGGTGAGTTAAATTCAGTAACATAGTTTGTCGTTGTCATTGATCAGAACTTCAGCAATACTATAGCCAGAAAATCGCAATCAACTATTGCTAAGTTGCTCCCTCATTCCAAATTATAATTTGTTTTGGCTTTTCTAGATACATAGATATTGGGACAGAGAGATACATTTTATAGCCCTCAAAAAGCTTCAGGCATTGAACTGAATTTAATTTAGCATTCAATATAGTCAAATTACAAAAATAAGCACTAATTACAAGCTATAACAGCAGAATGCACAAAAAACGACTTACACTAGTCACTCTGCTGTGTTGCCTAGTACCGACAACTTTCCTAACCATCAAAAACTAGATTGGTTTGGCATACACACGCCGCAGAATAGATTGCTTGTGAATCCTTTTGACAAAGAATTCCATTTTAATAAGGGCCTGCTATGGCCCAATCCTAGCCCACCACTGGATTGGACTGGGATTGGGTGCATCCAAACAAAGCCTTAACAAGAACCAGAAGCATAAAGGGCTGGTAATACTTTACGACTGAAAAGAAATCAAGAATCAGATAGCCCACCAAACTGTTTTCCTGAAAGGAATCCTTGTGACCCTTTCTTTGTATTCTATTCTCTTCTTAATGAAATGAAAGGAAATGTAGCTCTCCTGCGTTTTGAGAGAAAAAATAACTGTTTTTTTGCAAGCAGGGCCTGCAACATAGAAATAGCAACTATAGGCCAACTGGCCATTGGCAACACTTGTGATATTTCTTGTATGAGCAAATGAACAACAAAGTTCAAACCAAACTCCACTCTGGAAACGTTGGTTCACTAACACTCACCCATGCAGGACAAACCAAACCTTTGATGAACATAGCAGCAAGGTACCATATGCACAAGCATTCACTAACACAAATTAATAATAGGGAAGAAAAAAACGCGAGACCTGTGAGGCTTTAGAAGCTGATGGAGTAGCTTTCCTCTCATCCAAGAATCTTACAAAACTCCTACACGACAAAAGAAGTAGCTATGGTGAAAAGAAATATGGAATTTAAACTCGTAAAGGCTTAGGTGCCATAGATGAGAGTCAGAGTTGCTTGCATATCCTGTACATTGTTTTCTATCAAAAAAGAGAAATGGAGTATTTTGACAGCATACTGGGACTAAAAGAATTAACAGATTTAAGGTATCCGTAACTGCACAATTTGTACAGGGAACAGTAACTCAGTTCATAGCACATCGAGAATAAATGGGAAAGGAACTACACTATAAGAAAAGAGTTGTTATATGGATCTTTGCTTACCAAAGTCCAGTCTCATCTGCAGCAAAGATCATAGGATTGCAGTCAAATCCGACACCAATCACCGTGCGTTCAGAGACAAAAAGAACCTGATAGTTTGAAGAGTAGTTCAACATTAAGAAACTGAGAAATCACCATGCAACTAAACAGTATCAGAAGGGAAAATGCTGACCCACATCACGGAGAGGCAGATCACGCAGCGCCAAATTTTGTGCAGCAGGAGCTGATTCAACTTCATCGACGAAGTAAATCATGGAGTTGTGCCCTGGCAATAAGTACATGTCAGAACAGCGCAGTTGTAATGCATAATGTTGTGAAAAATAATGCAGATTTGACAAGCTCCCAATAGCAAAGAATCTTTTTTGAAAAGGAATAACCAGAATCTGGCAGAGGAGCAACAACCTGCATACACCAATGTTTTTCCACTTGGTGACCACCTTACACCAAATACCCAGGTAGATGATAAATCAAGCTGAGCAATTTGCTGCATCCAAACAAGAGAAGAATGTTAAAAGGGTATACTCACTTCCACAGGAAAAAGAAATTTGACTTAATACAGAGCATTGTTCTCGTGATGAAAAATATAATGAATTACCCTAAGCTATGTCAAATGAATCGATTTAGTGCGGCATTTTGCACAAAAAAACAACTCAGCATAAAGTTAAGGTCAGCATGATTCATGAGCAGATAAAGTGTTATCGATATGCTTGAATATTTTGTAACTATTGTCAAAAGTTAGACGTTTGCATAAAGTCTTATTTTCCACAGTATGTCATTAGCCCAGTATGTGGTGCAAATAAATAAGTGGGGAAACATATCTAAAATATTGTACTGTTCAACAGATGCATAATATCGAGTGGATGGGTTAAGAAAATACCTCTCCGAATTTTGTTTCAGTTGAAGTGTTCGATTTTTGTGATCCCCTGGACAGAAGTGAACAAAAGAAAAGGTATGAGAAAAATAAATCATTTTGAAGATCCTAGATTCCTAATAGCTGTAAGGCTAGCATGTTCCACCTTGTATCCACACCCTTGATAACGGTAGAGAATACTCTGCATTTACCATCAGTAGACGCTGTTGCAAGATATATCTGAAGAAATACAATAGCAACCAAACCAGAATTACATTCAATGTAGGAACTGGTATAGTAATTTGCATATACAGAATATTTACAACAAAAGTAATCGCATCATATTATCTATTTTTTATGTATAGATGGAGGTTATCGCAAATGGAAGGAATACCCACAGAGGAAATATATTGACAACACCAAAATAATTGTGTCCTAAGTTTCCTACTGAAGACTCATACCTTAAAGGGGGTGATAATGACAATAAACTCACATTGTTTGGATGCCACGCGAGACTAGTGACAGAAGATTCATGCCTTTTCCTGATAACTTTGCTAATCCACCTGTAGCACAGCGCAGTATAAAGACAGTTAAACATGCATACCAAGAGTGTCACATCAACCTCACTCCTCACTAACTGCAAGAACTAAGTTAGAATGAAACATGCTCGATGACTCATCAGTCACAATTGGGATGTACAACGCAAGATAATAGAAGCTAAGGTCATCTACAAAATGGTAGTCAATTGCTGATAAGGATAGGAAATTGGGATAAATACCAGTTGTTTTCTTGTTCATAGTAGCAAATACACACAGATTTGGCACCGCTTCCCACAGCAAACTTGTTTTCTGAACATACATGAAGAGTTTTAAGTAAACATATCATAGTTCTTCATAAAAATAAAAATAAACAACAAAGTGCCGTACTCAAAAGGTTTTCTACAGCACGTTTAGCATAGTAATTACATTCTTTCAATATAATCAGCATGGTGTTTGCAACAAAATGTTGAAGGAAGGCTGAGATGATATGAGTAACTAAGGCAAGTACTTCATATGTTAGCATCACAGGGACAGAGAAATATGTTAGCATTACAGAATCCTGGTCGGTAATAAGTTGCTTATTACTCCGTACTTAATTTTCAATTTTGAACTATTATCTATCAAGGAGCCAGGTGACAGAAGCCAAAGAAATAAAATATTGAAATCCAAAAGTTTCATATTGTGTGTGGAGCATTACACTAGGCCTATTCATTTCACCGGTAGAGTGAGAAAATGTCCAGTTTGTAGAACAGAATAGGAAAGAAGGATCATTAACTAACCTTTTGGACTCCATTGAACACATAAAGCCGCACGGTTTAACTTTAGAATAACAAGGGTAGGAACCCAATCAGGTCCTTCTTGCGTCCAAACATATCTGCATACAATAATAGGGAAATTGAAAATTTAAAAGAAACATGCATTGATTAACTATTGGAATAAGAAGAAAGACACATCTGCTACAAATCTGCACTTTGACATATACTTACGAATTTCTATCATGTGAAACTGTTACAATTTTGTTGGATGATCTACTCCAATCTATTCCCGAAACTATTTGATCGTGCTGCAAGATGTAAATTTAAACAGAAATAAGATAATGAATTGCATTCTCATTAGGAAGTACAAAAAAGATTCCTTGTGAGACATAAACAGGAACAATTACCTTTGACAGAACATGAAGTTTCTCCCATTTGTCTGTGAAGAACTTATAAATATGCACTTCATTGTTGTTTGGACAAAAGGCGATCACTGGAAGAGAGGAAAAGGTATCCAGTCACATTAAAGATCAAGGGTTCCGTGATAGGTACAACTACAAATAGTAAACACAAAACATGGCAGAATGGCATGTATATGTTTAGCTTTATCAGAAGGTAGCAACTCTTTGCTCTTAAAGTGCACTAGGCTGTTTGCCACTGCAAGCAGACATGTCATCTACTTTGCAGCATTTTGCGTACAAACAATTGAAATGACAACATACACCATAAGGAACTCGGTGCTGATGGAAAGCCATGATTTATCTGCCTGTTCCAATGAAAATATTTAATGCAATAATGGATCCCATGATCTATTTTTCTTACAGACTGTTATCATCATAAGGAAAATACTTAATCAGGATTAGAATGATTTAATCACCCATTCCAAGCAACCTACATGATTCGCAAAGGGTACTTGGGCATGAAAGTAAATATGATGCATACTAATCCCTAAGATGGCAAAAGCAATCCGCGCATACTAATCCGAAGCACGAACCGAAACCCTAGGAATCTGATCCTGAACCCCACGCGCACTAATCCGAAGCACTCGTGCCTGGCCAAACCAACGAACCAAGCCGTCCGCGGCGATTCAGAATCGGAACCGCGGGGCGCCCGCCCATGAGAAGCGCGAGATCTAGAGCGGGAGAGGAGGGGAGGGCGCGTTACTTGACTGGTCGGGGCTCCAGGCGTGGCAGGTGATGCATTCGGCGAACTGGTGGACCGCCGCCGCCGCCATCGGGGACACGAGGCCAGCGGCGAGGCGAGGACGATGCCCGGGACGAAATGGTCGACGCGGACGACGGAGCGGAGTGGTGGTGGTGGAGTGGAGGCGAAGGGAAGACAAGGGAGGGGGAAATGGAACGCCCCCCACTCCACTATACTATACTAGGCCGTGCCCGTTAGGCAATCAGGAGGCCTGGCGCCTTGCTTCATTTGCAAGTGGCGACTAGGATGGGCACCCGCACGCACGGCCCGTGGAGCCCCACCGGCCCGCCTAGCAATAAGCAGCAGCGGGGGCCCACCAGTCTGCTCACAGCTCACTTGTTCATTCCTCACGCCCTGCCCTACGCAGCAGCAGCTAGTTACTGTTTGGTACAGCACCTGCCCTTCAATGGCTAGGCCATGATGTCACCTCACTGGAGTTACTCTCTCCGTCTCTCTCGCACACAGTATTTGCTCATTCATGATTCATCTCGTCTCCATCATTGAAGATTATACTTAATCATGCTCATCACTCTCGGCCTGCTTGCTTTAGGCCCATTTCAATTTGGAGTTTGGGAAAAGAAAACGGTGGGAGATATGTAGGAAGAATCCCATCCTTTTCTTTGTACACTTTCTTTTGTGCTCCATCCAATCCGACCATCGGAATATTAGCTGCAATCATTTGTCCTGCTAGCTAATGGCTTCCATCGACAGCAGCCCCTCCATCATCACGTCTATTATTATTATTATTATTCTCCGAACGCTTTTCCTTTCTGTATTTTTCTGATTCTCTGGATGCTTGCTTTTCGCAAAAGGGGGTGTTTAGTTCCTGAGAAAAGGTGAAAAGTGAAGTGAAAAAGTCACATCGGACACTGTAGCACTTTTTGTTTCTTTTGTGGTAAATATTGTCCTATCATGACCTAACTAGGCTCGAAACGTGTACATCAAAACCATGCAACTAGTTTTTTTATTTACCTATATTTAATACTTCATGCATGAGGAGAGAGATTTGATGTGATAGGTAAATAGTGAAGTTTAGAGAGAGAATTTTAAAAGTTTGATGATTTGAGCGGAAACTAAACAGGGCCAAGATCGTGAACACGTAATATTAAGGGTGCAACAAGACATGAGACAAGCCTGCATACCACGGGCCCGATCCAAATTTGGGCCAAGATGAAAGGCCTGGTGTCCCTGGGCCGGCGGGCGAATCATGTTCGTTTCTTCGCATCTAGTACATGTGCCATTTTCTTTTTGTCGTTGCAGGCTTTCATGGATCCGGGTCTGACACTGAACATGCACGACAATCTCAAAAGCCCACGCATCACATGCGCAGGCACATGACGTTGGCGAATCCAATCTTTGGATCCCTGGCGAGGTTTCGTCACGACTCACGCTCACGTTATTTATCATACGATTCGTTAATCAAATAATAAAAAAACGTAACATTTCCAAGCAAAACCGCTGCAACAAAACTACGTAAACTATAAACAAAATCGTGCATACATAATCCAATTCACTTGCATCGAAGAATGCTCCTCCCTCAAAACACCAGGGCGTTCTCGCCGTTGGACGCAGTGTGCGTGGCCTTTCCTTTGTTCCTCGTCGCCTGGAACGCGGGCCCCGGGTGGCAGTGGCACACGCAACGGAAACCACCGGGGCCTTGCCAAAACAGAATAGCACATTTCACCTTTTCTTACCCCACCACCAGGCGTTACCACATTTCGGCCTTGTTTACTTCCAAAATTTCACCCCAAATTTACTATACAAAAAAAAGATTTCCCATCATATCAAAATGTCATAACATGCATGGAGTACTAAATGTAGATAAAATTAAAAACTAATTACACAGTTCTGTTGTACTCTGCGAGACGAACATTTTGAGCCTAATTAATCATTTTTTGGACAATTTTTCGCACATACAAACAAAATGCTACAGTAACGCAATGATTACGAAGGGACATATGCCTCCAAATTCGGGTCCCAAATTTGGCATCTGAACACGGCCTTCACCTGTCCGGTCACGTCCTACCCCACCTGTCAGTCAGCAGGTCCCAGTGAGTGGGGACCCACAGGCACCCGCTCCCTCCCTCCCTCCCTCGAGAAAAGATTATTATACTACCCCACACACCACCCCATGTGCCATGGTTCCTTCAACTCCCGCTGCGGGTGGGCCCCTTACAGCCCGGTCCACCTGTCCGTCGTCAGTTGCTGCTAGAAATGCTACTAGGCCACATCCACAGCTGCCTGCCTTGTTCAGTTGCGCTTCGTCTTCCTTCCGCCCACCTCGCGCAGATCGGAGCGGCGGCGGCGGCGCCCGGGCGAGAGAAGGGGGAGGAGGAGGGAGAGACCGAGGCGAGGGGGCAGCCGCCAAGGCAGGGGGCCAAGATGCAGTACAGGAACCTGGGCCGGTCGGGGCTGCGCGTCAGCCAGCTCTCCTACGGCTCCTGGGTGACCTTCGGCAACCAGCTGGACGTCAAGGAGGCCAAGGCGCTGCTGCAGGCGTGCCGCGACGCCGGGGTCAACTTCTTCGACAACGCCGAGGTCTACGCCAACGGCCGCGCCGAGGAGATCATGGGCCAGGCCATCCGCGACCTCGGGTGGCGCCGCGCCGACGTCGTCATCTCCACCAAGCTCTTCTGGGGCGGCCAGGGCCCCAACGACAAGGGCCTCTCCAGGAAGCACATCGTCGAAGGGCTCAGGGGCTCGCTCAAGCGCCTCGACATGGACTACGTCGACATCGTCTACTGCCACCGCCCCGACGCCTCCACGCCCATCGAGGAGACCGTGCGCGCCATGAACTGGGTCATCGACCAGGGATGGGCCTTCTACTGGGGAACCTCCGAGTGGTCCGCGCAGCAGATCACCGAGGCATGGGGCGTCGCCAACCGCCTCGACCTCGTCGGACCCATCGTCGAGCAGCCAGAGTACAACCTCTTCTCAAGGCACAAGGTCAGTCGTCAAATCTTCCATTCCATTCCATTCCCCACAAAATAGTACTACTCGTCTAATCCCAATTCCGATCCCAAGGCGGATTTTACGCCTTCGATTGATTGGTACTACTTGTCGCGCTGCGCTGTTGAACCGTACTTGTGGATTCGTCCGTAGATTCGTGGATGGGGATCGTAAATAATAAGTTCCTGTTCCTCCAATTGAATTGATAGTATAGTATTCAGTTAACCGTACACATTACATCTTTGTTTGACTCGGGAGCAGTGGTATGGAAGGTGTTCTTTTCCATGTTCTGGAAGGCCGGACTGTTGAAATGCCAAGGGGACATATGGCCGCTTTAATTCAACTTTGTTGCTGCTGCCAAAGTAGGCCATCATAGTACAGTAGTAGTGACTTGCCTCTGTGGATTGAATACTTGGATTTGGTAGCGGTGGTTCTTCTCGGCATTTATTTGCTCTTTGATGAGGCAAAGCAGATAGTTGGACAGGAATGGCCGCCTCTAGATTCTGTTTTGTAGGCACGCATTTGTCATTGAGTACATTCTCTCCGTCAGCAAGCTACCTGGCTTGCTCATGGGAGCATTGGTTTGTTCGGATGAAGATGACAGATCCCCTTCTTCACCGAGCTGATAGGCAGATAGTATGGTAATTATCGGAACGCTTCCAGGAGTGTGACTACTAAAAGGAAAAATGTAATCTTTCCTGATGTAAACCTGCAGCTCTGCACAGCTCCAGGAATAATGTACCTACCAAACTAGACAGTGATGCCAACCATGCATTGTCGTGTATGCTTTTGCACCATCTAGGATGCCAGGCATAAGACAGCTCAATGCTGATAATGAAATTAAAGTTTAGTATAACAACATGGTATCGACAATTTAGAGCTAGACCGTAAGGAATATGTTTTTACGCTAACAATATAAACTCAGCTTGATGTTTAGTTTTAGTCAGTCAGTTAATTTAGTGTATGGTTTAAACTCACTATCAAACGGAAGAAGCCACCAAACTATCACTGTCAATGTTGCATTCAATTTGTTGGTGGTGGTTACTCAGTCCAGGTTGGGAGCTCACTAAAAAAAATTATATAGGTCATTGCAAATTGTGTGTGCAAGTTGTACTTTCACTATTGAATTCCGGTTAGACATAGGTGTTGCAGTAGGGATGCTGAAGTGTTACAAAGTTCAGGAGCAAACCTTAGTTCAAGCTACAGCAACAAGAGCATAAGTGCATAATGATACACAAACAAAATCATAAGTTTGGTCAGTGGGGTATGATTGTAACCAGAGATTAAAAAAAACTGTTTCCAGATCATTCATTATTTTTCATATGGAACTGGAGGTGGTTGTCCTGGAATTCAGGCAGGCGAGAGATCTTTCTTGGTTCATACCTGAATAATCATGGAAGTCTGGGGCATTAAAACTGCATTAACAATGATGGTTCCAAATGAAACGGCACCCTTTTTACAGAACTTGAAACAGCAGGTTATGTAGTCTACCTAGAGGAGCTTCTAATCTGTATTAATAGTCTAGGTTATCCTAACATCTAAGGTTATTTGTCCTTGTCAGTCGCACTACGTTCTATATAGGTACATCTAACTTCTGATGTCTTATACTTCTCACTGTTCAGTGATATTATTCTGCAAGTTTGCTAGGGTTGTTCATTCCCCATGTCCACTTTAACACTAAAAAACTCAGTGAGCATAATACAAAACATATGTGCTTGAATAGTGACAGGTTTTCATTCAATGTTGTATAAGTATTGGTTCAGTTTTAGTGTATGTAGCGAATCAGATACAATTCGTCGCATGCCTAATCTCGCCAGTTTGGCAGATCAATTTCCAGTATGAGACAGACTTTCTGATATTGAACCACCATTTTTCACTATTAACATCATCCTTGTTTATTTTGTCTGTGATATTCATTCCTTGTGTGCACACATTTTATTTGTACGCAGTTTATATCTCACAAGAACACTGCTTCTCTGCAGGTTGAGTCTGAGTTTGTACCTCTTTACAACACCTATGGCATTGGTTTGACTACTTGGAGTCCTCTAGCTTCTGGAGTACTAACTGGAAAATATGGCAAAGGGAACATACCTGCTGACAGCAGATTTGCCCTAGATAATTACAAGGTAATCGGGGAACTCTGTCTAGTATTTTAAAATATCAGAACTTTTAAGGTTTGCTCCGTCTGGCCTCACATTATGTTTATATTTGTGATGGGTACACGTATAACTATTGCAAGTAATTGAGGTATCAAACTACCTACCTTACCAAACTGCACTCTCATGGCTAATTACCAAAGGCATACAAGTTACTGTATCAGTTATGTTAGTCATTAGATTTCACATAGCGCAACAGAAAATCATTAGATTTTAGTTGATGGTGGATGGATGCCACGTTGCAGAATCAATGTACAAAATGGCACTATAACTTTGCAGGAATTAACAATTTTGTGTAGCCTACTATTTCAGTTCTTTTTTCTAGTCCTTATGGTTGACTGACGTGTATTTTTGGTTATTCCTTTGACCTTATGTTAATTTTGCTAATATGTATTATGTTGTTATGCCTTGTGAGTATTTTATAGTTGATCTGTTGCGTGTACCTTGGGTTTCCAGAACTTGGCTAACAGATCCCTAGTTGACGAGACGCTTCGGAAAGTGAATGGGCTAAAACCTATTGCTGCTGAACTTGGTGTTTCCTTGGCCCAACTTTCAATTGCTTGGTGTGCATCAAACCCCAATGTCTCATCTGTGATCACAGGAGCCACTAAAGAAAGCCAGGTACATTTTGCACTTCTTCTGTTCAGCAGAGGATTTTTGCATTCCTAAACTGGTAATATTAACCTCTGGCCCTTTGGCAACTACATGAACAGATTGTGGAGAACATGAAGGCTCTAGATGCCATTCCCCTGCTGACACCAGAGGTTATCGACAGGATTGAGGCAGTGGTTCAAAGCAGGCCGAAGCGCACTGAATCATACAGGTGAAGTGGATACAGCTTGCAGAATGAGTGCCAGGGAGAGGGGTTCGGCATTCGTCTGATGGAGTTTAGGCCATGCTACCTCACCAGTGTTTGATATCAGGGACTATATGCATGTTTTTTGTGTATTCTGGGTGTCCGGTCGTGGTGCTGTGTTCCAAACATTTCACATTTGGACCACTCGGTGGTCAGAAACAGTAGTCTGTCGTGTGTATTCTGCATTTCCCGATGGCTTCTATTCCGATTCCTTGTATGTGATGCTCAGCTTGGACCATTCCTGCCTGCATTCTTGTTGCAAAATTTATCGAGGACCCTGGATGATCCTTACTGGTTGTGCTGCAAGATTTCTGGATTGTGATCATCTGCCGTATCAGCTCATGCTGTTAGTTGCAGTTGCAGCAATTTCTTGTCGCGTCTTCTTCTGAAGAAAAAAAAAATAATGGGCAGTGCCGGCTCAACCTGTACGGCGGAGGCAACGTAGCTTTCGGGCTGCAGCTGAAATGCTCGATCGCATTTGTCCATTCGTAAGGTAGGTTCAGAGGCACGCTCAGGCACAGCGATAAACAACAGCAAAGCGAGCTATCAGCAGCAACCTCCAATGACCTTTCAAGGGGCGCGCAAATGGCGCTTTCACTTCACATTCTGTCTCCTCCGGTGGTTGGCCTCAACAGATCAAGAATTTTCACAAATACTGTTGGGCGCTGCGAATTCTATACCAACCAAGATTGAGAAACAGCAGAACAGATTGGAATCAACCGACACTTTGGGCGACCATGCCTCACAGATAAAAACAGTGTGGACAAAAGAGACGGATTAAGATGGATGCTCATAGCTACAGGAAGAGCTGGAAGAGGGCGCCAAAGGGCAAGAACATAGAACAGAGCACAAGAGACAACGGAGGCTCTTTCACAGCTTTTACTATTTCCACCAAACACAAGTAATTCCACAACTATGCCGACTGCTCTTCTGTGATATCAAACACATTTCAAGCTTCACCAGCGGTATAGCTCTCTAGCGCAGCACACGCTTCTCAAGTTCTGTCTCTTGTGCAAGCTGCACTTCTGTGAACCCCTTGGAATCGTGGACCTGCAGTACAATGTTCGGAAATTTTGGCATCAAAACAAGGTAGAACCCAAGTGCATAAATGTTGGCTAATTGCCAAATTACAGTGCTATAAATCACTAGATAACCAACATGCCTTAAACCTCCAGATTTGACTCAAGGGGAAATCAAACAACAATCCATTTAACTAGATTCCTTTCAAATGTTTTGGAAGAATAGAGAGAAGAATCTAACCGAGACCGTTGGCATCTGAGGTCCTCATAATCTTGAGCCTCTTCACTGAACCTACAAACATCCTGAAGAAAAGAGCAATGAACATCTAAAAGAGGGCTATTCCAACATGGATTGAAACAATCACAGTAAGATCTTTTTTTTTTTTTGAAAAATAATCACAGTAAGATCTACTGTTCAACTTCTAGTTGCTAACATAGTGCAGGGGACATACTCCCAGGGAACATCTCCAACGAGCATCCAGTCCCCATCTCGGTCCTCATAGGTGAGCTGATACTCCGATGAGCTGTCCAATAGATTCAGAGACTTTGCACTACCTGATAATGTCATGATCAACACAAATCAGGTTCAGGAATGAGAACATAAAAGGCATTCTCAAAATCTTGTGAAACTATATTTAGAATAGCGTCGCTTCTTCAGTATATTTTCGAGTATACAACCCCAATGTGACAACTATACCACCATAGACAATGATGAAGTGGATCACTGAACTGACCAATCAAGTGAATAGTTTCGCAGGTTTAGGGACTCAAATATGCATTTTGAGAGTTCGGGGACCTAAATGACACCATAAGACAAGTTTAGAGACCACTCATGTATTTTATTCTTTTCGATTCATTGCAACATTATCAATTTACCATTTGCAGCAATACTCACTTCTGACTTCTGAGTGACAGTTGTTGGAAAAAAGATAAAAGATCTCTACCCATATAAGTACTACACTATAGTCTATACTAGATAAAGCAAAGGACCAGACCAGAGTATGGCTTACTAGAAGTGCAAAGACTGATGGACGGCTTCATGAACATGAGCTCAAGTGCTGAGGCAAGGGTCTTATATGAACGATGGGCGTTGAGATCCACCTTCCTTCCGATGATATCTCCATCCATGTTCACCTTCACCCAACCGACCACACGTCCTTTCTTCTCGCTCTTCTCCTTGTCTTTCTGCATATCAGATTCATCGGCGGCCTTCTTGGTGCCAGCCTCTGAAGCATTGTCTTTGGCCTGGTTAAATAGGCTGTTCATCCTGAAAGTTCTTATGGGTGGCCATCCCACCACTCCAAAGCTGCTACCAAACCGGAAAATACAGTTCAGATTAGTTGAAGTTGATTTGGATAGTTCGGCAAGCAATGAAATGTTCCTTTTGAACTAAAAAATGATGGCATATTCCTGTTTCAGAAATAATATTTGGGTACTGTTTTCTTGTCAAGACAATGGTGATAATTGCAGATCTGAAGAGCAATACAATCAAAAAAAGTCTCCTTTTTTGTTCTCTGTCTCTAAGTTTTGCAATGGGAAAAAAAGGAACTTTTAGTAATGGAATCGTTGCAAATTTAGGTAGCTTTGGCAGGAAAAAAAATAGTCTTAGGAGTAGTGTGCAGAAACAAGAAAAAAGGTTTATTTTCCGGAGGAAATTAGGTGTAAATGCACGTTGACGCATCATCCTACGATCCTAACAACAAGCAGAACAAGGAGGCACTTATATATGATAGAGATTCGAACTTTTTCTCCTCGAAAGAAAAGGTGCATGCTTGCAGTTGCAGCTGTTGTTCTGCGTAGGCAAAGAGAAGAAAGCGTGCACATGGAGTTGCTGCTGCCGTTCACCTCTGTGGGTGGCCAGAGGCGACCGTGCCCGGCGAGGTGGTGGCGTTGCCCGCCGCGTCCGCCTTGGCCCTCTTGCTGGCCGCCCCTGCCCCTGCCGCCGGGGAGGAGGACGACACGGAGGAGTCCGGAGACAGGGCCCCGGGCTGCAAGTCCCTGGCCGTCAGGATCCGGCATGGCGCCGGCGACGGGGGTTGCTGCTTCTTGGAGCCTAGGGAGAGCCCCAGCTCAAGCTCGTCGTCCAGATGCTCCTCCTCCTCGCCGCCAGAGTTCTCCTCCACCTCCTCTGCGTCCGGAGGCGGGTCGCCGGCGATGAACGCCACCCTGGGCCCCGCTCCTCCTCTCATCGCGCTGCTCTTGTTCTTGTTCTTGGCTGAGTGACTGCGAGGGTGTGTATTTTGGGAGAGACACCTCGAGAGGGAGGAAAGGAGCTGTTACTATTATCTGAGCTGAGTTCTGGGTATGCGTGCAGGGCAGTATAGGAAGCTTTCGCTTCTTGAAATCCTGACTTGTGGGCCCCACGGTGCCGGGATAGTACCTAATTGCTAGGGGGCACAAGCCACTTGTGGGTTGCGCATCTGTTTTTTCAACCTTGATGGATCACGAAATAGATATGGTCCTATCACTAAGCTCAAAATCAAAAATCATAGCCTCCTTTTTATCACGAGAATACAATCGTAGTGATAGCTTCATTCTTCCAAGGTTATATGGACCTTTTAGTAGTCCAGTGGAAAACTCGCTAATGAGGCAAAATAATTGTAATTGAGGTGAAATAATGCTTGGGGTAAAAGAGAAACTACCAACGATGATCTAAAGTGAGTTACGGACAAAGAGAAAAGGTATTTAGGGTTTAGTGGAACTATCAACAATTATTTAAAGAAGTGAGTTGTCGTCTATGTAGTTGAAGGTGGATAGATATACGTGTACGAGTAGGTGAATAAGGTCAAAGAAAAACTATAAGAGTATGTCACAGGCTCTCCTAATCCATATTAGAGTGAGTGGACTGAAAGGCTACCAACATATATTAGACCATAAGACATACTATCTTCGTTTGTCAATAAATGATGCTTTTAGTAAGAATTAGTACTGAGAATGGACTAGAATGGTTAGTCCTAACTTCAAATAAAAAAGGATGAAGATATGAGATTAAGTGGTACCACATGCTAATCAACAACTTAAAAGTCATTTTCATAAGAAGAAAATTGTGTATAGTAAGAAGAAATACATATAATATATTTTTCACATATGAGAAATGCACTACAATGTGATTTTATTCTTGTATAGACAATATATTCATTGGCAACTTTTACAATCCAACTAAAGAAGGTACAAAGTAGAGGGGAGAATGAGAGGGTAAGCAAAGCATTTGGGTCGTCTCCTTTTGTTCCTTGCCCGTTGGGTGGTGGGCCCCAGGGTAGCTTTTGTTGGGTGTACAAAATGCAAAAGACAAGGGAGAGAAAAGGTTAAACACCGGGGAAATGGGGAAGGGGATGGACAAAAGGCCGGAAAAGCTCCATCACGTGAGGCCCCTCGCCTCATTTGGAGTGGACCAGTGCTAGTCCTTGGACAGCTACGACGTGTACTGTACTGTTGAAGCTTAATGCCTCTAATTCGGGAAGATGTTAAAGCTGGCGTAAGAATGAAGATAAATGCAGAAAGTGGAGAGGAGTATGGAAGGGACATTGTATTGATTTATAGGTTGAAGTCGTAGTATAAAAGTTTATATGTCGTTGAAAAATGATGGCTTTGTTGTATATAGGATTCACTGACAAAAGGCATAAAATGAAATAGACCGATCAGTAGCAAAAGTTAATCAGTACTACTAGCACACAAACCAGACATGGGTGACAATGCAGAGGAGATTTGTTGGCACTCGTAGATGTGTTGGGTTAAGCATTCCGAGGCCACACCGGCCGGTTAACCTGCCACTTTGTCGATCTCTCGATTGCCAAGAAGCAAGCAGTATCCCCTATCGAAATTTTACATTTCTTGGGTAGGGCAGCGAAACCAAAGCCTGCTCCATAGTTCTCCAAGAGTGGCGCCCCTACCCATCACGTTGCCGGCGGCGGCGGGGCATGCCCTGGCCATCCGCCATATCCCCTGATTCGAGGACGTCAGTTGAGATCGGTGTTTGACCGGAGCCAGGAGGAAGTGCCACATAGGCCCTGTTCCTGTTTAGATCCCAAATTTTACTCCCAAATTTACTATGTAAAAAGAAGATTCTCATCACATCAAAATGTCATAACATGCATGAAGTACTAAATGTAGATAAAATCAAAAACTAATTACATAGTTTTGTTGTGCTCTGCGAGACGAACATTTTGAGCCTAATTAATCAATTTTTGGACAATTTTTCACAAATACAAACGAAATGCTACAGCTGTCTCTTATACACATCTAGATGTGTATAAGAGACAGCTGTAGCATTTCGTTTGTATTTGTGAAAAATTGTCCAAAAATTGATTAATTAGGCTCAAAATGTTCGTCTCGCAGAGCACAACAAAACTATGTAATTAGTTTTTGATTTCAGTGAATAAGGTCAAAGAAAAACTATAAGAGTATGTCACAGGCCTGTCTCTTATACACATCTAGATGTGTATAAGAGACAGCTGTAGCATTTCGTTTGTATTTGTGAAAAATTGTCCAAAAATTGATTAATTAGGCTCAAAATGTTCGTCTCGCAGAGCACAACAAAACTATGTAATTAGTTTTTGATTTCAGTGAATAAGGTCAAAGAAAAACTATAAGAGTATGTCACAGGCCTGTCTCTTATACACATCTAGATGTGTATAAGAGACAGCTGTAGCATTTCGTTTGTATTTGTGAAAAATTGTCCAAAAATTGATTAATTAGGCTCAAAATGTTCGTCTCGCAGAGCACAACAAAACTATGTAATTAGTTTTTGATTTCAGTGAATAAGGTCAAAGAAAAACTATAAGAGTATGTCACAGGCCTGTCTCTTATACACATCTAGATGTGTATAAGAGACAGCTGTAGCATTTCGTTTGTATTTGTGAAAAATTGTCCAAAAATTGATTAATTAGGCTCAAAATGTTCGTCTCGCAGAGCACAACAAAACTATGTAATTAGTTTTTGATTTCAGTGAATAAGGTCAAAGAAAAACTATAAGAGTATGTCACAGGCCTGTCTCTTATACACATCTAGATGTGTATAAGAGACAGCTGTAGCATTTCGTTTGTATTTGTGAAAAATTGTCCAAAAATTGATTAATTAGGCTCAAAATGTTCGTCTCGCAGAGCACAACAAAACTATGTAATTAGTTTTTGATTTCAGTGAATAAGGTCAAAGAAAAACTATAAGAGTATGTCACAGGCCTGTCTCTTATACACATCTAGATGTGTATAAGAGACAGCTGTAGCATTTCGTTTGTATTTGTGAAAAATTGTCCAAAAATTGATTAATTAGGCTCAAAATGTTCGTCTCGCAGAGCACAACAAAACTATGTAATTAGTTTTTGATTTCAGTGAATAAGGTCAAAGAAAAACTATAAGAGTATGTCACAGGCCTGTCTCTTATACACATCTAGATGTGTATAAGAGACAGCTGTAGCATTTCGTTTGTATTTGTGAAAAATTGTCCAAAAATTGATTAATTAGGCTCAAAATGTTCGTCTCGCAGAGCACAACAAAACTATGTAATTAGTTTTTGATTTCAGTGAATAAGGTCAAAGAAAAACTATAAGAGTATGTCACAGGCCTGTCTCTTATACACATCTTGCTTCGCAAAACGAACATTTTGAGCCTAATTAATCAATTTTTGGACAATTTTTCACAAATACAAACGAAATGCTACAGTGGTACAATGATTACAAAGTGACTTCATACTCCTAAATTCACCCTCCCAATTCTAACATCTAAACAAGGCCATATATTTCCTCAAGCAACCAATTTTACCATTTTCTTGGTTGTAAATTACTTTTTACTATTTTATTTACCATTGACTTTTGGATAATGTTTGGGAGCGGTCATCTTATTATTGTGGGATTTTCTTTTACTCCCCTATCGTATGAAAAATGCAATTCTGATATTAAAAAATCTCATTAAAGAGTGTAATTTTTCAAGTGTTCTATTTCTTAAAGACAACTTTCAATCTAAATTGATGAAATTGACACAGTTATTAAGGATAGCATGATCTTTTATCAATGATATTAATTTATCTAAAAAATCAAAATTGTATTATTTTATGAAACAGAAAGAGTGTTTTTTTGTCGCGGTAGTAGCGGGTGTTGTAACAAAAACGTGTGAAAAAAATTGAACGAAAAACTTGCCGCTTCAACCAGTTTTTCCAACCACTTACTTTTCACATATAGTTGGTGTTATATTATCGATTTGTGATTTTGCAATCGTATTAGATAGAGGCAACGGGATGGACTCTGGAGACCATGTACGTGTAGCGGAAGCGGAGGAGGGAGATGGAAAAGCGAAGGAGTCGCCTCCTCCTCCGGGAAAGCAAAGAGGCCCCGACAAGCCGACAAGGTGGGCCGCGGCAACTGTTGACCCCGTGCCCGGGCCGACAGCCTTACCTCTCATCTCTGTCTAGTCTGTCCCCACCACCACCCTCATTCATTTCATTTCATTAACTCCTCTGCCTGTCCTTAAGTAATCACCATCAATCCATCTCAACCGTCGCTGCTGCGCACGTGTCCACCCGACCAACCACGTACGTGCGGATTGCGGCAGCCTATTCTTCTTCTTCGGCCTTGTAAGACGTTGAATTTGCAAGGTTAAATTTGGAAGTAAGATGTCACTTTATAATTATTGCGCTACTGTAGTATTTTGTTTGTATGTGCGAAAAATTGTCCAAAAATTGATTAATTAGGCTCAAAATGTTCGTCTCGCAGAGCACAACAAAACTGTGTAATTAGTTTTTGATTTCATCTACATTTAATACTCCATGCATGTTATGACATTTTGATGTGATGAGAATCTTCTTTTTCGCGGCATGGAGCTTGTTCGACACCGCGCCGATCGTCTCGGCTTCCCGCCGGCGGAGCTACCTCCAGGATTTCAGAGACCGCTCACATACAGAGCACCCAGCGGCGGCGGCGGAACCAGGCCCGGTCGAGGCTCACCAGCGCCGCCAGAGTGAGCTTGTCGCCTGCGAAGATGCGCTGAATCTGGGCCGCACAATCCCGATTGAACGGCTCATAGACCGCAAGGGGTGGACGGTATTTCAAATACCATCCACCCCCTGCCGCGAACGCGGCAGCTCGTCCGAGCGCCGCCGCGCTCCGGCCGTCTCTTGCGACGCTCCCCGGCAGACGGCGAACCGCCTGAGCACCACGCCAGTCATGGCGCCCACCCAAGCTCAGTCGACAGGGCTCTGAATCTCCGAGTAACTCCTCGGCATTGCGGAGTGCCGCGCGCTGAGTGCTGCTGCTGCTGCCGCCTCCTGGGCTGGGCATCGCATTTTCCCCAATTCTTTACTTACTACTTTTACTAGAGCTAGATATATATCATCGCAGGTCGAAGAACGATAAGAACAGAATGCTGTAGCTTAGAGAGGCAAAGATTTTTATCTCGATCCCAATCCGGGCCACTGAAACTGTAGTTGGCCTCTGATTTCCTATCAACAAATCAGAGTTTATACTGAATATAGATTTCAGGATTTGATTGAAGAATTTGCATGGCTTAAGCCTACTAAAATTATGTTTCAAGTAGTCCAATCTCGGTTTGCGAGGTTAAGGTTTCCAATCTTAGTCATATTACACCAACAAAGTATATTGTTGACTATGTTCCGATTTCAGATAAGAAGGTTACGGTTTGTAGCCTGTTGTCAGACATACCAGTACTATCTGTCGTTGCCCATGTTAGCTCTGTCTGCAAGAGGAACAGCTGAATTCCGGATAGCCCTTGTGTAGATCCTAAATTCTACTCCCAAATTTACTATGTAAAAAGAAGATTCTCATCACATCAAAATGTCATAACATGCATGAAGTACTAAATGTAGATAAAATCAAAAACTAATTACATAGTTTTGTTGTGCTCTGCGAGACGAACATTTTGAGCCTAATTAATCAATTTTTGGACAATTTTTCACAAATACAAACGAAATGCTACAGTGGTACAATGATTACAAAGTGACTTCATACTCCTAAATTCACCCTCCCAATTCTAACATCTAAACAAGGCCATATATTTCCTCAAGCAACCAATTTTACCATTTTCTTGGTTGTAAATTACTTTTTACTATTTTATTTACCATTGACTTTTGGATAATGTTTGGGAGCGGTCATCTTATTATTGTGGGATTTTCTTTTACTCCCCTATCGTATGAAAAATGCAATTCTGATATTAAAAAATCTCATTAAAGAGTGTAATTTTTCAAGTGTTCTATTTCTTAAAGACAACTTTCAATCTAAATTGATGAAATTGACACAGTTATTAAGGATAGCATGATCTTTTATCAATGATATTAATTTATCTAAAAAATCAAAATTGTATTATTTTATGAAACAGAAAGAGTGTTTTTTTGTCGCGGTAGTAGCGGGTGTTGTAACAAAAACGTGTGAAAAAAATTGAACGAAAAACTTGCCGCTTCAACCAGTTTTTCCAACCACTTACTTTTCACATATAGTTGGTGTTATATTATCGATTTGTGATTTTGCAATCGTATTAGATAGAGGCAACGGGATGGACTCTGGAGACCATGTACGTGTAGCGGAAGCGGAGGAGGGAGATGGAAAAGCGAAGGAGTCGCCTCCTCCTCCGGGAAAGCAAAGAGGCCCCGACAAGCCGACAAGGTGGGCCGCGGCAACTGTTGACCCCGTGCCCGGGCCGACAGCCTTACCTCTCATCTCTGTCTAGTCTGTCCCCACCACCACCCTCATTCATTTCATTTCATTAACTCCTCTGCCTGTCCTTAAGTAATCACCATCAATCCATCTCAACCGTCGCTGCTGCGCACGTGTCCACCCGACCAACCACGTACGTGCGGATTGCGGCAGCCTATTCTTCTTCTTCGGCCTTGTAAGACGTTGAATTTGCAAGGTTAAATTTGGAAGTAAGATGTCACTTTATAATTATTGCGCTACTGTAGTATTTTGTTTGTATGTGCGAAAAATTGTCCAAAAATTGATTAATTAGGCTCAAAATGTTCGTTTTGCGAAGCACGACAAAACCGTGCAATTAGTTTTTGATTTCATCTACATTTATGACATTTTGATGTGACGGGAAATCTTCTTTTACATAGTAAATTTGGGAGGAAGTTTTTTTATCTAAACAAGGCCTTCTTCTTTGCTGTTTTTTTAAACAAAGTTCTTCTTTGTGGCTGTTTTCTTTTCCCTACAAAAGGAATGAAATTTCTTTTTCTAAAAGACAAATTTTCCAGGTATCTCTTTGAAATAGAGAGGTACTGACTCGATAGGTCAACTTTGAACAATTGACCGTATGCAGGGTCTGGCGATGCTAAATTCAATGGAATTTGATCATAGGTTGGTTGGATCTAACAAATTAGGTTTTGAGACGCGGTTTTCATCCTTGAGCTTGCTAGAAGGTCAAGCTAAGCTTGATCCGAGGCTCAAAATTGCGTGAGCCTACAGTTGGCTCAAGTGTAGTTTGAGCCAATCTCAAAGCGAGCCTACCTAACACAATCTCATGGAGAATCACGTGGCTTAGAGTAGTTGAATTTGAGTCAGATTAAAAGTAAGCCTAAAATGAATTGAGCACAAATATCTCACTACTACTAGTAGTCTTTAAGCTTTCACTGACAGCCACTCATTTGCGAGAATTGTTCATTTGGTTACGTGATCTAGCTGGGAGAGTGTGTGCGTGTGAGAGGGAGTCGCTCTGCGTGCGGGCCGTACCAGACGGAGATGTGGCCCGTGTCCCCGTGCAAGGGAGCAGGCCCACCAACCAATACTCATACGGGCCCAACTGTCAGCCCCTCAGCACAAACGCAAATGCGCAGCGATTCGCGATCATGGCGCCAAAGATCCGCATCAGGGTCATCATGTCTTGGCTAATCATCTTCCTTTGTGTATGTGTAGTAATTTGTTTACGCACCCCAACGAAAAGGTCCCCTGTATCATTCATGTTTCTGCAAACCACAAACCAGTAGTGCCTACTCCTTTTGACCGACTTCACTGCCATTCTTTAGTTGCTCAGGAACAGTACGTGTAAATACCCGAGTAGTTTAAAACCTTTTAAAAAAATTGAACAGATGGTTTAAAACTTCATCAAAACCTTTAGACCCCTTTTGCACTAGCAAGAACAGCTTAGGCTGCTAGCAGTGGTCTCTGTAAAAGGAAGCGTTTAGTGAGATACCGCTCCACGTAGGCTGTTTTTACAGCTTTCCCAGCTGCAGCGGCAGACGGGCTCCGAAACTGCACACGGTAAACCAGCCGGCGAGACGGGGAATAGAGAGAGAAAGCCGCACGGTAGAAGCCACGTCGGCGTGGGGCCCACGCGCTGCGCGCCCTCCCAACAGCCGCCGCTGCCGCTCGAGCCGGCCCGCCGCCGCCGCCCCGCTGCCGCTCGAGCCGGCCCGCCGCCACCGCCGCCGATTCGAGGAAAGAGACTGGGGGAGGAAAGCGCCGCCGTCCCCGACCACGCCGCCGCGCCGCGAGCGCGTCCAGGTCAGTGCGGAGGCGCAGCTTGCCGCAGCCGTAGTGCCGCCCCTGGCTCCGCGACGGGGGAGGGAGGAGAGGGGCGGCGCGGGAGGGAGAGAGGGAGGGGAAGGGGAGCTGGGCGTCGGCCGAGAAGAAGGCGGGCCGCGGCGGCCGAGGAGGAGGCGGGCTGCCGGGCAGCGGCGGCGGGAGGTGTGGCGCGGGAAGGAGAGATTGAGGGGAGGGAATGCTGCTCGGCGGCCGGAAAGAGGAGGGAGAGAGAGAGTTTGGGGGAGAGAAAAAGTATATAAAATGATGGGTAGTTGGTATAGAGGGTGGGATAGAGATTGAACGAGTACGGAAGAAAGTAGTATAGAGTAGAGAATATGGATGACTGGGACGGAATATTCTCTTTTAGAGAGTGACCAGTGGTTTTAGGGTATCTTGGTGTGTCGTGGTACTCGTGCCAAAAGTCTGCATACTGAAAGGGAAACACAGTTTCCAAATACACTGAAGCATTCTGGTTGAGCTCGTCCCGAATCTGATACCAACACAATAAAGAGACAGACAGTACCCCAGAAGCTACAATTTGGTGGTCGCAAAACATGAAGAAGCATCTCATATCGGTGGAAAGCCACTGTGAGTGTATCAGGTACAAGAGGAAGGAAAGGGAACTTGAGTACATGCCTTGAGCCACCTAAGGGGCAAACAATACAATGGGCTGGTATTCATCTTTGATTTTCATTACAGATCTTGATTCCTCAGGAAAATATACAAATCGGAGCAATACAACCAATAGTGTGTGCTGAACAAAAACAGACCCAAGAGCGTCAGTTGCTCCTCACAGAATATACAAGAACTCCAAGGGAGGAACATGGGACTAGAATGTGGCACAGGCCTGTTGCTGCTTACAGGCATGATGCATAGGTTCCTAGCTGGCAAGGTGACTGGGAGAGCTTTTGAACATCGTATGCCACATGTAAGCCCTGGAGAGCACCATCTCAAGCTCGTGGTGCGCCCAGGTCCTTGTGGGAAGGTGCTGAAGGAACATCACCATTTCTTGAAAATCCAGCTTCTGCAGCTTGTCTGACCACTGAAGGGGTAAATGGTTTCAAAACTGTCAGGAATTTGAAATTCTTGCAAGCATGACAGACAGATTGCTATTGGTGTGATAAAAACACATTAATATATTTGGAAGGTGACTTACAGTCAACAAAAAACTAGCCGATATGTACACAAGAAAATCTGGTAGATAATCTCCTTCAGCAAGATATGTATCCCACAGGCGAGTGACAAGATGAAAAGGTATCTACATGGATACAAGACAAGACAGATTGGCAACCATTGTATGTGAAAGATATAAATTCAAATCATCAAGTGCAACAGGACAAACCTCCCGTATCAGAAGGCAGTTGAACCAACGGAAGGCAAATTGAAGAAACTCTAGTCCTTGTTCTTCAATATGTTTGGACACAGGTTCTGCATACAGCATTACAACCCAAAAGTATGAGGTCAAGAAGAAAATGTTTTGCAATCAATCACTATGCACTTTCAAAATTATGTTTCTATAATTACGCAATATTTATATCCACAAAAGGGCCCAGTTTCCAATATTCCAACACAACTATTTTAGTCAGAAGGGCCATTGCATATGAGAGTTGAAAGTTAAATCTTTTGCAAGAAAGTGAAACTACAAGTGCCAACATGGAAGCAATAGAACATTACCGTCTATGCGGCGAACTAGTTCCTTCAATCTAAAAACAAGGCGCTGAATTCCTGGTTGCGCAAAGGTGTAGTGATCCTGCATTCCATCAAGAAACTTCGAGAGACACCAATAGCAGTCTGCTTCTATGTTAGAAATGTCCTGTGCTGAAAGATTGTCCATAGACCAAGTGTCCATGTTGCCCTCGAGGTGCTCTGATAAGAACACGACCAAGAACGGCGTAACAAGGTCATTTATTCCTTGGACATAGCCACTTGCTGGGTGACGAATGGCCCTGAAATAGCCATATCAAAGAATAATGGAGGAAAGCAAATCAGCAGAATCCTGGTCACATTAAATACGGATAACATAACCAATGCATAAGATTAGTAAAGGTCAAGTTTGCAACAACAGAACAGGCAGAATTTGGATTAAATGAACCATATTACTGCCAAATCAAGAAAATAGACTTCCAACTAAGAACAATACATCCAAATGTAAAGAAAAAAGTGCACTAAATACCAGAGATATACAAGCACAGGGACGGAAGATATTGAAAACACAAAAAAGGTGAAGTCATGCTAGCGCTTAAAGAATTAGTCTACATGTGGGTGAGATAGAGAATCTATGTCGAAGGAAACAAATAATCATGCTAGTGCAAGAACAAGGAAAGTGTTCAGCCTTGAGATCCAACACTAAGATGTCAAGAATAAAGAAGACTCTTCTATGGCTATCTATGTTAAGGAGATAATACAGGACAATGCTCAGTGCAAAATTCCATCCACTCAACCAGGTTTCCACACAGAACAGAGAGCTGCCATGGATAAAGGTGACTTTTGCTAATGTAGTGATTACCACACTGAGCCCGCCTCCCCCCACACAACCACCACAAAAAAGAAAGAAATAAAACAAATCAGCCAAGTTCACACCTTACCATGTATATAGAATGCGCTCAAGAGATTTCTGTATTTGAGAATTCTGAAAAAAGGTAACATCAGGTACGGTTCTTGGGCAATCAACTGCAATCTGCAGGCCAACAGGTTACTGTAAGACAATTGAACTTGACAAAACAGCATGAGGTAATTAGTCAGTAGGTCATAAGCCAAAAAGGTTACCTGGCGAAGCATAGTAATCTCTTCATCTGAGCGTTCACTATCTGGAATATCATAGTATTGAGAAACACATTCGACATACTCTAGTCTTTTCCTTGTTAGAACACCTTCTCGTCTATCTTTATTAGGTGGTGCATATCCCTGTAGCCAGCTATATTAAATTCAAAAGTCGAAACAGCATGCTCAGAAGAAGTTATAAGATCTTTACGGTAGTGTGCCTACTCACCAAAAGAAGCCTCCATACATTCGGTCGCATATATGGGGGCACGCCGCTCCAAGACAATTCACGTAATTTGTCTACATAAGACAGATAGAAGATGTCAACCGAGTTCTAGATAACCTTGAAGAATCAAAAGATACTAAAAGTTGACTATTTATCAAATCTGACCTGAGATAGAAATCAATGTTTACTTGTAATAAAATAATCACAAAAAAAGAATGCAGGGGACATTAGAGGGGGAAAAAGAGAGAGAAGAGGCAGCAAACAGCAGGGCACACTTGATACACTGAAATTGCTAGTTTTCCTTGTATTTGAAATAATTTTCTATCATCAATAAAGCAAAGTTGATTGATAAATAGAAGTGAAAGCATAGCGCCCATAAAATACAAAGAGTGTCTACTCATCAGATTATCATTGTACATTAATTTTACTACTATTGATGTTTGCCTTCCTGGAAAAAATAATCCAAAAGCATCCAAAAAGAAAATTAGAGATGATCAGTCATGCTTAATATAAGAATATTACTGTGTTTTTTTCCTTATGAGATGAAACTACACATAAAATTGATTATGAATTCGAAATAATATACTACAAAGAAAAATCTGGATATACCTAATATAACAGCTGGCCTCGATAATTCGTTTGTGAATTTAGCAATTCTTGCAGAGTCTGTGGCTCTAGCCCCAGAAACTAGCCCTTGGGCATCTGGTAATGAATTTGAGCTACTTGTTGACAGAAGATTTGATTTCTTTGCACTTGCATTGTCAAATGAGTTTCCAGGTGCATGGCCTTCTCCCTGCACAATTATGACCCCATCAGTTGCAATTTATCTCGTTCATATGCCAAAAAGCAATCAAACCAACAGCACATTACCTCCTGAGAACCCTCCTTGTGCTCATCCTCATCATGCTCATTCTCAAATCTGGGAGAATAATCAGGTGGGGAAAGAGGCTCAGATCGCCGGGTTAGCAAAACCTTCCCAGGAAAGCTGCGTCCTTTGAGCATTCTGACAAAGAGTGCGGTGAAACAACCAAAGATCGTTTGTGAGGTTACAAGCAGGTAGGATACAACAATGTCTAGCAACGATAATATTTGTGCTAATCAGAATATCGCATTGAAACATTGACAGAATCCACAAAGCTTGCAAGGATACAGGTAATAGAAGTGCCATTTGGTTATTTTTGAATAACAGATTTAACAAACTTGAATTCACGTGGTTGGACGATGAGGAACAGATCAAGAGCATTTCTTTGGAATACGCAACCTAGGAACTGAACTAGTGCACTGACACTAAGCAAAGCTACAGCCGTATGCACGAGTCTCATTTCACAGCGATCAGATCGAAGATGGGGAAAGCCTCGCGCGAGGGAGGAAAGAACGGGCTTACCCTTGCACGTTGCGAAGCGTCTGGTTGAAGCGCCACTCCGTGTTGTTGGGGCTCCCGCCGGCACCGCCGCCGACTCCTCCGCCGCTGCCGCTCATCGCCGCCGGCCCGTGGCAGCCTTTCTCAGGCAACAGAGCTCGGCCTCAGGCGCAGGAAACCGGACGCCTGAGCCCGTTTGCGCACGCACTTCACGCGAACCCGCAAAGCATCGCCGAGATCTAAGCGGCCGCCCTTGCACCCGCCGCCGCTGCGCCTGCCGCCGGGCTGCCCCGCCGCCCGGTCGATCCTGCTGCGAAGCAAGCGGTTCGGTCACCGATCTATGTTGTGGAGGAGCAGAAGGATTTGGGGATCCATGGGAATGCCACTGAAAGCGCCTTGCTCGGAATATTCACATCGTAGCAACGAAAGCGTACTTTGAGCTTTACGCTTCTCTCGTTCATAATGTGGTTAGCTTGGTGCCCACCATAGTCACAAAGTTCCGGGTCGATTGGGTCTAAGAAAGGGGATCAAGGGTCGAGGGTCGATACTTTATGAAATTGTGGTACAAAGAGGATATACCTCTTTGAGACAAAAATTCACAACATGGTATATGAACCAAGAAGTGTTGGGTCGATGACCCCGGAACGAGGTATAGAAGAAAACAAAGGAAAGGGATAAAAGGAGAAAAGAAAAGAGTTAGATGGGCTGCCAATTACTGTGTTTTACATCATGTTGGAGCTGCCAATTAATGTGCTTCACATCTATACTGCAACATCATGTCTGCCTCATGTTGGAGCTTCTCCATGGTGACCTCCAGAACTTTGATCCAGAGTTTATGACCCTACGGGATAGGGACGATGATCCGGTGAGAATTGAAACGATGACCCATGGTGACCCCGACCACGAATTGGGACGACGTTCCCGGATCATGGAACGTGCCACCGACCCCATTTCCTGTTACTATGGTGCCCACATGGAGAATGCTTATATATTTATTTGTGTCACAATATATCTAATCCAGCAGTGTTAGCCTCACCAAAAAAATGTTTTCTATGTAGATATGGGCACAAGGCAAGTGACGGAAATTCTCGTCAAAATTTTCTAACAGAATAACTGGCGCCTCTGCAAGTCACACCGACACTTTACAAAACCCCACTTTTTCTCATCTTCTTTTCTCCATCCAGCATTTCAGTCATGTAGTACATGCAAGGATGAAGGAAGATAGAGAGGGCCATGCTCTCTCTATGGTCTATGCTAGTCACATTCTAAAGATATACAGATTTTTACCATAAAAATTTAATAAAACAAAAAAGAACAAAATTTGCCCCCTCTCGTAGTTCCTTTATTACTAACTAGTATCTCACTATCTCTCATGTACGTTTTCAAGACTTCAAATATGGAAGGCAAGAAAAGAAAATTAGAGATTTCAATTATGGAAGACGAAAAAAACTCGATCACGGAAGGAGACTCCACCGAGCTTGTCATGACGTGTTTCAAACTTGAATCGGGATAAAAGTTTCAATGACTTTCGAAGTTCAACGTTCAATATATCGGGAGTTAATATGGAAGAGTAGAAAAGATTAATAGATACATTCTGGATGAATTGTACTCTGTTGCAAAGCTAATTAACCTCGCATCAAGAGTGCGAGCTAAGGTTACAAACAAAATCAACAACGATTTTCATATGCGGAGTAGTCCACAAAAAAAGGGAGTACTTTGCATGCTAGCTACCACCAGCAGTAGAGATGAAGAAGATAGATGTCAGATCCCAATCCTGGCTTCAAATCATTGCTCAACTCAAGAGGGCAATGTCTGGAATCTGTTGAAATTACGGTAAATGATGGGACCATTTCAGGCATGGTCTTCCAAATATACCGGCGCATCACCTGTAAGTTGTACGGTATCCCAAAAATAAGGTATGAGTTCATCCAGATTCCGGCCCAATGAAACTAAAGTTCAGTCACAGTGGCGACAAGCCGACAAGCATGCATCTCAAAACAGATTCACAATTCCCAATCAGCTCGGTGAACAAAGGTGCTCTATTTATCCTTTTGGTCCAGTTACAGAAGGCGAGGAGGAATCCATGTCTCCTCAGATCCGGAAACAAATCAGCACCACAAGTTCAGAACATTGAGCTATTTGGTTACAACACCATTTTCTCTCCTTTCCATCTAAGGGCGGTTACAACAGGATACTGTGATGCCCGTTTATTCCTCGTATACGTAGTGTCTGTGAAAAAACATATGGTTTTCGTATTACTAACATTGCAGGCTTACTGCTTTAGGATGATACACTGATCGATGCCTTGAAGATAGATGTTTCTGCAATTCTACTTTGCATCCCTAGAAAGAAAATTGTGCGATGGGATGTTGCGCACGTTGGAGAGTTCATCCACCGTGTCTCCTCGCTCAAACACAGCTGCTGCGCCCATCCCAGATCCTGCAATCGACACAATGCAACGTGGTCAAAAATACATTTACGCGTTATGCCCTCTTTGCCTTAGCAGTTATACGTATCAGATGTATCTGACGACGAGCATGCTGGAGATAATAAATCTAACCAATGCACATGGTGACGACACCAAATCTGCAGTCTCTTCCTCGGCGCTTCATTTCATTCAGAAGAGTAGCCACACACCGCGCTCCTGAACAACAAAAAAGAATAACCAGCTCAAATAACTTTGTTCCGACGACCTGGTAACAGATAACAATGGCAATGGTTAAGGAGGAATGTCTCAATCAGGCTCATAGAATGAAAAACTCCCTTCAGCTCCCCTTCCTCTCTTGGGTCAATTCTGTTGTATAGTTCCTTTAGCCTTTATTTTCTTTCTCCTTCAATCTCCAGTTTGTCCACAGCTCTTTAGGTGAGGTTGTTTATTCTCTTAGTTTTAGCGACCCCCTCTTGTAAGTACTTCGCTCTCTTGTAATCCTTTCTTTTCTTAATAAATAAATCTCCACTGCGGGGGCCTCCCTCGCAGTGTTTCAGTTCCAAAAAAAAAAACAATGGCAATGGTAGTCCATTTCCCTGACAATCTCGCATACAACTAGATGTCCAGTTACCTGTTGCACCCAGAGGGTGTCCAAGGGCAATCGCGCCTCCATTCACATTTACTTTGGATCGGTCCAGTCCAAGCTTGTTGCAGCAATAGACAAATTGAGAGGCAAATGCCTGCGAGTGGATGACTTGGTAATCAGATTTTCGTTCATAGACGAGACGAAACATGTGGATTATGAGAAATAAACAGACCTCATTCAGTTCAAAGAGATCAATGTCTTCAATCTCAAGGCCAGCAGACTTCACTGCAGCAGGAATGGCTACAGCAGGACCAACACCCATAACAGCTGGATCCACTCCAACAGCAGCAAAGCTCCTAATAGATTATGTCAAGAAACATTTTAGTGTAACAAGAATTGAGAGAAATATATGTCAAAACGATGCTGATAAAGACAATGCGAATTAGTGAAGATTTTGCATCTACAGATGGAAAGGCATATAAAGTACCTGAAAACACCGAGAATAGGAAGCCCTTTCTTCAGAGCTATGGATCTCTTCATGAGAAGAACAGCTCCAGCACCATCACTCACTTGACTAGAATTGCCTACACAGTTTGAATGATTTATCATGTGACATTTCAGCAGTGAGTGAAAAAACTCTGGATGCAAATGGAGTGTCAACGAGAATGGTTGTCTTTTGCAGTACCTGCTGTTGTAGTTCCATCCTTTTTGAAAACTGGTTTTAGTTTCGCCAATCCAGATGCTGTGGTCCCTTGCCTAATTCCATCATCAACAGATATCACAACTTTCTTCTCCTCTCCAGTTTTAGGATCAACGATCTGCACAATAAGGAGAGCACAAACGAAGCTTATAATAATGTTCTTATACAAAATTCTGCTCTTTTCCTAGATAACTAGACTGAAATTTTGGTCTGACAACAAGCATTTTAGTTACTGCTAAGTTGATGCAGTCAAAACTAGGTTAAGCTGTAGCTACTATCTACTTAAAAGGAGTTGAGGGCGAGGAAACAAAATTTCAATGCATCTTACCTTTGTTGGCACTGGGACAATCTCATCCTTGAACTTTCCAGAAGCTGTGGCTGCAGCAGCTCTCCTATGAGACTCAGCCTGACAAAATGCAAAGCTTTGATTATCATTTTGATCAAAAGAAATAAACTACTAAATTAAAAACAGTTCATGCCTAAGGAACTCACAGCAGCCTGATCTTGCTCTTGCCTGGTGACACCATATCGACGAGCAACATTTTCAGAGGTTATTCCCATGGGCAGAAGACAATCCTGTGCTTTCTGGAATGCACTTATCTGTAGAGAAAAAGGTGTTATGGAAGTAAAAGATATATATATATATATAAATCTATGTCAATATATAGTGTGATATATATTCCCTACTTTTGGGTTTACTTGTCCTTCCCAACCAATGGAGCTTATGGACATGGATTCCAACCCAGCACCAATCCCTGTTTGGAGGAAAAACAGTAATATTCAGCGCCGAGACAAAAGAACAGCAGCAACGCTAGCATGTATATTCAGCATACTGCAATTACCAATGTCATAGTAACCAGCCTTTATAGCAGCGGCGATATCAGCTACTGCCTGTAACCCCGATGAACATTGCCTGTTGACAGTTCTCACAGGAACAGTTTCTACAACAACAAAATAGGATAGTGAAATTTTTGTCCAGAAGATAGAATCCTCTTCTTCACATGAAGGTTCCATGATCACAAACATAGGGATTTACCAGGGAATCCAGCATAGAAAGCAGCCATCCTGCACTCATTTGCACGCTGCGAACCTGGACCTAGCACCGTCCCAACCACAATGTCACCAATGTCACCTGGATTGATTCTAGTGTTGTCCAGAACAGCCTACAAGGTGGGAAATGGAAGTAACAGAAGATGAACAACGAGCATACATGTGAAAAGTTCTGTTTAAGCACTGCCAACAAATCAGTAAGGAAAACGCTTATGTCTAAGCACAGCTAACCAGTTGCAGTGAGAACTAGCAGAGAAATAAAGAGAGCAAAAGCAAACCTTGAGAACAACAGTAAGGAGGTCCTCTGGGTACGTGTCCTTGAAACCTCCTCGCTTGGCCTTGCATATGGGCGTCCGGTACGCACTGCAGCCGCGAAGCACACAAGGAAGAGGTATACAGTATCGGTCCACGGATGTACTAAGCATGTAGCATGTTCAGTCATACCGCAATTTCAGAAAAGAAGATGTCTTTCTGGTTTGTACAGTACACGCTATTATCTCTCTTGAACTGAGTTTACATATTTTAGCATCGAATGATTTCCTTCTCAGTTGTGGCTCTGGTATACTAGTTAAGTTGACTTATTAAGCATTCTCGTTGCTAGTAGTAACTATTTATCAGCAGTACAAGGTAAGTGGGTTCAATTTGTACAGTCTGCTCATTGATCCATGGCTAACTACTAGAGTGAGAATCGACACAATCGACGATCCGATGGGGGCGCCGTAATATTTTGGCAGTGTGCATGCTCAAAAAAAAGGGTATGCTAACAAAAGAGGGGGACTGCAGGAGGAGGAAGGCTTACGCGACGACGACGACATCGTCTCCGAAGGAGGAGGTCCTCTGGTAGGCGGCGCTGTCCCCGGCCGCGCACGCCGACCCCTGAACACCAAATCGATGAGAACCCAACCGGCGAGAAGAGACGCAACGCAACCAGGAGATGAGAGAATTGAAGGGGCTCACTCACCTCTAGCTGCGGCGGCGAGGAGGGCGAGGAAGCGGAGGGGAGGAGGTGGGCGAGGAGGACCCGCTGCCGATCGATCGCCTTCTCCATGGCTCGCGCGTTGGGGTTGCAGAAAGGAGACGGAAGCGAGCGAGGTGATTGCGCCTGGCCTGAAATGCCCTGCCCTGAATTGATTGCTGCTTCGTCTTATGGCGTTGCGTCAGGAAAGTGCGCAGCCGAAGAAAAGCGACCGGTGTTTATCCAAGCTACGGCAACGATATCGGCATCAGCATCGGCATGGCACGGATTGGGAATCACACCAGCCCATGCTCACCAGAAGATGATACGTACTTGTGACCCGGCCTCTAGAAGCCTTTGCTTGCACGTTTAAGGCACGTAAGGATTTATCTCTTTTTTGTTTCTTCCTCCTGGTCAATAAAAAGATCTGCTTTTCCTTGGTACGTACAAATTTTCAATTGCTTGTTGCCTCTGAAGACAAAAGAAAACTGTGTTTTTTTCCTTAAGCCTGGTTTTATCTATCTTTTAATTTTTTTGCCTGCTATAAACATGAATGGTTTTCCACATTAAATTTAGGATTGCTCGGTAAACTAGACTCTATGTGGCGTTTCATTCACGTATGAATGTATGATCGGCAGTTTGTAGGGTTGGTTGATGGCATAACCCTTTTCATTATCTGAAAATGCCTGCTATTTTTGTTATGTAATGTATGTATGGTGAAACACACAGTCATAGAATTAATTTTCGGTACCATGAAATATGCTCATCAGAGGTCTCGTAGGGTGCGGAGGATAAGATGCATGGTAACATGGATGGATGGATGGATGGATGGAGGATATACTAATGTCCGCATGGATGCCATGGAGCGGAACGTGCCATGACTCATGAATTTGTCGGGCTCCACACAGCTGGCGTCACGACTGACGCAGCTTTTTAGGCGGTTCGTAACGGGCTAACGGCCTGCTTGCAAAGGAATATGTGCGTTGGGCCCCGTAGCGGCCCACTAGAGCCCAATACCTGACTTGAGCGCGTGATCGGATGCAACGCCCAAGGCTGACAATCAAGCAGTTGAACGGCCCGCCAGCTCTCGAGCAACAACTGCTTGAAACCAGCGAGGCGTACACTCTCAAGAAAACAAGAGAGTGCGATTGGGCTTGTAGTCCAATGGTAGGACGGTCCAGTGGGACGCTACCCACCAGGGTTCAAATCCTGGTGCT
>OAMR01000531.1:218087-237183 GCA_900205405.1 Echinochloa crus-galli
ATGCAGCATACAGTGTCGCCCTCATAGTTGGGCACATATCCAGATCCAACACTTTTACTTTTTCCTGGGTAATACAAATGCATTATCACCCCACCAATTACTCGGGTAATTTCAGCATTATTTCAGCAGCTCACGGCAAGTCACAGCTGCACAGCCTGGGCACACCAGTCACCGTTAGTTACCCCATGTATCAACCTGCAGTGAGGAGTCCAATTCCAACTTTCTTAACAGATGGTAATAATCCTATATGAGAAACAGGGGCATCAAGTCAAAGTCCATCAGTAGTGTGGTATCTTGTCAGCAGCACCAGTCATTGGTGGGCCATGCCCTTCATACATTCCTATCCACCTCAGCTCCCTGATAATCGTTTTATAAATCCCCCTCCCCTGCAAAGATCTGCAGAACATACAGCAACCAGTGAGCCACCCACAAAAGAGTGATCACCAACAGTTTCCTTCCATCCATGGCGTGCATCAACACCTTGCAAAGTTGCTCCATTACCAGAGGGGCAAAGATCAACACAAGAAGTAGGGGCAGTGCTGGAAAGGGATCACCAACCTTTCAGTGCAGGGCGTCTTTCATTGACGTGAGCCTCCGGCTTGAGCTTGACGAGAACCCTGAGGCGATCATCTCCGGCGAGTGGCCTGAGAACATCTCCCTTCTCAGCTACGATGATGTCCGCGCCTACCTTGAGTCACAGGAGGCTGTCCAAGAAGGAGATCAGGTACTTGATCTGGAATTCTTGTTTTTTTGAACCGAAGATCTGGAATTCTTGTTGCTACATCTCTTGATCTCATTTCAGCTCTTGCTGAACTCTGAACGGGTATTTGTGAATACAGCGTGTGGCTCTCTTGAGTGAGACCATGTCAACACCTGTGCTAGTGGCCACAGCAGAGCAGACGCTGGAGGAGGTCGAATGCCACTTTGAGGCCGTGTCAGGGCTTCCAGTCGTAGATAGCAGCCTCAGATGTGTTGGGGTGGTCGTCAAGAATGACCGGGCCAAAGCTTCTCATGGGGTCAGCTCTCCCTTCCCCTCTTTCTCACTCTCACACATACACAACAGGTGCTCAAGTGCACACACACGTCAAATTGCTAGTTACATACAAGAGCAAAAGAGATCATCCATTTTGTTTACTGATCTGTTACTGGTTGTAACAGTCAAAGACAAAGGTAGAAGAAGTGATGACCTCGCCAGCCATCACACTATCATCAGATAAAACAGTGATGGGTAATTGTTGTTTTCACCTTACCGTTTTTCTTTCATGTATGTTTTTTGTAAATTAAATCTAAGAGTACATGTGTACGTCTACAGATGCTGCAGTTCTGATGCTCAAGAAGAAGATCCACAGATTACCAATTGTAAATCAGGATAAACAAGTGATAGGTGAGTATCAGAATGGCAAACAGTTAAGAGACAAAAGGATTGCATGTACATATACTTGATTTGTATTATCCTTAACATTGATGACTAAGTAGGTTGCAAGCTTAATGGGATTCTAAACACTATTGACAGGTATAGTTACCCGTGCTGATGTTCTTCGCGAGTTGGAAAGCCTGCTGAACAATTAGAAGGCAGCAGCCCATGCTCCGAAGTCAGAACTTCTTGTAAATATGTCCATGGTGCTTTTGAGTGGCGGCAAGCATATCCATAAACTGAAAGAGTGCACTATAGAATCGGCGGAATAAGCCTGGAAGAGTTTAAGAGCTTTCCCTTGTAAAAGTTGCACTCCAGGAAACTTCTCTGTGCTGTACTGCTTGTGCAACCAAATGTTGTAAACTAGTCAAGTATTTCCAGAGCAATATAAATAGATATGACTAGAATAATCTTGAGAAAAATCCCTATATAACACTAGATTAAAAACCGGTTCCTTATATGGCACTAGAAAGTTTAGCCTTCCTCATTTGACACCAAAATATTTCTCTCATTCCTCTTGGCACTTCTGTTAGCCTAGCTGTTAAGTCCCACCTGAAAAGGGTCATTTTTGTCCCCACCAGCTTTCTACCACAGTATTTGGCGTGCCTTTGGCTTGATCACCTAGCCCTGTCTTCTGCTGTTCAAGGATGGCATGCTTCACTGCACTGAATCACTGATCTGCTATCAATTTAGATAACAGTAATAAATTGACATGTTTGATGAGCTAATGCTAAAAAAAGTGTGTCGTACAAAATGTATTCTGCATTGGGCAGATGCAGAACTTGCTACAAAATGCAGGACTATTGCAGGTCTGTGATTTCAGCGACAGTCCAACCAAATGTGTGGACCAGTTTACAGCTTATCGCCATAGAGCCAGGCTCCAGTGCTCTGCCCGGCCATGCCGACAAGCTCCTGTTTGACACTTGCTGCTTTCTGGACAATAACAAATCCTAACGAAATTCAGAACCTCTGCGCGATCTTTGCAATTATGCAGCAAAGAGAACGAAAGTTCTCTCTCTGAACGCCAGTCCTGCCTCCATTCAGTCATCCGCTACAGTCCATCATGTTCTAAATACTCTCTCTGAATCTTCAGCATGACAGGAGTAGCTCATCGATATTTCGTTATTGACTCAATCGAGCTCATCATGGCTCATGAGCCTACTCCACAGTTCATGTGCTTACAATCGCAAGGAGGCGGAATTATGCATATCAAGCCGGCTGAGTCGGGGACATCCACTGGCGAGCCTGCCGCATGCGGCATGTCCGGCCCTGCACCTCCCGCTTCAGCCACCCACAGCCAGCTTGCCCAGCCCGCGGCTCCCCATGCCGGTGGGGGTGCCCAACGAGCTGTGCGCCTGTGCCCCGCGCCATCCTTCCTCACAGCCTCTAGCCGCCATCCTGACGACAATCGACTCCTACCTCTCTCGTCTGTCCAATTAGAAAGTCTCATGGGATATTTTGGTCCACAAAACAAATGTCTTACATGCCAGATACGTGATTTTAATGGAATTAGGTAATGGATGTAATGGTAGTGCCAAGGAAGGAACAAACGAATTTTTTTTATGTTAGATAAAGGAGGCCAAACTTTCTGGTGCTATATAAGGAACTGAAGTTTAAACCAATGCTATATAGGGAATCTCCTATTCTTTCAGAAGAAATATGCCAAAGAATGGAGGAAACATGTGAAAATGCGAGTAAATGCACACGCTGAGTTAAAATAATTTAGACAAACAAGTAACCAAATTATAACTCCAAGAATGAAAAGAACATACTCATTCTGTATGTCGTTGCAACTTGAAACTGCATAAATCAGGAGATTTCCCTTTGATCTTCTCCAGAAGCAATAGTAGCACCACTAGCAACCATTGATGGGGTAGAACGTATTGGTTCTTGTGAATCAGAAACTACTTTCATATCCAGGTTTGGGATTACTGGTGGCCTTGTCCTCCGAGTAACAGTCATTTTCAACCCCTCAGTTGTGTGAATTGTTGCTCCAGTTGTCATCTCAACCTATTATATTACTCATAAATAATGGTCACGAATATTAACTACAATGAATCAGAAACTGGTAGAAGCATACCGGAGGTGCTCCTGGAGCCATCTGGAAGTCAAATCGCTTGACAAGCATTGCTGTTGCCACCACAGTCTGCAATGATCCAGTACACCTTTGTTATTTTGAGTTTAGAATAACGCATATTCTGTTGCAACCACTCTGTTGCTAATATAATGAAATGAGACTGGGCCTGTAAAAGCTTGAGATAAAAAAAAGAAAACAGGTATAAAAATCTAAAAAGGTTACCTCAAACGTGGCAAACATGTCACCAACACATTTCCTTGGTCCCCCGCCAAATGGTAAGTAACTGAAAATCCAAGAGATTGTATGAATCCCACTGTGATTAAACGATTCTTCAGACATTAATCAACATGGTGGTAAACAACAAGTATAATCAGCCACAGCCTTGATTGCAATCTTTAGTTTGTTGTTTATTTGAAATATACACTCTTAAAGGAACTATAGGTATCCACCTTTGTTGCATTAAGCTAAAAAAAATAGCTAGACACGGAACCTCAATCAGCAGACTCCGTTAAACTCATATGTTCTGCTGCATCATTAAAAAAATATCCATAAAATTGATTTTGTCATGTTTCTGATACACCAGTGTCCATAAAAGGTTGTGGTTATGTAGTATGTAAGAACTCGGAACTAGTAGCACAAACAATATGAATCATTTATGAAAGTTTGAAAATAGTAGTTAGTAGTAGTTGTGCTCTGGATATCTCTAGAATGATACTAGCATGTCCAGTTGTCAGGTAATGGCCAAATAACTTTGGAACCCAGTATCCAAAAAAATATGTTTTCTTGAGAGCAAGCAGAGGGCAAGCAGTCAAGCACATTTAAATGCCTCATCTGTTCTTGAAATCAATACAACAAAAATGGATAACTTGACTGAAAAAAAACAGCGTATCAAAAGTGAATACTATACTATAAGTGCATTTCAGTATAGTGACAAAGGGAACCTGAAATTTTGGTTTGTCTCGTTTGGATTAGGTCCATCCAAAGGCCATCTTTCTGGGTTGAAAACTTCTGCGTCAACCCAGTGCTTCGGGCAGTGGTGTAGATTCCAGACAGAAATAAAAATGTCTTCTCCTCTTAAACAATTAAAAGAGACTAAACATTTCAGATGGTAACACCAAAGGAATGAGCGCTATCACATATCCAAATACGTCGAGTAGCCATTAAATCAAGTTACTTGAACAGACAATGGAATTTGAAAGGCAGAAAATAAAACATTTTGCTAGACAGACCGCACAAGGTTGGGCAGAAGCAGTAGTGTTACATGTTTAACGTAGTTGTACAAACTAATATGTTCCTACCAACAGCGTATCTCTTTTACCACTTATGGAGTTCGACAAACATAACAAATAAGCCCTCCAAACAAAAGAAATCTAAGGTTACTAATCTAATTCTATAGTGCTAAACCGTCCTCATAATTGACTTAAAACTAAAGCTACCTTCTTTATATAACTTCAACAACATGAGGAATTGCCCAAACTTAGGGGTAACTACTAGAGCTATAACCGATTATTTGCAGACAATGGTGACTTAAATATTTTCAATTCATCTGGAAAAAAATTACCGGCCAATTGGGTACCCTCCCAGCATATCATCCTCAAGTGACCGACGAATTAAAACTGGCGGCTGCGGATATAGTCTCAATGACTGCACAAAAGTGATTTGGTGCAATTCTTGTTCAGTGATCAACTCATAATTCTTGATTTGGTGGAAGTGTTAGTTTCTTACTTCATTAATAACTCTAGTTGTGTACTTCAGTTTCTTCACATCCTCAATTGTTGGTAAACCATCACCTAGAACACTATCAACCTGCAAACCATTGAGTGACACTCTGAAATTTTGGAAGCAGTGAAAAGAAAACATCTTAAAGTATTAAAAAGATGTGAGTCTACCTCATCTTGGAGCTTGGCCATTACTTTTGGATACTGCAGGGTACCAATTGGATAAAAAGGCAATTAGATTAATATTGGTTGCTTAATACAAACGATCTATGAAAAACACTAGTGTGTTTGATATTATATGTCAATAAAGCAGTTCAGTACTGACAGTAGTGTACCTTAGATAGAAGGTAAAATGTCCATGTCAAGACCGCTGCAGAGGTCTCATGACCAGCTATGAGCATTGTCATCAAATCATCACGGAGTTGCTTGCTGGAGACCTATGGTAGATGGATTGAAGCCAGGTGAAGATGAGAAAGTTGAAACATACAGAACAATTCACGTTTTACATCATACATCATCTCCAGATGCCAAAAGAAAGTGAAGAATACTAGGATCTTGTTCGTTCATGTACTCCTCATGAAACTGAAGATCTTCTTGCTCTACCAGTCTCTGCATTGGTAACAATAGGCAATGTTGTGGTCATGATTTTTTTTACAAATCCAAACATGTACAACAGTGAGATCAAAGTATTAGAATAGATTTACCTTGCATATGACAATTAGTTCATCGAGAGTAGTATTTATCAATTTGAGAGCTTCGTTGACCTTCTTCTGCCGAGGGGAAATGTCCTTCCATATGGGTATTTCCCAGGTTGGAATAGGCGAAGTGCTACGCATCTCTGCTTCCCTTAGTGTTACATACACTGCCTGTTCAGGGTACCACAATAAAAAGGCAGTGTAAATTTCAGACGACAAGAAGCAAAGACAGATCAATACAAGAATAAAGGAAAATGGTGAAGAATAACCTCGACTATTCCATTGTCATAAGATAATGAATCAAAGTCATAATTGAACACAGCCTTCCCGATGACATCAAGTGTTAATCGGGAGAACAAAGATTCCATCTCCACATCCTCCCCGTCTGATGCCGCCTTATCCAATTTCTCGCAGAGCTTATCTGAAGCTTCCCCAAAGAGGCTGATCATTGCAGTCACATACTGCAAAGCAAGATTGAGGTCAGTAGCACCCAGGAAGCAATACACGAGACCTTGCTGATCGACTACCAGATAATAACTAGTACCTTCTGATGCAAGGCTGGAACAATAGCACGCCTCCGGACACGCCAAATCTCCCCATCAGCTGGGATCAATCCTGTACCCATCACAAACTCCAATATTTCTGCCAGAATTCCCTGGATGATTGAAATAGCACGGTCAACTCGATCAGGAACATCTTCCCGAGGCATGGAAAACATATTTTTTATCCAGATTGATAGCCAAACCTTGGAATAAGCCTTGGAGTTGTCCCTTAGGATGTGCTTAGCTATAGCCGGGTCAGAGACGATTAGAAAAGACTGGAAGAAGACAAAATTGAGCCCTATCAGTAACCGCTAGGCTTAGAATCAGGAACAGCTCACTTGGGATTGTGCAAATAACCTTCGGCCCGAAGTTGAGGCGGAAGATGCCGCCGTAGGCGAGGAAGAGGTCGTACAAGGGGACGAAGAAAGCCTGTCCCACGACGGCGTTGATGGATCCCACCGCCTGCGGAATCTCCGGGCCCCTGCCAGCGCCCGCCAGCCTCGTGATCAGCGCGGCGGCGAGCTCCCCGGGCGGCCCCAGCTTGGACAGCCTCCCCACGAGCGGCGCAACCCATCTGCGAGACCTCGATTTTGGAAACCAAATTAAAATAAGAGAACGCGTGAATGAAATTGACGGGGGAGGAACAGAAGAGAAGAGAAGAGAAGATGAAGAGGGGCGAGGCGAGGCGAGAAGGCAGGCAGCGCTAACCCGGAAGGTCCTTGGACGGTGAACTCGCCGGACGCAATGCGCGCTGCCAGCTCGGCCTTGCGCCGCTTCTGCTCCTCGAGTTCCGGGTCGGACCCGCCGCCAGAGGCGGCGCAGCGGAGCAGCGAGCGACGACGGCAGGCGGCAGAAGGAGGGAGACGGAGCTGTGCCGGAGCAGAACCGGGGCCGAGGAGGCGGAACGGGGGAGCGGAGGAGAGGGCTGCGGTGCCCGTGGTGGTGGCGGCGGCCATGGCGGGCGTCGTGGTCGCGGCGCTGCAGGGGTGCAGCTGCAGTGACATGGAAAGTGCGGGAGCAAAGCAGACGGGGGAGGAGATGAGGTGGAAGTGGTGGAGTGAAGGAAGAGGCGGGGACGTGGGGTTGGGTGCTCCGTTTGTTGCCTTGCCATTGCCAATGCCCAAATCCAAATCCAAATGGCAGCAGCATCTTCCACGGGCTTTGGCTTTCTCTGACGGAATCTGTTGCTCCACGGGTAACGGAATCTGCTGCCTCTGGAGGACGTGAAACAAGTCCTTAACATTTATTAATTAAAACTGTTATAGTCGAGGCAGATATAGGGATAAAACTTTCACTTCTCTTGCTAATGAAAATTCTATCATGTTAGTAGAGCCGTGCTTCGGCCGGCTGTAACGGAAGCAGGCAGAAGTTAACGAAGATGGAGCACCAACGTGTATCTATAATAGAGATAACGCAGGCATCGTCAGTCATGTTGATTTGGCGGCCAATCCCCATCAGTCTCCAGTCACTGTGGGTCTGCTTCTGCTACAGCTCGGCAACGGCCCACGTCCTCAGACCTCAGTTATTTAATTAAATGCACGTGGCAAAGAAAAAGCTATTTAAATGCAGATGCTGCAGCCACGACACGCCCTGTTCGTTTGGATTGTTTCCAGCAAGTTAACAGTGTTTTTCTCTCAGCGAAAACCCGCGCCAGCCACCAACCACCAACCACCAGCAGTGTTTTTCTCTCAGTAAAAACCAGCGCCAGCCACCAGCCACCAGTCAAACGAACTGGGCGGAAGGGTATTCATATTGCTGCTCGATCCTTCTTTTGCATTGCTCCGGTAAAAACGAAGCACGGAGGGCGAGATTTATTATCCTCAACCTCAAGGCGAAAACCTGTCATGGACAAAACAAAGCCTTTCTGTCTGTCTGACCTTGTTTTTCACTCGTTACCTTGTTTTCTCTTGCATCTTACAAGGTAGATAAGAGCAAGACCGGTTCCCACTAGTGCGAGAGCGAGAGGCATAGGATAAGTGATGTGATACCTGCCTCTCTTGTATCGCTTAAAACCCCTTCTTCTACTGTAACAGTAGTAAAACTGTTTCAGCGAACGCATCATCAGAACAGTAAGCGCAATGAGAAAAGAGTTTCTGGTGGTATTAAACACATTTAGAAAAAGTAGCACTTGGTACGCATTCAATCACTCGAGAGCTCACGACAGAGTCACATAGACACTAGTGGCTCTGAACTGAAGAACCCTCCCAATGAATGAAATCGCGACGCTCGTCTAATAATGCAGCAGCAAATTAACCAGGCAACTAAACAGGTGAAACAAGGGCCATGCCACGCCCAGTACAACAGTGTGATGAAAACTAAATGATCAAGGACAACATCAAATGAAAAAAAAAGTGCTCCAAGGAGAAAGTACAACACCCGCTGTCCTCTTGATACAAGGTGAAGAAACAACATCAGCCGCGCAAGAATTCAGATACAAGTTTCACGTTACAGTTTCACATCCTTAAGAAGCCTTGCTGCCATAGCCCCACATCTTCTGATTTCCCAATCATCCAGGCTACCGCTTGTAGCATCTAGTGAGCCAGAACAAGGTCCACTACTCTTCAGTTCAGGATCTTCATCTTCCCCTGGATTCGAAACATCCTCTTCCTCCTCGTTCCCATTATCGCTAGCCCCAGCCTCAGTGAACATTGGTGCTTTAGGGTCCATCATGTAGAGATGTATGCTAGGATGTTGATATTTCGCATCCATCTGTCTCAGGATACACATGATAAGTATCTGAACAATGATACAAGCACGAATAGAAAGATAAGGGTTATCTGATCGACCGAGTTCAGAGATCCATACCTTTGATTTAGAGACAGTTTTCACTATGAAATTGCTTTTCCACATTTCCATCATCTTTTCATGGACTGTGGTCGAACGGATCTCATATCCTATCTGGATACCAAGCAACAGTTCAGTAGTCCTCAAGCCACTGTTTTACAAAATGAACTTCTGAAAGGGAGGGCAGGAGCTACCAATATTTTTGTTTTAGGACCAGATAGTGCAGCGATCGTCTCCATTAGAGGTTGCAACAGATGCTCTGAATAAACCTTGATCATGCACAAAGGAAGAGCAAGTAAGTCACTTCGTCGTCACTGAATCATAAACCTATTCTACAATCAACTACAAGCTATTCTACTTAACATCTATTCCCTGGATTCAAATTCCAAACCATTATGTATGTATCTAATTTATGAAATCTTCAAAACATAACAATTTGACTTGAAGCAATACGAACGTTTGGGGAGCAAGGTCACGGACTCACAGGTGGAGTTACATATTTGCAATGACATTAAACTCCCACCGAACAATGTATCAAAAAAAAAAAAGGGCAGACCCAGTGCCAGGCGGCTCCCACTCAAGTGGGGTTCTGGGGAAGGGTATAACCGAGGCACAGTCTTACCCCCGCAAATATGCAGGGAGACGGCATCGAACCCAGGACCTGGTGCTCGGTGGGTGAGCTTCTCACCAACTGCACCAAGCCTGCCCTTCGAACAATGTATCAAACAATAACCAAAATAGTGTAATTGCATGTCACATGAAAGCTTGCACGATCAGAAAGCAGGATCTGCTGTTTGAGAGGTGGAGTTCAGAAGATTCAAGACTATACATAAGAAAACTTACAACATCAGTTCCAATGATGTAATCAAATGGAGGTTCAACGGCCTTTATATGTTCTTTGTTCCCCCAGTCCAATTCTGCAACTGTAATTGAGCCAATGGAACCTGTTTGCCACTGTATGTTTGTCAGAATTAAAGAAAAATGTACTTGACATGACCCCTTACGCACCATTCAAATAATTAAATCTTGATTATTTCCAAAACTACAGCTATGAGTAGCACAGTTGATGGTTCTCTGAACAAAACCTGAGTCAGAGTTCGATTGCGAAATCCAAGATTTGTTACGTTCAACATTTCTCATAAGCAGTGGGAGCACCTCCACTTGGTCAGTTGTTGTAACATCACAACCCAACAAGGCCATTCCTAAAGGAGAAGCAAACAATTTTAAAAGAGAGCCGCTAGAATTAGGATCTAGATATAAATCTGATGGGCAGTTGAATTGAGCTTACCAAACCCAGCTAGACCACAGCCAGCTCCTAATTCGATCACCCTTTTCCCTTTCAGCTTAGATGGACAAAACCGACCTTTTCTGCTATTCTTTTCCTGTATAGAAGGGTAGACGGCCCATAAAATGTCAATCATGATGATGGCCATAAATTTAGCTGACATTTTCCCAAGAAGCAAATCCTAGCATGAACATCTGCTTAAAGAAGCTTCGAAAATGCCAAAAGCCCAAAGACTATGCATAGGGGATGTGCTTTCTCATGGCTACATTTTTCCACATCATCTTATGAAGCAGGGCCTAAAAGTCAAACAAATTACCAAGAACTTGGCAAACACCATTGATGCATCCCAGACTGTGGTCCCAAGGTGCTTGGAGTTCGGATCCTGTCAATAAGAAAATTGCATCACCACTACAGCTTGAACATATGAACTTGATCCCCCTTATGATGTAAAGCCATTTTTTAAAAAGGTCTTTAATCACATCATAAACAAGATGCATCTGGTGATTATCCAGTTCTCCTCACCTGTGAAATATGCAGCCGGTGCCCCATCAGTTCCAGGGAAATCGCCGACGTGCTCGGCGAATTCAACCTGTAATCAGCAGGAACCATACATGGCATCAAACTACAAAATAGAAAAGAAAACGTGCAATTGCTACAAGCATCTGCACGACTGGAACCCCACTTGCTAACAAGATTCAATCACCAGTATCACCGATCCACCATGCAATTCGCGCTTTGGCGCTACTAACTCGTTCAGCCTAAACTACTCCGGTAGAATAGGAGGTGGAGAGGTGATGCTGGAGGAGACTGCGTTAGTGCCCTTACCTGTCGTGGTCCATGGCCTCCGGAGAACTGCCTCGCCGGAGCTCCGGCGGCGGTGAGGGTTTTCTGGGAGGAGACCGGAGGAGCCCAGCTATTTTCTATTGTTCCGCTCGATGGGCCGGGCCGGGCCGGGCCTTGTCCCATCTCCACAAGGTGAATGGATACGTATTCCTTGAATACGCCTTCCCTACACGTTCACGCCTCCGATTCAAACGCTGCCGTCCTCTACCTCCAACTCCGCCGCCATCGGAAGCCCTCCCGTTTCCCGCCATGCGCCGCCGCCCCGGCCGCGCCATCGCCGCCGCGCCCGGTGGCTTCCTCCACCTATCCCTCCTCGCATCCCTCCGCCGCCGCCCCTCTCTCCAGGCGCACGCGCAGCTCCTGCTCCTCGGCCTCCCGCTCCCGCCCGCCGCCGCCTCCCGCCTCCTCCGCCCGCACCTCCGCGCCGGCCACCCGCTCGCCTCCCTCCGCCTTTTCCTCCGCATGCTCCGCGACCATCAGCCCTCCCCAACCAGCGGCGCCACCGCCTGCCCGGAGCAGGAGGCCGTCCCCAACTCCCACTCCCTCTCCGCGGCTCTCGCAGCCTGCTCCCGCCACGGGAGTCCCCTTCCCCCGGCCTCTGCATCCACGCCTTCCTCCTCAAATCGGGGTTCGCCTCCGACATCTTCGCCACGAACTCGCTCCTCCATTTCTACGCCTCGTTCGGTCTCCACTCCCAAGCGTGCAAGCTGTTCGACGAAATGCTGGCGAGGGACACCGTGTCGTTCAACACTCTGATCGATTCGTACGTGCAGTCGGGATTTATTCACGGTGCGTTTGGAGTGTTCAGGAATATGGTGGAGGGAGGGGTCCTGCTGGATGGGTGGACTGTCACGGCGTTGCTGGGCGCGTGTGCTGGGTTAGGTGATTTGATGGTGGCAAAAGCTGCGCATGGGTTTGCCAGGAGGACATTGAGGCTGAAATTATTCAACTCTGGGGAGGTTTTAATTGGGTTAGTGGACATGTATGTGAAGTGTGGGGCAGTGCAGCTCGCCAGGAAGGTGTTTGATTTGTCCGAGGAGAAGGCAAAGAATGTGAGGGTTTGGAGTGTAATGGTATCGGGGTATGCGAGGGCTGGGGAGATCGACATGGCTCGAAGGTTATTTGACGAGATGCCCAATAAGGATTTGGTTGCATGGACGGTTCTGATCGGTGGATATGTGCAGGCACGTAGATACAACGAGGCACTTCAGTTATTCGAGGAGATGGAAGCAACAGGACTTGAGGCTGATGAGGTGGCAGTTGTCACAGTGCTTTTAGCTTGTGTGCAACATGGTGCAGTTGATCTGGCAAAGAGGCTTAATTGCCGTGTGAACCAGAATGGATTGGTTCGCAGAAATGCAAGAGTTGCCACCAGTTTTGTGCACATATTTGCAAAGCATGGGTACATACAGACAGCTATGGATGTGTTTCGAGGAGTTGTTGATGAACTCAAGACTGTGGAGTTGTTTAATGCAATGATACATGGACTGGCTCACCACGGCTATGGCGAGAAAGCTGTTTCACTTTTTGATGAAATGGAATCGCTGGGGCTCCGACCTGATGCGATCACATTTGTGGGTATCTTGTGTGCATGTAGTCGCAGTAGCTTGGTTACTCAAGGAAGTAATATGTACAATTTAATGTTAGACAAGTACAGTATTAAACCGGATATCAAGCATTATGGCTGTATGGTTGATCTCCTTGGAAGAGCTGGACGGCTTGATGATGCTTACAGCTTTATCCAAAATATGCCTTGTGAAGCAAATCATGTGATATGGTCATCTCTTCTGACAGCATGCAAGATCCATGGAAATAACAAGATTAGAAAGCTTGTAGAGAAGCAAATTCTCAAGTTAGATACCACCTACAATCCTGAAAAGCTAACCTTATCTGGATTATTTTCTGACGAGAAGAGGAAAGAGGTAGCTGCAAGGGTGAGAAAGGCTATAAAGCACAAATCTGAACACAAGAATATCCACTAAAAGTGGCATGGAATGGTAATGTTTGCCATATTGCAATCACAGATAATTTCCAGCTCCAATCTCAGGCAAAGGTGATTGATTGGATGCCTGAACACATGCCGAGGCATTTGGGCTTTTCCACAATGTGTTGATAGAAGACTGCTTGGAACATTGAGACAGTTGCTCTAGCGACACAGTAGTCAGTTCCTGAAACCCCTGACACTTATCTTTGTATTTGTGGTAGTCGCTATTCGTCGATCTCAGGATTTATGAAAATCTACAGAAGGGATGATAGATCCAATGATGGGCTACGTTTTGAAATGAAAAAAAAAGACGACTGCCCTTGCAAGGAGCATTGATGATGCATTTTTCAAGTCGTGTGAACAAGCTCTGGTTGTCAACTTCTCTATGGTAGATTTCTATTTTCTTGGCGGCTGGTGCTGGTGCTAACCACACTTGTATTAAAGTCAGTGTCGGTACAAGGATTACAATTAGTCAGGCACTTTGTGCTGACTGATCTTACAACTTCTGGAAATGAGATGGCAAAACAGAGAAAGATTGTGGTGAATTTCGAGAGCTATGCTCTTCCAAAGTTCAGTTACTGTTGTGTAATATGTTAATTCCCATCCCATTCGGGGCCCAAGAACTTTATCGGTGCTCTGCTTAGGGACAAACCCCTGGATCAATGGGATATAACTCAGGTTTTAAGACCCAAGGAACCTAAAGTTGCTGTTGCCCAGGAAGAAGTTATAATTGTTCTCAAAGAATAACTTGAGTAGGTATGGGAAGTTGGTAACAGATGTTGGAATGACACGTTAAAAAAATTGTTCTTCATGTTCACCTAACTGAATTGATCAAAACCCATAAGGTACTGTTGAATGTTACTGACAGAAAACCTAACTCCTTTCAGAAACTCAGAGTAATATCTGAACAGTATAGAGCCATTGTTCTGTTAAACAACATGCAGAAAAATAAGAACGGAAAGAAGCTGTCTTTTCTTTATTGATTGTATTTTAAAATATACATCAGAAACAAACCCATATAATCAAAGTAGCTACACAAATTCAAACCTAAATGGGTGCAATAGTTGTCATATTGCTTTGTTCTTATATGCATACAGCTTTTTTAGGTACTGCTGTTTATCCAAGTCAGGTTAACCATGATTTGTGCTGATTTTTTATTGAAAGCTTTTCATTCCTCTGTACAGAATGTCAAAGAAGGTGATGGCCAACCACAGTCCACAGGAAAGCTAACCTTTTAGCTTATTGCTCCACCTTTTGCTCTCTTTATAACTTGTGATCACATCCTTCCCTTCCTGGATACTTGAAGTATCAGGAACAACCTCAAGGCAGGGCATAGGTGATCATGGGAAAGGTATGTTCTCTTCGAGCATCTGAAAGTTTAGCTTTGCATGGTGCAATTGTTTCTTCGATATGTGCTGAGGTGTTGTTCTTATTCTGTAGCAGGAACGGTGCAAGATTGATGGTTCAAAGACTTATATTTTGAAGTTTGACATGCACTGCCAATGCAATGGTTGTATCAAGAAGATCAACGATGGGGTAAAGGAGATTATCCTTTCAGAAGGTATGTAAATTCTACTTTCCTTTCTTACCGTGACCTACTTGACTGCAAAAAGATTTTGTCCTCCCTTTTGGTTCCTTATTAATATCAAAAGAAGGGGAAAAAAACAGCCACTGATATTGGAATCTCTTTGTTATTATAGCAAGCTGTGCATGTCTTATTTTGGAGTACTGCTTTTTAAGTTACCTGAATATACCCCTTCCTGTAACTCTGTGCTGTAGGGGTGGAGAGAGCCGATCTTTTGATAGAGACAGGAGAGGTGAAAGTGACAGGGAGAATGGACCCGGAGAAGCTCTGTTCTCTGTTGCATGCAGTGACAAAGAAGAGTGTGGAGATAGTTACCCAAAGCACCCTGTCTGAAGGACACATTGGACCACCTCAGCAAAACAAGAACCTATATGATCAGGTATGAAGTAAATTACATTACAACTTGTTTTTGTTGGCAAGGATGGTACTATCATGCTAGACGGCTAGTGGTGACAGTAGATGCTGAAGTTATATCTGATGCTAAGCTACTGGTACTGTTGTGTGGTGGAGTACTACTCCTGAGCTTATCCCTTCATTTTATCTTTTATTTGACTGTTGCCCAAAAGAAAATTGAATTTGGCCATTCGTGGTTTCAAATTGCTCTGAGATACTGAGTTAGTTAGGTAAGCTACCAATGGCGCCTGTTTGTTGTTTCGTAGCTTGTCTCGTTGTCTGTTAAGAGCCGTAGTAGTAGGTTTTAGTAGGCCACCTGCTACCGGATCCCATCCATGTTTGAAGCAGGAAGATGAGAATTTCCCACCTGAACTGATGAATGAATCTTTGGGCCTGTTTAGATGCAAATTTGGGAGGGTGAATTTGGGAGGTAGATGTCACTTCGTAATCATTGCGACACTGTAGCATTTTCGTTTGTATATGCGAAAAATTGTCCAAAAATTGATTAATTAGGCTCAAAATGTTCGTCTCGCATAGTACAACATAACTGTACAATTAGTTTTTGATTTCATCTATATTTAGTACTCCATGCATGTTATGACATTTTGATGTGATGGGGAATCTTCTTTTTCATAGTATATTTGGGAGTTGCTTTTGGGGAACTTTTTGGAACTAAACACCACCTTTCAGGCTCCTTCTGACTGGTTCTCACCGGAGGCTCGGGCACCCTCAGCCTCAAGTGGGTGGCGAGACGGCGCAAGCGCCTACCCCGTAACCCCGAGCGCCCCGCCATTGCCCGAGGATGAGGCATGGAGCGAGACGACGGTGCCCTCGGAACGGTGCTGGTATCGCTGGTCAGCGCCTTCGAGCTCATTCGGCGTGTGGGCTGCGTCGGACATCACCGGGACGTTGGCCATGTACGAGCTCTGAGCTGCATGTAGATTTAGATGCTGCGTGCGTGACCATTGTTGGTTGCTTTACAGCAGTGGAGGTGTTCCAGAGAGAAGCGGGTCATGTTACTCCGTTGATGTCCCAATCTGCTCTCCAGGAGTTGTCAGCCTCAGTTCGTTGTCAGTCTCAGTTGTTTATACGATGGTGATGGTGATGATGATGATGGCAAATCTCAATTTTTAAAGACATGGGATGGTTCCGTTTTGCTTCATATTGCATGATTGTAACTACTCTTAATCCATGTGTGCGAGGTTTAGTCTAATCATGGGGGCAGCATGCATGTACTGTATTTGTGCGCCCCCTCACTGGCACGGGTGGCAAAAGGCAACCGGCAGTGTAGCGCGCAAAGGAGGGAGAGTGCTGACAAGATGGAGTACACATGCTGCTGGTCTGGTCCAGTACGTACGTACAGTGCTTGCTTGTGGTTAGTTGGACAAGCTGAAGCTGTTTTAAAACAGTTGGTGGAAGGCGGTTGGATGGATCGATCGATCACGCGGTGGCGATGGCAGTGTATCGGCCGGTCAATGCGCCCGCGGGTCGTCTAAACTAGTGCTACTGGTATATATAAGAGCTGTTTAGTTGGATCTTTGCTCTCTGCAAGCAAGCAAGCTCCATGCTTAACTTGTGATGGACCAAACTATAGTACTAGGACGGAGGAGCGGCATGTGCATACGCGGAAGAGTAGAGCTGCGCCGGACGATGAGACAAAAATGGCCTCCTTAATTGTTCAAAAAAAAATGGCCTCCTTGATGCAAGCGCGGGCTCGATTGCGGCTGCGAATCAAAAGGATCACGGGCGGAGCGACAGCAGAGGCTCGTAGCAGTAGCAGTAGTACCGTGGGCTTCTTCATTTTCCTTGTATGGCAAGCCAGCCAGGACCCCCCAAGGGTCGGTCTGTCTGGTCTCTGCTCTCCCCCGCGTTCAAATCAAACCCATCGCGTCAACGTCGCCTCAGTCCCATCCCGTGTGAGCCACCCGTTGACTGACCAAAGAGACTCCGGCCTTCCAAAAAGTAACTCCCAAATTCACTATGCAAAAAGAAGATTTCCCGTCACATCAAAATGTCATAACATGCATGGAGTACTAAATATAGATGAAATTAAAAACTAATTGCACAGTTTTATTGCACTCCGCGAGACGAACATTTTGAGCCTAATTAATCAATTTTTGGACAATTTTTCGCACATACAAACGAAATGCTACAGTGACGCAATGATTACGAAGTGACATCATACTTCCAAATTTACCGTACCAATTTCAACGTCTAAGGCCTCCGCTTCTCCGCTCGGCTGGGCTGGCCTGCAATGCCGCATGCGGCGAATCTTCCCGGAAGCCGGCCACGTGGCCCACTCGCCATCCAGCTCCGCCGCTCTATAAAATCCATCCATCCATCGCTATCCCTCTCACCTCACTCACACAGCTCGCCATCCATCACCAGTGAAGGAAGCACAAGCACTCTGCAAAGCTCTCACTCTGCTAGTAGCCCCCGCCCCCGCCAGCACCATCCCAGCGTGCGATCGAGAGATCGAGAGAGAGATGGGCAAGGGCAACAAGAGCGGCCGCAACGGCGACGGCGCCGCCAAGGCCACGGCCACGCCCACGGCCTTCGTCCTCAAGGTGGCCATGCACTGCCGCTGCAACGGCTGCGACGACAAGATCCGCGCCGCCGTCAACGACCTCACCCTCAACCACGCCATCGAGGCGCTCGACCAGTCGGCGCTCTGGACCAAGGGCGAGCTCCGCCTCGCGTCCGCGGAGGACCCCGACAGGCTCCGCCGCCGCCTGCACAAGGCCACCGGCAAGAAGGTCGACCTCGTCCTCCCCAAGCCCGACGCCAAGGCCGCCGCCGCCGACAAGGACGCCACCGCGGCCGCCATGGAGGCGCTGCTCCGCCGCAGCCTCCTGCAGCAGCAGCAGCAGCCGCCGCCGCCGGCGGCCCAGTACGGCCAGGTGCTGCCCGGCTGGGCCGCGCTCCAGCAGCAGGCCGGGGGCTACGGGTACGGCGCCGCCCCCGCCGCGGCGTACCACCCGTGGGCCGTGCAGCCGGCGGCGGAGGCCTACCCGTCCTACACCCCCGCCGCCGCGTACCCGGGTGCCGGCGGCGCGGCCTGGGGCGGGTACGCGGCGTATCCGGCGCAGGCCTACGGCGGCGGGTGGCTCGGCCATGGCGCCTACTACTGATCGCCGCCGGCGTGTGCTGAGTGACTGACGGCGGCGTCAGGCAGAGCAGCTGAGCCTGGCCACCGGAGAGGATGGATCGCCCGTTTGTGCGTTGCTAATTAATATAATGCAGTTACTACTAGTTTAGATGATCTAGTGCTTAATTTGTGAGTAGTATGTCGATCAGCTGTAATGCTCCATCAGTAGTGTGTTTGTTGGGTGATCAGTACGCTGGGCTTTTATGCTGCTCTGTAATATTTTGCACTTCAGTGATGAAGTATAAGTACGTATGTACGGAACTAGAGGAGTCTGTTTCAACGTGTGCACTCTTTACTTTTTTAAAAAAAATAATAATAATAGACGTGCCCACCTCGCAAAGAACGTAAGAAATGTCAGTTTTTTTTAAAAAAAAAGAAGGGAAGAAATGCTGTTATTGGCTGTGTTTAGTTCCCCAAACTTCCCAAAAATTCTCTCTCCAAACTTCACTATTCATCTATCACATCAAATCACATCAAATCTCTCTCCTCATGCATGGAACACTAAACGTGGATAAATAAAAAAACTAGTTGGATGGTTTTGATGTACACGACGAGACGAACTTTTTAAGCCTAATTAGGTCATGGTAGGACAATGTTTACCACAAACAAACGAAAAGTGCTACAGTAC
>OAMR01000531.1:237387-270968 GCA_900205405.1 Echinochloa crus-galli
CCACGGCCTTCGTCCTCAAGGTGGCCATGCACTGCCGCTGCAACGGCTGCGACGACAAGATCCGCGCCGCCGTCAACGACCTCACCCTCAACCACGCCATCGAGGCGCTCGACCAGTCGGCGCTCTGGACCAAGGGCGAGCTCCGCCTCGCGTCCGCGGAGGACCCCGACAGGCTCCGCCGCCGCCTGCACAAGGCCACCGGCAAGAAGGTCGACCTCGTCCTCCCCAAGCCCGACGCCAAGGCCGCCGCCGCCGACAAGGACGCCACCGCGGCCGCCATGGAGGCGCTGCTCCGCCGCAGCCTCCTGCAGCAGCAGCAGCAGCAGCAGCCGGCAGCGGCGGCCCAGTACGGCCAGGTGCTGCCCGGCTACGGGTACGGCGCCGCCCCCGCCGCGGCGTACCACCCGTGGGCCGTGCAGCCGGCGGCGGAGGCCTACCCGTCCTACACCCCCGCCGCCGCGTACCCGGGTGCCGGCGGCGCGGCCTGGGGCGGGTACGCGGCGTATCCGGCGCAGGCCTACGGCGGCGGGTGGCTCGGCCATGGCGCCTACTACTGATCGCCGCCGGCGTGTGCTGAGTGACTGACGGCGGCGTCAGGCAGAGCAGCTGAGCCTGGCCACCGGAGAGGATGGATCGCCCGTTTGTGCGTTGCTAATTAATATCTGTCTCTTATACACATCTTCGATCGATCGAAGAATTGGCATCTAAACAAGGCCTTAGGCTAAGGCCTTGTTTAGATGTTAGAATTGGGAAGGTGAATTTGGGTGTCACTTCGTAATCATTGCATCATTGTAGCATTTCGTTTGTATTTGTGAAAAATTGTCCAAAAATTGATTAATTAGGCTCAAAATGTTCGTCTCGCAGAGTACAACAAAACTATGTATTAGTTTTTAATTTCATCTACATTTAGTACTCCATGCATGTTATGACATTTTGATGTGATGGGGAATCTTCTTTTTGCATAGTGAATTTGGGAGTTCCTTTTGGGCCCTGTTTAGTTCCCACTCACATCACCAAACTTTCAAAAATTCTCTCTCCAAACTTCACTATTCACCTATCACGTCAAATCACATCAAATCTCTCTCCTCATGCATGGAGCACTAAACATGGGTAAATAAAAAACTAATTACATGGTTTTGATGTACACGATGAGACGAATCTTTTGAGCCTAGTTAGGTCATGGTAGGACAATGTTTACCACAAATAAACGAAAAGTGTTGCAGTACGTTACAGTGTCCGATGTGACATTTTCACCAAACTTTTCCTTTTCGTTTTTGGAACTAAACACAGCCATTGGCTCGAGAGCAGCCTGAACTGCTGGATCAGTTGATGTGTGCGACTGACTGAGCCACTGAGGGCGCGCTACGGGTGGAGGACGTAGTATGTTTAGCTTTTTCAGCAAGATGTGGTTTGTAATTAATCCTTGGATCTGTGGCCAAGGCCAACAGTACGTGGTAGGAAAGGGGATACACAGACAGAATCATATATATCATGGCGGCCATCCACAAATGAATGGGCTCATTGGCCGGCTACTGGACTGGATGTCTGGATCGCTTCCGCCGCGTTTATTTGACTGCTGGTTGGCGATCTGATCCCAGCTCTGTTCTGTTCCTTCTTCAGTAGCGACGAAATGAACAGCCACTGGTTGTTGAATTGGGTGCTCTCATCAGAGAGAGATGTGTCCCCGTTTCCCCTCCAATCAGCCCGTTGGATAGAAGAAACAAAAACAAGGATGCTGGTCTGGTCCTCTCCCCGTCTCTCTTCTCTTTGCAGTGCAGAGGCAGAGGCAGGCAGGCCAGGACAGGATGCTGTGCAGTGCCGCCTCTGCCTCTTTGCTCTGCTTTTTTTTTCCCCTCTTGAGAGGCCTGTCTCAGCTGCATGTTGCAAAGGAAGGGAAATCAAAATCTTTCGAATCTTCCCCAATCTTGCAGTCCCTGTGCAGTGCAGTGCCGCAGCAGGCAGCGGCACCCGCCGTACTCTACGTGCCATTGACCGGTCTTTGGCCCGGCTCGCCCGCCGTGGATTTTGCTCTATCCTCTCCTCCTCCACAGACCGACCACACCACAGTGTAACAGATTTTGGTCTCTTCTCTCCTCCACAGACCACAGTCCACGGTGTAATAATGGATTTTGATGAGCTGCGTATTGTGATTTGTGGCGTCCATCTCGAAGTCGAATTGTTTGTTTTCTCTCTTGTCCGTCCTACTACTATATCTCATGCATTAGTTGGCTCAGGTTGCATTATACAGTCGGCGGCGTCGATCGCCAGCAACACTAGAGCCAAGGACTGATGATGAGTCTGAATTCTGAAAAGCGGCATCGCTTTGTGCAGTAGCAGTAGCACCCCTCGCCTCTGCATGCATCTTTCTTGTTCGCATTCGGAGGTACGCAGCTGGAGGAGGAAGGAAGAAGAGGCCATGCCAAGGCCAGCAGGCAGAGGCCGCAGCAACCGCACCGCTAGGGCGCTCTCTCTCTCCTGTCTCCTCCTCCCCCACAGGCCACAGGGAAGCCCACACACAGGCAGGCCTCTGCTCTGCAATGCAAAGCCTGAAAGGCCGCTTCCTTGCTTGGACTCACTCGGCTACAGTCCTCTGCTGACTTCACTTGTCTTTTCCTCCCCCTCCATCCATAGCTTCTTCTCTCATCTCCGCACTAATCGGATCGGAAAACTGCTACGCTTGGCGCGTCCAAATTATTCTGCGATCCATCATCAATGGTCGATAAGTGTAGCCTCGAGAAAATGAAACTAATCCGTAACAAAACCTACTGAAAGCGCCCGAGTTTGTCAACCGCCGGATCCGAACCAGTAGTACTCGTCTGTTGATGGGCAGGCATTCAACGGCGGAGATCTTCTGCTTCCGCGCCGCCGCCCTAGCCGAGCCCGTCGTGGGCCAGTCGAACGCGCAAAACAAAAGCAAGCGAAGCGAAAACCCACCCCGGCCCGGTGGGCCCATCTGCTCGCTCGCCTAAAACCCCCAGACGCTCGCTTGCTCAGATCACTCGCCGCCTGCCCACACCACCACACAAGCGCAGGCGCAGCGCAGCAGCCGGAGGAAGGAAAGCGAGGCGATCCCTCGGCCAGGACCACCCGCCGCGCGCCATGGGCAAGGTAAGCCGCCGCCGCGCGTCCCCACTCCCTCCCTGATGATCCATCTCTTCGCGATCGCCGTCCCGTCCGTCTCGTGATTTGTTAATAACCCTCTCTCTCTCTCTCTCTCTCTCTCTCTCCCGTGTGTGTGTTCCTATTGGTGATGAGTGCAGAAGAAGAAGCGCAGTGGCGGCGGCGGAGGAGGCGGAGGCGGCGGCGGTGGGCAGCAGCAGAAGCCCGAAGATAAGGAGGAGGGCGAGGAGCCGGCCGTCGCGGCCAACACCGCCGACGACGACGCGTCCGGCGAGGACAAGGACAAGGGCAAGGATGGCCAGGACAAGGACAAGGGCAAGGATGGCCAGGACAAGGACAAGGGCAAGGATGGCCAGGACAAGGACAAGGCCAAGCAGGACCAGGCCGGCAAGGATGACAAGGGGGACAAGGGGAACAAGCAGAAGCCGCCGCCGCAGCCCCCCGTGGTGACGGCGGTGCTCAAGGTGGACATGCACTGCGACGGCTGCGCCAAGCGCATCCGCGCCTCCGTCCACCGCTACCCAGGCAAGCACCAACATTCCAATTCCAATTCAAGCCCCCTCCTCCGTCTTTCTCTCTCCGTCAGATCGATCAGGAACTAACTGATGATGATCGCCGCGGGGGTGCTGCTGCTGCTGCTGCTGCGTGTTGCCTTGGCAGGTGTGGAGGGCGTGGCGATGGAGGTGGACAAGGGCTCCATGACCGTGGTGGGCCGCTTCGACGCCAAGAAGCTTACAATTTACACGCCCTCTTCTCTGTTTCCTTCTCTGAATTTTATGATTGATTGAGGTGAATCGAAACACACGGTTTTCTGATGAACATCACGGGCTAGCTAGTACAATTTGCATGATTCGGTTCGATCACAACAATGTTGATAGCATTATCCCATCGATGGCTGAAGTTTCTGTTACGATCAGGTTCCTGCTTTCACGTACTACGTGCAGTACTGCTGCACTAGTGCTGCTTCAGAGGGAAAAATAAAGAAGTGGGTGAATCATGATCATGTCGTGTTCTGGGGAATGAATTTTGTGCCTGATGCTTGTGTGTTTTCCTGCTGGGTTCTTCAGTTATTTTACGGGACTACTCCAACTGCTACAATGCATGAAAATGCAGTACATGTTCAGCATCGGTAGTAGTAGACTAGTAGCAGCATTTTTGTGCCAGATTGAAGTTGCCCTGATCGTGTTCTCGCTTTGATTTGACTGCACGACAACAATGCAGCCTGTGATTGGGACGGTGGTGCTCAAGATCGGTTCCACGGGGCTCCACTGCCAAGGCTGCATGAACCGCATCCGCAGCAAGCTCTTCAAGATCAAAGGTACGCATTACATCTTGAAATCGTGATGGATCATTGCTGCATTGAGCTAATTGCATGCACACTAACCGTCTGCACTGGATGGATGAACGGCTTCATGGTGTAGGCGTGGAGCAGGTGAAGATGGACATGGCCAAGAACCAGGTGACGGTGACGGGGACCATGGACACCAAGGCCCTGCCGGAGAAGCTCCGCAAGAAGCTGCGGCGGCCCGTGGACGTGGTGCCGGCCAAGGACGGCAAGGACAAGGACGGCAAGCAGCAGGACGGCGGTGGCGGTGGCAAGGACGGGAAGGAGAAGGACGGCGGCAAGGACGCGGCGACCAAGGCGCTGGCGGCGGAGGTGGAGCTGTGGAAGACCGCCTTCTACGACCAGCAGTCGCTGACCAACGCCGAGTTCATGCTCAGCGACGAGAACCCCAACGCCTGCGCCGTCATGTGATCCGCGTCCTCCGATCGTTCGTGTTGGTTTAATTCTGCGTTCGATCGATCCGATATGGATTCTGTAGGTAGGATTGAAGAACAGAGCCGGGATGACGGTGACTGTCACAGGCAGGTGAAATCAGAGTAGAGTAGGGAGGGTGAGATTTCCACAGGGGATAGATAGTTACACAGACAGACAGATGCAGAGTGCAAGCAGTTGGGAAACTACCAGTAGCTGTTTCAGCTGGAGCTGGTCAATGCTCTTTTGGGGACTGATTGGACGCTTGTAGTGTAGTGAGTGATCTTGGGGGATACTAGTCTAGTACAGTATCTGCTGTTAATCGTTTTGGGGGAGCTGGTCCTATTGATTTGTGATGGCTTTACTTGGACAGAAAACTTTGCCATGACCCGTGAGTAAATTTGAGTTAGTTTTGACAGGATGGTCTTGAGACATTTGTATTGTAGACATCGATGCTGCATTGAAATTATCAGGATAGATTTCAGATTTTGTAGAGGTGGTGTTTGCAATTGCAAAGGAAGGCTGTGGGTTGTGTGACAAAGGTGAGGTGGTGCAGCAGCTGCTGTTCTTTTGCTAGGTGGTGCAGCAAGGCAGCAGCAAGCACAGGGCTTGTGCCCTCTGTGTTCTTTTGCAAGGTGAGGTGGTGCACATGAGTTTGCACAGCAAAGTGTTGCTATTGGGCCAGAGAAAAGAAGAAAAGCATCTGCTCTTTTTGGGTTGATCATCTGGCCTTCACAATCACAATTCACAGCAAAAGGGAGAAGCAGCCAAGCCTGAAAAGAGAGAGGGCAGATCCCAGAGCTGTTGCCGCTGCTGGAAAACTAGAATCCTGCAGGGCGTAGCAGCAGCAGGCAGCAGCCACGCCAAGACCAGACTGCTTGCTTTCACAGCCACATGCTGTAATCGCACCCCATACCTCTTTGGTTGGAGTGGGTATTTTTGGACGGGTAGGACTGGCCATTTCCAACGAAAGTTGAGCCAAGACTTTGAATTTTGGAACCAAGTCTTTTTTTGTGCTGCGCTACTTCCCAACCATCACTGACCTCGCCCTAAAAAATATCATCAACTGCGTGTTTTCTTGAGAGGAGCGAGGAGTGCTAACTGCCAAGGGAAAGCTTTTCTTGCGGATATGGAAGCAGGTTTACATTAGCTGGAAAAACACGAGCATCTCATGCCTGACATGCATGACCCTGGAAATGAGCAATAGTCTTATCGACAATGCTGCACCAACAAACACATTGTAGTTGTATGTAGGCAGTTAGGCGCCCATTTGACACTGAATTTCTCTGCCTGACCCTGTAGGCGTTTTATTTCAGTTGCCCATCTATCTCGTCTCTTCTAGCTCCTGTAACTAACGCTGAACAGTTCGACAAGTACATAACGGGCTCTTAAATTGCCCATACAGCTATCCAAATTGCCAACATGATGAGACAAGGAGCTAGTTTCAGCTGAGTCAGTGAATTCAGGAAACTGCGTTCCTCGAACGCAGCAGTAATGACTGATCAAGTGATCAACTGAATTCAGCACTGAACCTTCCATGTGATATTGCTGAATGTTGGCAGCAGAACCTTCCAGCGGTTATTGCTGCGTTCCAGGGGGACTTCTCTTGCCTAACATATCTGCTGCCAACATTCAGCTTACCATCACTGAATCTACCAAGTACATTTTGTAGAAGGATATTCAGACATGTACATTGAGCAAAGGGGAAGCAAAGCATCATGGGCCAATGCATTTGGGTAGTCCTAAACGTCATATATTTAAGAACAGATTAAACTGCAGGCAATGGTAGCTGATCATAGAGGCCAAGACCTACATTTGCCTCTGGTTCCAGGTACACTTTGATGCTGCAGGAAAATCAAGACATCACTATCAAGTGTCAACTGACTCAACTCACCCTTGTAATCTTGCATGATTGTACCTAATAGGAAGAATATAATTTCTTTGTTTACACCAACCATTTCCTAATATGTTCGTTCGTGACAAAGAAGCTCGATCTGATCTGAAGCTGTGGGCGCGCGAACCGAACGCCGCCAACAGGCGAACGGCAGCCCAGTGGCCCAACAGGAGGCTAGCACGCAAGGGCCACCTGACGCCGCCTGCAACTGTTGATGGCGATCTTTGCCGCACAGGTAGGGCTGCTGAGGAGCCGGGATCGCTGACGATCGAGAACCACTCCACGGCGGCTGCTGCAACGTGCTCGCACCTCCGGCTGCGGCGCACGTCGCAACGTCGGCGTGGTGCCCTGTGCCCATGGGCGGTGGCCGGAGCAAGCTATAGGGGCGGCAGAAGCAGCTCGGTCGTGTTCAAGCGCGAGCACGGCGGCCGGCGGCGGGCATGAGGATGCGCGCCGACGACGAGGATCCCAAGTCGTCGCCGAGGGCAGGCACCTGCTTCGGATGCCGCTCTCCGTGCTCCCGCACCTCGCCGCCGCAAGCTCAGTAATGGATGTGACAGGCGGCCCAGCGCGCGAGGCCGTGGAGAGGAGACTTGGTCGCTGCTGCACCTGCAACAGCTATCGGCCGCCGCACGAGGCCGATCCAACGGTCAGGAGAGGCCAAAGGGGTGGTCGGTTCACTTACCGACCACCCCCAGAGTCATGGCGTTCATCGCCGCACGGAGCTCGCGGAGGCGCCCGGCAGCGCCGGTTGCCGTTCGGCGTCCCCGGCGACCGGGCATGCACGTTCCCGGAGTCGTATGACTGCGCCGTGCCGGTGGCGTCGCAGGCGGGGGAGCTCCTTGCTCGCTCGACGGGTCCAGGCCGCGCGGCGGGGCACGCCACGGCGCGCCCGCGCGCGTGCGTGGCGAAGGACGGTCGAGTTCTGCGACGGCGCGAGGGAGCTCTTCGACGATGCCGGCCGCCGGAGTGACTGTCGCAGCTGTCGGCTGCAGGATGCAGGGTGCCGAGGAGTGCACGGCGGAGATGATGGTGGCGTTCAAGGCGCCAGCGGACGTGCCGAGCCCCGCTACCTGCGTCAATGAACACATGGACACCACAATGGGTACAATCTTGGATAACTCAAATACAGTAGTTGCTTCAGCTCAATTCCACCTAACTCTGGCAAAAATATTGGTGATACGTGTACAATATATCTTGAACAAGGAACATGTTAGGCAAGATGATAGGTTCCCCTGCGTTCAGCAAGAAACATGCTAGGCAAGACAAGTGCCAGCAATGAACCTTTCAGCAATAACCGCAGCAGATATGTTAGGCAAGAACATGTCGGCTGCGTTCCTCGATCAGTGTTTTTCACATTTCCGTTTCCTATCACGAAAAAACCGCCGCCACTTTGTTGGGTTCTCAATTACAGTTGCACACTTGCACATGGGCCTTTGCTTCCAAAAAAAGGCCTTAAGAATGGAGGAATAAAACTTAACGGGCCATTGTGGGCTACTTTTAGCTTTGTGCGCTTGTGCAATGCCTTTTGTGGATCCAATGGGCTGGGTCGTGGGCAGGCCGCTTATGGACCTCCCTCCCGTTGTTCTTTCTTTTCCCCTATTATTATTACTAGTATCTTGTATTTTGCAATGCTAATCTCCTGTTTTTCGCATTTGAAACGAGGACATATGATGAGACCGTGAGAATAAATTACGCGCGCTTGTTTTAAATCTGGAGCAGTGTGCGTATATCTAATATACGTAGTATAATGTTGGTTTGCTGGTTGCTCAGATGAAGGGAAGGAAGATGAGCAGAGATTGCAGCAAGCTGGCGTTAGGAGTGAGGCGGTGTTTAGTTCCAAAAAGTTACCCAAAAGCGACTCCCAAATACACTATGCAAAAATAAGATTCCCCATCATATCAAAATGTCATAACATGTATGGAGGGTAGCTGATCATAGAGGCCAAGACCTACATTTGCCTCTGGTTCCAGGTACACTTTGATGCTGCAGGAAAATCAAGACATCACTATCAAGTGTCAACTGACTCAACTCACCCTTGTAATCTTGCATGATTGTACCTAATAGGAAGAATATAATTTCTTTGTTTACACCAACCATTTCCTAATATGTTCGTTCGTGACAAAGAAGCTCGATCTGATCTGAAGCTGTGGGCGCGCGAACCGAACGCCGCCAACAGGCGAACGGCAGCCCAGTGGCCCAACAGGAGGCTAGCACGCAAGGGCCACCTGACGCCGCCTGCAACTGTTGATGGCGATCTTTGCCGCACAGGTAGGGCTGCTGAGGAGCCGGGATCGCTGACGATCGAGAACCACTCCACGGCGGCTGCTGCAACGTGCTCGCACCTCCGGCTGCGGCGTCCTGGATCCCTTGGCGACCTTGCGCAAACGTCGTCGTGGTGCCCATGGGCGGCGGCCGGAGCAAGGTAGTGGCGGCAGAAGCAGCTCGGTGGTGTTCAAGCGCGTGCACGGCGGCCGGCGGGCATCAGGATGAGCACTAGACGACGAGGATGCCGGCATGCCACTCTCCGTGCTCCCGCACCTCGCCGCCGCAAGCTCAGTAATGGATGTGACAGGCGGCCCAGCGCGCGAGGCCGTGGAGAGGAGACTTGGTCGCTGCTGCACCTGCAACAGCTATCGGCCGCCGCACGAGGCCGATCCAACGGTCAGGAGAGGCCAAAGGGGTGGTCGGTTCACTTACCGACCACCCCCAGAGTCATGGCGTTCATCGCCGCACGGAGCTCGCGGAGGCGCCCGGCAGCGCCGGTTGCCGTTCGGCGTCCCCGGCGACCGGGCATGCACGTTCCCGGAGTCGTATGACTGCGCCGTGCCGGTGGCGTCGCAGGCGGGGGAGCTCCTTGCTCGCTCGACGGGTCCAGGCCGCGCGGCGGGGCACGCCACGGCGCGCCCGCGCGCGTGCGTGGCGAAGGACGGTCGAGTTCTGCGACGGCGCGAGGGAGCTCTTCGACGATGCCGGCCGCCGGAGTGACTGTCGCAGCTGTCGGCTGCAGGATGCAGGGTGCCGAGGAGTGCACGGCGGAGATGATGGTGGCGTTCAAGGCGCCAGCGGACGTGCCGAGCCCCGCTACCTGCGTCAATGAACACATGGACACCACAATGGGTACAATCTTGGATAACTCAAATACAGTAGTTGCTTCAGCTCAATTCCACCTAACTCTGGCAAAAATATTGGTGATACGTGTACAATATATCTTGAACAAGGAACATGTTAGGCAAGATGATAGGTTCCCCTGCGTTCAGCAAGAAACATGCTAGGCAAGACAAGTGCCAGCAATGAACCTTTCAGCAATAACCGCAGCAGATATGTTAGGCAAGAACATGTCGGCTGCGTTCCTCGATCAGTGTTTTTCACATTTCCGTTTCCTATCACGAAAAAACCGCCGCCACTTTGTTGGGTTCTCAATTACAGTTGCACACTTGCACATGGGCCTTTGCTTCCAAAAAAAGGCCTTAAGAATGGAGGAATAAAACTTAACGGGCCATTGTGGGCTACTTTTAGCTTTGTGCGCTTGTGCAATGCCTTTTGTGGATCCAATGGGCTGGGTCGTGGGCAGGCCGCTTATGGACCTCCCTCCCGTTGTTCTTTCTTTTCCCCTATTATTATTACTAGTATCTTGTATTTTGCAATGCTAATCTCCTGTTTTTCGCATTTGAAACGAGGACATATGATGAGACCGTGAGAATAAATTACGCGCGCTTGTTTTAAATCTGGAGCAGTGTGCGTATATCTAATATACGTAGTATAATGTTGGTTTGCTGGTTGCTCAGATGAAGGGAAGGAAGATGAGCAGAGATTGCAGCAAGCTGGCGTTAGGAGTGAGGCGGTGTTTAGTTCCAAAAAGTTACCCAAAAGCGACTCCCAAATACACTATGCAAAAATAAGATTCCCCATCATATCAAAATGTCATAACATGTATGGAGGGTAGCTGATCATAGAGGCCAAGACCTACATTTGCCTCTGGTTCCAGGTACACTTTGATGCTGCAGGAAAATCAAGACATCACTATCAAGTGTCAACTGACTCAACTCACCCTTGTAATCTTGCATGATTGTACCTAATAGGAAGAATATAATTTCTTTGTTTACACCAACCATTTCCTAATATGTTCGTTCGTGACAAAGAAGCTCGATCTGATCTGAAGCTGTGGGCGCGCGAACCGAACGCCGCCAACAGGCGAACGGCAGCCCAGTGGCCCAACAGGAGGCTAGCACGCAAGGGCCACCTGACGCCGCCTGCAACTGTTGATGGCGATCTTTGCCGCACAGGTAGGGCTGCTGAGGAGCCGGGATCGCTGACGATCGAGAACCACTCCACGGCGGCTGCTGCAACGTGCTCGCACCTCCGGCTGCGGCGTCCTGGATCCCTTGGCGACCTTGCGCAAACGTCGTCGTGGTGCCCATGGGCGGCGGCCGGAGCAAGGTAGTGGCGGCAGAAGCAGCTCGGTGGTGTTCAAGCGCGTGCACGGCGGCCGGCGGGCATCAGGATGAGCACTAGACGACGAGGATGCCGGCATGCCACTCTCCGTGCTCCCGCACCTCGCCGCCGCAAGCTCAGTAATGGATGTGACAGGCGGCCCAGCGCGCGAGGCCGTGGAGAGGAGACTTGGTCGCTGCTGCACCTGCAACAGCTATCGGCCGCCGCACGAGGCCGATCCAACGGTCAGGAGAGGCCAAAGGGGTGGTCGGTTCACTTACCGACCACCCCCAGAGTCATGGCGTTCATCGCCGCACGGAGCTCGCGGAGGCGCCCGGCAGCGCCGGTTGCCGTTCGGCGTCCCCGGCGACCGGGCATGCACGTTCCCGGAGTCGTATGACTGCGCCGTGCCGGTGGCGTCGCAGGCGGGGGAGCTCCTTGCTCGCTCGACGGGTCCAGGCCGCGCGGCGGGGCACGCCACGGCGCGCCCGCGCGCGTGCGTGGCGAAGGACGGTCGAGTTCTGCGACGGCGCGAGGGAGCTCTTCGACGATGCCGGCCGCCGGAGTGACTGTCGCAGCTGTCGGCTGCAGGATGCAGGGTGCCGAGGAGTGCACGGCGGAGATGATGGTGGCGTTCAAGGCGCCAGCGGACGTGCCGAGCCCCGCTACCTGCGTCAATGAACACATGGACACCACAATGGGTACAATCTTGGATAACTCAAATACAGTAGTTGCTTCAGCTCAATTCCACCTAACTCTGGCAAAAATATTGGTGATACGTGTACAATATATCTTGAACAAGGAACATGTTAGGCAAGATGATAGGTTCCCCTGCGTTCAGCAAGAAACATGCTAGGCAAGACAAGTGCCAGCAATGAACCTTTCAGCAATAACCGCAGCAGATATGTTAGGCAAGAACATGTCGGCTGCGTTCCTCGATCAGTGTTTTTCACATTTCCGTTTCCTATCACGAAAAAACCGCCGCCACTTTGTTGGGTTCTCAATTACAGTTGCACACTTGCACATGGGCCTTTGCTTCCAAAAAAAGGCCTTAAGAATGGAGGAATAAAACTTAACGGGCCATTGTGGGCTACTTTTAGCTTTGTGCGCTTGTGCAATGCCTTTTGTGGATCCAATGGGCTGGGTCGTGGGCAGGCCGCTTATGGACCTCCCTCCCGTTGTTCTTTCTTTTCCCCTATTATTATTACTAGTATCTTGTATTTTGCAATGCTAATCTCCTGTTTTTCGCATTTGAAACGAGGACATATGATGAGACCGTGAGAATAAATTACGCGCGCTTGTTTTAAATCTGGAGCAGTGTGCGTATATCTAATATACGTAGTATAATGTTGGTTTGCTGGTTGCTCAGATGAAGGGAAGGAAGATGAGCAGAGATTGCAGCAAGCTGGCGTTAGGAGTGAGGCGGTGTTTAGTTCCAAAAAGTTACCCAAAAGCGACTCCCAAATACACTATGCAAAAATAAGATTCCCCATCATATCAAAATGTCATAACATGTATGGAGGGTAGCTGATCATAGAGGCCAAGACCTACATTTGCCTCTGGTTCCAGGTACACTTTGATGCTGCAGGAAAATCAAGACATCACTATCAAGTGTCAACTGACTCAACTCACCCTTGTAATCTTGCATGATTGTACCTAATAGGAAGAATATAATTTCTTTGTTTACACCAACCATTTCCTAATATGTTCGTTCGTGACAAAGAAGCTCGATCTGATCTGAAGCTGTGGGCGCGCGAACCGAACGCCGCCAACAGGCGAACGGCAGCCCAGTGGCCCAACAGGAGGCTAGCACGCAAGGGCCACCTGACGCCGCCTGCAACTGTTGATGGCGATCTTTGCCGCACAGGTAGGGCTGCTGAGGAGCCGGGATCGCTGACGATCGAGAACCACTCCACGGCGGCTGCTGCAACGTGCTCGCACCTCCGGCTGCGGCGTCCTGGATCCCTTGGCGACCTTGCGCAAACGTCGTCGTGGTGCCCATGGGCGGCGGCCGGAGCAAGGTAGTGGCGGCAGAAGCAGCTCGGTGGTGTTCAAGCGCGTGCACGGCGGCCGGCGGGCATCAGGATGAGCACTAGACGACGAGGATGCCGGCATGCCACTCTCCGTGCTCCCGCACCTCGCCGCCGCAAGCTCAGTAATGGATGTGACAGGCGGCCCAGCGCGCGAGGCCGTGGAGAGGAGACTTGGTCGCTGCTGCACCTGCAACAGCTATCGGCCGCCGCACGAGGCCGATCCAACGGTCAGGAGAGGCCAAAGGGGTGGTCGGTTCACTTACCGACCACCCCCAGAGTCATGGCGTTCATCGCCGCACGGAGCTCGCGGAGGCGCCCGGCAGCGCCGGTTGCCGTTCGGCGTCCCCGGCGACCGGGCATGCACGTTCCCGGAGTCGTATGACTGCGCCGTGCCGGTGGCGTCGCAGGCGGGGGAGCTCCTTGCTCGCTCGACGGGTCCAGGCCGCGCGGCGGGGCACGCCACGGCGCGCCCGCGCGCGTGCGTGGCGAAGGACGGTCGAGTTCTGCGACGGCGCGAGGGAGCTCTTCGACGATGCCGGCCGCCGGAGTGACTGTCGCAGCTGTCGGCTGCAGGATGCAGGGTGCCGAGGAGTGCACGGCGGAGATGATGGTGGCGTTCAAGGCGCCAGCGGACGTGCCGAGCCCCGCTACCTGCGTCAATGAACACATGGACACCACAATGGGTACAATCTTGGATAACTCAAATACAGTAGTTGCTTCAGCTCAATTCCACCTAACTCTGGCAAAAATATTGGTGATACGTGTACAATATATCTTGAACAAGGAACATGTTAGGCAAGATGATAGGTTCCCCTGCGTTCAGCAAGAAACATGCTAGGCAAGACAAGTGCCAGCAATGAACCTTTCAGCAATAACCGCAGCAGATATGTTAGGCAAGAACATGTCGGCTGCGTTCCTCGATCAGTGTTTTTCACATTTCCGTTTCCTATCACGAAAAAACCGCCGCCACTTTGTTGGGTTCTCAATTACAGTTGCACACTTGCACATGGGCCTTTGCTTCCAAAAAAAGGCCTTAAGAATGGAGGAATAAAACTTAACGGGCCATTGTGGGCTACTTTTAGCTTTGTGCGCTTGTGCAATGCCTTTTGTGGATCCAATGGGCTGGGTCGTGGGCAGGCCGCTTATGGACCTCCCTCCCGTTGTTCTTTCTTTTCCCCTATTATTATTACTAGTATCTTGTATTTTGCAATGCTAATCTCCTGTTTTTCGCATTTGAAACGAGGACATATGATGAGACCGTGAGAATAAATTACGCGCGCTTGTTTTAAATCTGGAGCAGTGTGCGTATATCTAATATACGTAGTATAATGTTGGTTTGCTGGTTGCTCAGATGAAGGGAAGGAAGATGAGCAGAGATTGCAGCAAGCTGGCGTTAGGAGTGAGGCGGTGTTTAGTTCCAAAAAGTTACCCAAAAGCGACTCCCAAATACACTATGCAAAAATAAGATTCCCCATCATATCAAAATGTCATAACATGTATGGAGTACTAAATATAGATGAAATCAAAAACTAATTGTATAGTTATGTTGTACTATGCGAGACGAACATTTTGAGCCTAATTAATCAATTTTTGGACAATTTTTCGCACATACAAACGAAAATGCTACAGTGTCGCAATGATTACGAAGTGACATCTACCTCCCAAATTCACCCTCCCAAATTTGCATCTAAACAGGCCCTGAGTCTGTGAGTGAATGCTACACTACTATAGCTAGCTTTGCTTTGCATAGTTGCATGCACCCGCCACGTGTCGAATTGTCGGCGCGTGCGGGCCGGCCCAGGCCAGGACCGATCGATCATTCAGAGAGAGAGAGAGAGAGATGCAGGAGCAATCAATAAGCATAGCTCAATTGGCCGGCGCCACAGTATTATTCAGCTATCAACGCCTGTAGAATGCAAGACCGGCCTTTTCATTAAATACTCAAGTTGATCGGCACCTACAACATCTAATTAATTTCATTAAATCCCTCACCAAATATATCACACTTGTTTTTTCTATAAATATGGTCAAAAGTTTTTTTTTAATTTTTTTGGCTATGATAAAACAAACTAAGGTGTCTTAAGACATAATAAAGCTATGATAATAAAGCTATGATAGCAAAAAATATGTTTTATCTACAATAATTGTTAGCTAAAATTTTGCCATGTCCTAAAAGACATAATAAAGCTAAGAAAGTACGGAGTATTAGTCAAGCAAGCTGACAAAGCAAGTTCGAGGTTTAGGCTTATTAATTATATACTGTCATTCATTTTCTAGATATATCGATCACATTGCCGACTTTTTGCTAAAGTTTTGACGAACAATATCTATTCTTTCCCCATCCACCTTTCTACTCTTTCCCATCCAAAAACTCAAGGATCTCATACCCATGGCTAGAGGTGCCCGCGGTAGGCTCCGTGGAGGCGGGATTGCAAGCAGCAGCGTTGGGGTTCAACGATCCCGCGCGCAGATCCGTGGAGGACAGAAGGTACGAGGCATCAACGACACTGGGAAGGAGGCTGGGCAGGAGGCCACGCACCGGCGTCCCTGACGCTCGTGGGAGGCGGCGGCTGCGACGCCTAGCGCGCTCGTCTCCCTGGCCGGCGGTCGCTCGGGGGCTGGCCACCGCTGCCCCGCCGGTCGTTGGGGCGGGTTCGCAGCGGCAGAACGGCAGCGGGTCGGTAGCGGCGTCGGCAGCGGTGAGTTCGCAGCGGCGGTTGCGGGCTTGCCGGCGTCGTCCGGCGGGCTGCGGCCGGATTTTTTTCCCCGGTGAGCTCCGTGACGCTTCCCTCTCCGTTCCTTTCTCCCCTGCCTCCCCGATTTGGCGCGAAGAACTCCCGCGCAGGCGCCCCGCGCGGGATCCCAGCTCCCCGTCGCTTCATGAAGACGACGCGTACAACGCACGGGGCTTCGTCTTTTTGGCCTCGGGCAACGGGACGGAGGCGTCGCCTCGCCAGGCGACGCGAAGCCCGTCGATGGGCAGATGCGGGGTCTTTTTTGCAAAAAGGCTGCTATACCGACGAGGCAAATCGCCGGGCTGTACATGCCCTTAGATCTATATACATCAAAATTAAATATGTATTGACGCGAGAGCATGCATGCATGCCCACCATTTCTAACAGCTGCTGATGTATCGTGCTGCGTTCTTTAATTAGTTTGATCACGTACGTACGTTGAGGTGTCACCCGGCCGCCGGTGGATTATATATCTCTTGCAACACTGAGAATGAACGGAGAGGAATTATACACATGCATTCTTCAAGGTGAGAACAATGATTGGCCGGTCTCATCGATGATGATGATGAGTCCTCTTCGTCGTCGTCGTCGTCGTCGTCGATCTCGATGGTAGGGTACGGTGGTGCGGTGGCAGGCCGGGCCGCCGTACAGGAGCAGCATCAGCAGGTCGGTAGGCCGGCGCCGCCCGCGGCGGACGGACGGTGGAAATGGAGAACGTACTGCAGCATCACGTGCATTCCTCCGGCCCGTCCTCCGTCGTCATATTGCAGTCGCAGCGGCAGCAAAACACAAAACCACCACCCCTGCACGTACGACAGCTTTATTTCCTTTTCTTTTCCTATTATTTACATACATGCATGCACGCGCAGGCAACGCAGAGCGCACTAGTATTTGTCAAGCAACGAGTACTGATCCACTGGACTGGATCATTATCAACACTATTACAGCTGCCCCAAACTAATTAAAGGAAGAGTAACCGATGAACTTATGTCGACGGTATGGGATTTGTTTTACTAAATTCAGCATAGATATGTTTTGACTGTGTATTCATTCAGCTCTCTCTCTCTAGTCTTGGTTAAATTAGTAAAGATTTTTTCAAGAGAGGGATCGGATTTCATTCAAATATAACCTTTTTTACAACTAAGACCTCAACATAAAATAAAATTACATTGAAGCACGCCACTAGGTCTCTACGTTTCATCATCCTCGCAACCGGCGCCGTCCACTCGCGGGGCTTAGGCCTGGTTTGTTTCAGCTTATAGCCAACAATGAAGTACTTACTCCTTAGTGCTTAATTTCTTCATCTTTAGTTAACGCAATTTAATTTGATCTGATCTATCTTTTTTACCGGGCAAACAAAAAAAATAAAGACTAATCATTTTTGAGATGTGTCACAAAACCGCAAGTCTTAAGTCTATACCTAGAGAGGTCAAAACTTATATCTAGATACTACATGTTCCTTACTAATGCCGGCCTCCCAAAGACCATAAATCGAATGCTCTGTCATAACTATTTTGGGCTTTCAAGATATACAACTCTTTTATGAATCTAGACACACACTAAATCTAAATATATAATAAAAGATATATATTTAAAAAAGCCAAAACGATTTACAATTTAGATCGAGCTTGCAATTTGGAACCAAGGAGTACAACATACATGTGTGGTTGGCTCGATTGCATTTATTTAAGATGTTGCATCTGAATGCCTGATATGCATGATAGTACTAGCTACCTTTTTTTAAAAAAAAGGAACGGCAAAAGCTTTACCGTATTTTTTATTAGACAAGAGAAAAAAGAAATGAGATAAAAGAGAAAACAACAACACCAATATATATTCTGGCCCAAACCGACTAGAGAGATTGAAAAAAACAACTAAACTAAACAAACCAAACCACTGCAAGCCGGAGGGAGGCGTAGCACCAACTCAACACTACTAACACTAACAACTCAAAATATTGTGACGATCTAAACAACTATACCAGCTACCAGTATCTTACGTTATTAGACGAAATGACACGGCATGGATCCATGCATCGATGTCACACCCCAAAATTTCCGAATTTTGGGTTGTGAATTTCAACATAATTAAAATAATATTTTTCTCAATTTTCTAAAATTTTCCAAGATTTATGAAGTTTTACAGGGAATTTAGTATAGGGAAAATATTATTCTCTAAAATAAAAATTTAAATCAATGTTTTGAGGGCTTAGATTGGATCGGGGAGGGCTTCCGGCCAGCGACAGTAGGGAGCGGCGGCGCCGCTCGTGAGTGCGGCGGCGCATCGCCGGCGTGAGCTCAAGATCGAGCTAGGGGCCTCGATTTGCGACGGGACCTAGCTCTACGGCTTCGGGGCGGCATGGTGAACTCTTTGGTGGGGTTCTCGTCGACGAGGACGCGGCACAGGCGGCGCGCGACGCGCGACCAAACCCCCTCCCTCTTCTCTCACTGCCATCCGGACCCCACTCGTCATCCCCTACCTTCGACCGACCGAGCTCCGTTCGACAGTGCCGCTCCATCGCCTCGGCCCAGGGCCCGAGCCCGCCTCCCGCCTGCAGGGCCTCCTACGTGCCTTCGCGGAAGCTTCCCACGGCCGCTTCCTTCCTTTCTTCGCGTGCTCCACAAATGGAAGGCATTTTCCCGACAAGGAAAGGAAATCCCCGCCGGCCGTGATTAGCGCGGTCGCCCGCCCCGGACCCCTCTCCAGGGCCTATTATAGCTTCTCTCTCTCCGTCCCGACCTCCCAACCTTCTCCTCTAGCCCGCAACGCTCTCCCCTGCGCTAGTGCCGCCGCTTTCCCGTCCAAAGCCGAGCGCCGCCGCCGCCATTGTTGGCCGTCTCGCCGCCTCCTTGGACGCCGCTCGGAGTGGACACCGCCACGACCTCCGCGACTCCAAGCCGCATCACCTCCGCCCGTCCTCCTCGCCGCTCGGCCGCCAGAGGCGCTCCCCCACGCGAAGCGCCGCCGTTCGAAGCTCGCGCCGCCGCCATCGACTCTCCTCTTCGGCGCCGCCCCGGGCAAATCGACTCCGCCAAGAGCTTCGCGTGAAGGTGAGCTTGCTCCTGAGCCAGCTCTTAACCCCTCTCGTGCCCCGTGGCTCACCTGTCACCAAATTCCGCCGCGCACCGTAGCAGTTTCCGCCGCTCGCCGTCGCCACCCACCCTAGACCGCCCGAGCCTCGACGAGACCCACCTGGGTGGACTCGTCGTCTCGCTCTGGTGCCGTAGGCGCCACCTCCGTGCCAAATGAAGCCCCGGAGCGCCGATTCGGCTTTGCTCCGGCGAGCTCGCCGCCGTCGCAAGCGCAGCGCCGCCGCACTTCACTCCCTGCCGACGACCCAAACCTCCCAGCCACTGGATCATCATCCAACGGCCCAGATTCGCCTGCGCCCGAGTCAAACCCGGCGCATACCGGTCAGCGCTGGCAAATATGCTAAAGAGTCCCTGGACTTTCGGGAAATTAACCCGCGGTCCTTTTTAATTCAAAAATAATTGCAATTAGGTCCTGTTTTATTCGTTTAGGCCCCTGGAAATTTCAAAACTTTGCCAGCAAGCCCCCGAACCTTAGAAACGCTATAACTTTCACGTTCTAGCTCCGATTTGCGTGATTTTCGCGCTCACGTGTTCGTAGCGAAGCGTAGATTATTTATAGCTCCTGTTTTTGATCAGGGAAGCTGGGGTTTGTGTGTTTTGCCTGACCCCAGTAACTCTCCCTAAGGACTGGTTCGTAAAAGCGGCAACCTGGGAGCCTGTCGCCGCCGCCGGAACTAAATGGGCTCTGGTCTTGGTTGAGTAGCTTGTACGTCTCTAGCTTGTCAGTGGTTACCGAGGGGCCAACGGCGTTGGCGGAGGTACGGCGCGAGGTGATTTCCGATTCCACCGAGGACGGTAGCCCCGTCGGCTGGGTCTCGTTAGACCAAGTCCCGTGTTGGGAGCCTCCGTTAAGGGGGTTCCGCACGTTGCGCTTTTACTTTTCCTGTTGGCCTTCGTGCCGCGCATTGGACGCCATCGACCCCCTCATGTTGCTACATGGGCGTACGTCGATCTCGGTGCCTAAGTTCTCATCACCGTATATTACTCCAGCGGCTACTGACTTGTTAGGGTGTCTTGTGAAAGCCTCGTAGCGTCCCTATGCGGTCACACCTCGGTAGTGTGATTTGTGAGGTTTGATCCACCTCCGCGTGGTTGGGTGCAAAGTTCTTTTGAACTTTTACGCGACTGGTGGGTAAAGGGCGAAACCTCTGCAGAGTGTACGATCTATCATGATAGCCCGGCTCAGGGTCACGAGCGGCCTGGATCCTTTTATGATTAGAAGATGGTATTTATTATTGTTAATTGAAGACATACAATAATTAATGTGGGATTCAACTGGGATTCATCTAAAGTAGTAATTAAGATTAAAATGAACCAATTAAAAGTGCTAATGCAGTTAAGCCAGTGTTAAGCCTTTTTAAGCCTCATCCCCCGTGCTGTACTTGCTAAGTAACTCTGTTACTTACACTTGTTGTTATTATTCAATTTTTGGGCAAAATCCCGGACGGGTAACAGATTGGAGTCAGGCTGATTACGAGGTGGAGTTCCCGGAGGATCTGCCGTACTTCTGAGTTGGCGTTCACCCAGTCAGAGTCCCTGTGGGATTGCGGCTACGTTAGAGAGATGTATTAGACTTCCGCTTCCATGTATTTTATTTCCAAAGCACTCTGATGTACTCGTTACTTTATGATGACATTAATAAAGCATTTGATCTCTGTTTTACCATATTTGTCTGCTATATGTGTCTGTGGACATCCTGGGCACACGTATGGCCACATTCGGGTTTTTGTGAAAATCCGGGTGTGACAATCGAGCCCAGTGATCCATGCTTGAATTGTGCTCCACAGATGGATGCAGGCTGCATATATGATATACGTGGTACACAGGCAGTCAGCCGAACGGAACAAGGAACGAGTGGAAGGAAGATGCATTTGACAATCTATAATTTTGACTGAAAACGAACATATAATTTAAGACGTACTCCCTCCGTACTAAAAAAGATGACACTCTAGGATTCAAAATTTGTCCCACAAAAGAAGTCATTCTACTATATTTAGCAGGTACATGTGCATGCAACAACTAATTAGTGTCAAATATGGCTAATAATTAGGGGCAATCAAGGTCATTTTACTTTCTCGTTAATCTGTCCTATCCTATAGAGTGTCGTCTTTTTTGGGACGGAGGGAGTAGGGAGTACGTACTATACATATACTATTAGAATAAAGAGTAACAATATAATCTTGTATTATGTAGACACGGGATGCATGAGACCAATATATATAGCTAGCTATACTAGGCATGCATGCATATATGCATGCACTGCATGCATGATTCACCAACCACCCCCGATCCGCTCGATCGATCTCCCTGCTGCTTCCCTTCCACACACCTTATATATACGTAGTGCAGGCCCATCAAGAAGCATTCATATATGTTGGAAGCTTGTTAGAACTATAATCTAGATTCATTATATATGTAATTAAATCAATTGTAAATGAACTCAACAAAATTAACTTTTCGCTTATATTAAACTAACAAACAGGAGAGCGCTGCGTGCTATTTATCTGCTTTTGCTTGTTGTATTGCTGAATAAAAGTCAAGCCTACTAGTAATCAGCTCAGCTGCACAGCTCTTAGCTTGAAAACTTCAACGACTACACAATTCCACTCAAATTAAATGCGATCAAGGAGCAGAGATGCAGCTAGCTAGATTAATTCATGTAGATGGATCGATCGAGTTGTGTTTCGAGTTCATCATCACACACTCATATGGTAAATAAACCTAACATTTATTATTGTTTAATGTCTGAAAAGGTATGCATGCATGCATATATTATATATATGATCATGTAAGTAGCTGGCCCATCTCACACACTGTGGCAATCCAATTTGCAGGCTTTTTTATAGATATATATATATATAGATCATGGATGCATGCAGTGTGAAGTGAAACTAATAAAGATCCGATCCACTATCACGCATACAGACCTGCAGTTTGCAGCCTGCAGAAAGGCAAAAGGTAACAAGCAGTAAAGTGAGTCGAAAAATTTCACCTTTAACTTGCTTGAGACAGTAAGTGGTACGTTGTACCACCACATACAGTCTGCAAGGCTTGTCCCTCATAGCAGCTCAGTGTGGCATGCATTATGTGTGTATTGGTCCCCGGCCTTCTTCCCTTTGGCACAATAATAGCAATGTACTACGTAGGTACCCTCCTGCATCTGCATCGTCGTCGTTTAGATCGTCAGATCGATCGATCCATTCATCTACTGCAATGGCCGGCCGGTCAGGTCCACACTCCAAGTTGAACCAGCTACCCGCGCGGGGCACAGCTGCTGAGCTGATCATATCGATCGATCGATTTCTTCTTCATCATCATCATCAACTGCCACTGCTCATGCAGTCATGCTTGCTGCTGCTGCTGCTGCTGCTGCTGTTGCTGCATCATATGAATGCCCCATGCTTATTGCATTGCTTGCCGGTATTGTTATTCTTTCGTCTTTCCTTCCTTCCTCATATATATCATGGCTACCTGCTGCATGCTGGCCTGGTCGCCGTGTGGCCCAGCATACAGTTTGACATTTCTTCACAATAAGCAAACTAGCAAATTAAGCACACCCTGAATAAGATGAACGACATAGATGATATATATCCCAGAAGGAAGATACCGTCCATGCCCGGCCATGCGCATGCATTATATTGGGCACAAATTAATCTTGGTGAAACTTATTAGCTAGTCGTCAGTGCTTTACCATGCATCTAGTATTAATAATCACATACCAGGAACAATAATTAAGCTTCTGACGATGCTTACACAACTAAGAAAAAGTAGATGATGCCTCTGCGCACTGCGGTTGTGTAGTATGAGAAGGAAATACACACAAGCAGGAACAGACAGACAGGTATATGCTCTCTAGCTTTTTTAGTCTAGCTATATATATAACACCATCTACTCAAACAAATTAAAGAGTATATATGTGTGTCTTGCATTGCTTAATTGGATGACACGTACCCTTAATTTGTATTATATAGGAAATGGATTGGAGGGCGTACAATGTCTGAGCGAGTACATGCAGATACAACTACAGAATATATGCAGTTAGCTAGGGTGACACAACATCTCAACTAATGATGATTGGGAATATTTTCTAGATCAGCATATCTGCACGTACGTCAATCAGATGATGATGCCGACGTGAGCGCAGTGCTGGCACACATTGGGTTTCGGACAGGAAGAAATTATAAAAGTGTGTGTATATATAGATGACAGAAAATGATTAAGCTAGGAAACCGAACTCTTTCTCTCTCTCTCTCTCTCTCTCTCTCTCTCTCTCTCTCTCTCTCTCTCTCTCTCTCTCTCTCTCTCTCTCTCTCTCTCTCTCTCTCTCTCTCTCTCTCTCTCTCTCTCTCTCTCTCTCTCTCTCTCTCTCTCTCTCTCTCTCTCTCTCTCTCTCTCTCTCTCTCTCTCTCTCTCTCTCTCTCTCTCTCTCTCTCTCTCTCTCTCTCTCTCTCTCTCTCTCTCTCTCTCTCTCTCTCTCTCTCTCTCTCTCTCTCTCTCTCTCTCTCTCTCTCTCTCTCTCTCTCTCTCTCTCTCTCTCTCTCTCTCTCTCTCTCTCTCTCTCTCTCTCTCTCTCTCTCTCTCTCTCTCTCTCTCTCTCTCTCTCTCTCTCTCTCTCTCTCTCTCTCTCTCTCTCTCTCTCTCTCTCTCTCTCTCTCTCTCTCTCTCTCTCTCTCTCTCTCTCTCTCTCTCTCTCTCTCTCTCTCTCTCTCTCTCTCTCTCTCTCTCTCTCTCTCTCTCTCTCTCTCTCTCTCTCTCTCTCTCTCTCTCTCTCTCTCTCTCTCTCTCTCTCTCTCTCTCTCTCTCTCTCTCTCTCTCTCTCTCTCTCTCTCTCTCTCTCTCTCTCTCTCTCTCTCTCTCTCTCTCTCTCTCTCTCTCTCTCTCTCTCTCTCTCTCTCTCTCTCTCTCTCTCTCTCTCTCTCTCTCTCTCTCTCTCTCTCTCTCTCTCTCTCTCTCTCTCTCTCTCTCTCTCTCTCTCTCTCTCTCTCTCTCTCTCTCTCTCTCTCTCTCTCTCTCTCTCTCTCTCTCTCTCTCTCTCTCTCTCTCTCTCTCTCTCTCTCTCTCTCTCTCTCTCTCTCTCTCTCTCTCTCTCTCTCTCTCTCTCTCTCTCTCTCTCTCTCTCTCTCTCTCTCTCTCTCTCTCTCTCTCTCTCTCTCTCTCTCTCTCTCTCTCTCTCTCTCTCTCTCTCTCTCTCTCTCTCTCTCTCTCTCTCTCTCTCTCTCTCTCTCTCTCTCTCTCTCTCTCTCTCTCTCTCTCTCTCTCTCTCTCTCTCTCTCTCTCTCTCTCTCTCTCTCTCTCTCTCTCTCTCTCTCTCTCTCTCTCTCTCTCTCTCTCTCTCTCTCTCTCTCTCTCTCTCTCTCTCTCTCTCTCTCTCTCTCTCTCTCTCTCTCTCTCTCTCTCTCTCTCTCTCTCTCTCTCTCTCTCTCTCTCTCTCTCTCTCTCTCTCTCTCTCTCTCTCTCTCTCTCTCTCTCTCTCTCTCTCTCTCTCTCTCTCTCTCTCTCTCTCTCTCTCTCTCTCTCTCTCTCTCTCTCTCTCTCTCTCTCTCTCTCTCTCTCTCTCTCTCTCTCTCTCTCTCTCTCTCTCTCTCTCTCTCTCTCTCTCTCTCTCTCTCTCTCTCTCTCTCTCTCTCTCTCTCTCTCTCTCTCTCTCTCTCTCTCTCTCTCTCTCTCTCTCTCTCTCTCTCTCTCTCTCTCTCTCTCTCTCTCTCTCTCTCTCTCTCTCTCTCTCTCTCTCTCTCTCTCTCTCTCTCTCTCTCTCTCTCTCTCTCTCTCTCTCTCTCTCTCTCTCTCTCTCTCTCTCTCTCTCTCTCTCTCTCTCTCTCTCTCTCTCTCTCTCTCTCTCTCTCTCTCTCTCTCTCTCTCTCTCTCTCTCTCTCTCTCTCTCTCTCTCTCTCTCTCTCTCTCTCTCTCTCTCTCTCTCTCTCTCTCTCTCTCTCTCTCTCTCTCTCTCTCTCTCTCTCTCTCTCTCTCTCTCTCTCTCTCTCTCTCTCTCTCTCTCTCTCTCTCTCTCTCTCTCTCTCTCTCTCTCTCTCTCTCTCTCTCTCTCTCTCTCTCTCTCTCTCTCTCTCTCTCTCTCTCTCTCTCTCTCTCTCTCTCTCTCTCTCTCTCTCTCTCTCTCTCTCTCTCTCTCTCTCTCTCTCTCTCTCTCTCTCTCTCTCTCTCTCTCTCTCTCTCTCTCTCTCTCTCTCTCTCTCTCTCTCTCTCTCTCTCTCTCTCTCTCTCTCTCTCTCTCTCTCTCTCTCTCTCTCTCTCTCTCTCTCTCTCTCTCTCTCTCTCTCTCTCTCTCTCTCTCTCTCTCTCTCTCTCTCTCTCTCTCTCTCTCTCTCTCTCTCTCTCTCTCTCTCTCTCTCTCTCTCTCTCTCTCTCTCTCTCTCTCTCTCTCTCTCTCTCTCTCTCTCTCTCTCTCTCTCTCTCTCTCTCTCTCTCTCTCTCTCTCTCTCTCTCTCTCTCTCTCTCTCTCTCTCTCTCTCTCTCTCTCTCTCTCTCTCTCTCTCTCTCTCTCTCTCTCTCTCTCTCTCTCTCTCTCTCTCTCTCTCTCTCTCTCTCTCTCTCTCTCTCTCTCTCTCTCTCTCTCTCTCTCTAACACACACACACAGGAGAGCAAAAGAAAAAGAAAAGAAAAAGAAGTTTTGCTGGTAGAGATGAGACCGAGCAATAAGAGAGCAAATGAAGCGTTGTTGGATAGAGTATATATGTGTGTCTTGCATTGCTTAATTGGATGACACGTACCCTTAATTTGTATTATATAGGAAATGGATTGGAGGGCGTACAATGTCTGAGCGAGTACATGCAGATACAACTACAGAATATATGCAGTTAGCTAGGGTGACGCAACATCTCAACTAATGATGATTGGGAATATTTTCTAGATCAGCATATCTGCACGTACGTCAATCAGATGATGATGCCGACGTGAGCGCAGTGCTGGCACACATTGGGTTTCGGACAGGAAGAAATTATAAAAGTGTGTGTATATATAGATGACAGAAAATGATTAAGCTAGGAAACCGAACTCTTATGCCAATTAATTAGTTAAATATAGATCAATAATTTACGTACTGTTGTATGCATATGACTCCGTTTGTCCCTAGGATATATTCCGTGCGTATATATGATGCAGTCGATCTATGTTATATGCCAGTAGGACTACACTGTGGATATATCAGAAGGCCGCCGCGCCGGGGGGAATTAAATTAAACAGTACAAGATCGAGGAAGAGGATGAGCAAACCAAATCAAAGTTACGCATATGTTAGATGGATTACATATAGGCTAGCAAATTAACTCAGCTCGAACCTGTAAGCCTAGGCTAAGCTTTACGATCCTCAAAACCAGCAAATAATTGAATGTGCACATGATGATGTCGAGGGAAGAAGTGATGAGCTTCCTCTTTCTGCCGCCGCACAAATTGAAGAGAACCTGCAGCAACAACTGAACTCATAATACACCATAAAATCATGGTGCCCGGCCTTAATCACGAAGTATATGTATGCTTCTCCCAAGTGGAAATGGACCACACAAAACTATGGGAGGTACGGTATGTACTCACCTTGCACTGCAGCCTAGCTTGCTTGAGAATGAAAGCCTGACGCCAACTAGTTAGTGTGATGAGGAAAATAAAGGCACTTCTTTTTAGGTCCAACATCAGATCGACAATCTACTCCATATGCGTAGTAGGGATTTCTGCAGTTTTGCGAGATGAAAACAATGTGCAAAAAGAGAGAGAGAGGAAAAAACCCAAGTGAAAACAAATCAACCAAAAGGATCAGGTAATTGATGAAGGCGACGAGGAGGAGGACTAGCTAGTTTTCAATTGCACCATCAGATCATATCAGATCCTCTCACTCTTCAAGCAAGCTAGGTGATGAGTGAGTGTCTGCTGATGCAGCATCATCAAGATTCTCATCTCATCAGACGATGTAGCAGCTGGAACATCACTGAATGGATGAGCTGGATGTGAATCTTGATGGTGCTGCACCTGCAAGCACCGACTGTTTGCTTCATAAATAATCCGGCCGTATGTGTAGGTGACCCGGCAGGAAGCTATAAGGCAGTGTATATATCACAGATAGATGGGGATCTATACATACATGCATCTGGCTGATATCTGAACCCAGTCAGGAGGAAAGATTTCACATCTATGTGTTTGAATCTGGCATACACACACACACAGTACGTACACGCATATGGAGCTCTGAATGAAGAAGATGAATGCAAATTAAGATACTTACCGAGAAGCGAGAACCATGCATCAAATTAAGCAGCAGGGAGGTAGATGCAAATTAAAGCTTGAGAGACGTCTATATATATATATATATATATACATATATATACCAAAAGGGAGGAGAGGAGAGAGAGATCGAGAATCAAGGAATCGAGAACCGGATTGCACGATCTGTTTATCTTTCCACGCGCCACACATGATGTACACCTCATCGGTCGCCGCCGCCGCCGACGACGACGACGGCGGAGGAAAGAAGGGGATGGCTAGTGATGCACGAGAGAGGATTGATCTAGATCGACGCGCATATGTATATATCTAGCTAGAGAAGAAATAAAGTAGCAGGCAAAGAAGATTATTGCGTGGCCAACTCAACTCACAAATAAATTAGCGCCAGCTAGAGATGATAGCTCAACGGGCCGGGGAGCTACCTGATGACTGCAGGCTGGCTGGCTACATATATGGATGATCTAGGCAAGCAAGATAGCTAGGGATATTTATAAGGCCGGCTAGATAGAAGAAGAAGCAGATCGACGGCTGGCTGGGCAGGGGAGGCAGAGCAAAACCCTAGAAATGAAAGGGGATGATAAGAGTGTACTGGCCGGATCTTGCTGCTGCTTCGTTTGTAGGCTGCCTCTGCTTGTAGCCAGCTAGGAATGAAGAAGCTCCATGGAGGAGCGAGAAGTGAATTGAAGGACTGATGGAGAATGGAGAGAGAGAGAGAGAGAGAGAGAGAGAGAGAGAGTGAGTGAGTAATGATAAGGTTTAGAGGCACTGAAAGGCCGTTGGATGCTCCTCTCTCTCCTCCCTACAGCTACACTAGTACTCTCTCTCAAACTGTGTGTGTGAGCTCTCTCTCTCTCTCTCTCTCTCTCTCTCTCTAACACACACACACAGGAGAGCAAAAGAAAAAGAAAAGAAAAAGAAGTTTTGCTGGTAGAGATGAGACCGAGCAATAAGAGAGCAAATGAAGCGTTGTTGGATCGCTGACATGTATGCGGCCCCGCGCTTTTGCGTCCGATTGGCCGGCGCCACTAGGCACATGTATCCGCCCATGACAGCGCCACCAACAGCGCAACCTTAATTATACTCTTGAGAACTTTCTGATTCCACCAATGACATATCGCCATCTGCGGGGCACAGCAACCATAAACTACCTAGTGTTTCTTTCGATCCTTTATTTATCGGTAGCCAATGCACACCTACATTTGGATATCAACGTACATGGTGTCTGCCTAATTAATTTTAAGAAGAAACACTGTCTCTGCCTGATATAACACTTTGGCTAACACTAATATTGATATAAATATAGTATCTTAATAGAGTATTTTTTTAATCAATCTAGCAATAATCTTGTGTTCTCAACAATCTATATGCTAAAATTGTTTGACTCAGAAAAAAATATTAATTGATTTTTTTCGACCAGAGGAAGTGTATGTAGGTTAAGGCCTTTTAAATTTCCCTGACAACATAATTGAATGATTAAGAAAATAATCAATTTTACTCACCTGATGAAGCAAAGACATAAACTTTGATTTGGTTTACGTACTTTAACCCCGGATCGATCACTGTTCACCATCTTTACTTGCTAACCAGTCCCTGATTTTTTATACTATATAAGTATGACATATTTAATTCACTTTAACTGAGAAGGAAGACAGGTTGATCCATCTGATGCACGGACCAACAACTTGCATTGTGTGTGGGAGCTTGAATTAAAGTGAGTGGGAAACGTACTGGGAACGCATGGCAGTGTGTGCTGCATATACTTGGGGCCGGGACTGGAGGCCGGTGATGGGCGGCCAACAAGTCTGCTGCATGCCTGAGGCAGTGAGCTGAGGTGATGCTGACTAGGCCGGCCGCCAGCAGTGCACTGACCCGCAACACACACACATACAGGACGACTGCCACGGGCGGGGCGGGTCAGTCCATGTCTAAAGTTAATATAAGGTCCACACCACAAATTAAAACTTGCTTGTCGTCACTGGCGACGTGATCCATGGTGTGACAACGATGTTTGTGTGCGTGTCTCACCTATATGCATACCAGATAGCATACCACCATTTGAGATGTGACTAGGTAGCTACTGTAGGTAGGTAGGTCTTGTGTGGGTCAGTTGAAAAATATCCTATCCTTTCCCAGGAAAATAAAAATAATATAAGTTTGACAACAGATTGAAACTGATCCATGTGCAATATATGGCTGCTAGTGCTGAAACATTGTGCTGTTTAATTTGGAACTCAGACAGGAAACGACTATAACAAGCAAGCTTTGATAGATCACCATTTTTTTTTCTCATTTAATTCCATCATCACCTTAGTAACCACCATTTCTCCTTTCTATGGTATATGTATCATATATTGTTTGGTCGAGAGAAGCAAATTAAATCAGAAAAGGAAAATATAGAGACAAGGTAATAAGTGAAGCAGAAGGGAAAAGGACCGGAACGACGACTTCTCTTCTCCCCTGGGGGCCGGTCTAGTAAGCAGCAGCATCAGAGCATGGCATCCACCATTGGTGCTGAGCTGTTTGTTCGGTGGCACTGTACTGCGGCTGGCACGGCTGCCATGGCCACCATCCATGGTCCCCTGCCCCCTCCTGTACGTGCCGATCCACCTCTTCCATCACTTGTACTACGTACTACAACCAACCATTGCTGATGATAGTATGTAGAGCTAGCTTCAACAGTAACCTTATCATATTGCTCTACTACAGACAGAGACCAACGTACATAAGGTTAATTTTACTGGCGATCGAGTGCCCGAACCACCATCACAAATCGATCTGTTTCGACGACCGTCGGGGTACAAACACTTTTCAATTCCTAGTGATGTAGTATCTCTAACCACTCTTAATTATAATCAGTGATGAGATCATCCATGCATTGTCATCGATTTATAATCAGATCATTCAGAAGCATCCTGATCGTACGCGTACATAGTATAGATCGATTAGGGGCTCGAATCTCGAAGCACGCGGCACAGGCTGTCAAGTTATGTGCGTGATGATTGATTATTAGTCGGCAGTTAACCTGGACACTTGGATTAATCAATTAGTCAATTAACGCCACCGATCGCTAGCTGCCTAGCTACTAGTATACTATCTGCGTGCGGATCGGATGTGAAGTTAGTTTAACTGTGGTACTAGAGAGCAGCAGCTGCTGGTTTTGTTTGAAACTGTAAACTAACCTTGCTTAATTATTGTTCGATCGATCTGATGCAGTCTGCCGACCGAGCCAGCCATGGATCGGATGTCGACATCGCCACACTCCCTAAGTCAACCCAGCTTCTTACTATCTGCTGTCAGTTGATCATCATCAGAAAGTGGTACTTACTTGAGTGAGATTCGTCAGATCCAATAATTATTCCATGCATCATGCGCATAGCGCCAATAACACATCAGCAACTGATCGATGATACTGCTAGATACCACCTTGACTCTTCGTGTTATGATAGCCCAGATATTGCTTGCGAATATACTGTGTGTACTTCCCCACTCCGATCACGTACTGATAAATGCCATGTGAGACCCCTCTTATCATCCATCGCGCTGATCGATCGATAATGCATAGGATAGTTCTTTATAATTGCTTTACTAATGAATAATGCTGGCCCATTAAGATGCAAGAGGAAATCTTCAAACATACCGTATGAGTTCATCATCGTTATCCATCGGTCAGAAAGCAAATACATTTCAGTAATTTCACAATGGATATATATACATTATTCAGCATTGTAATTTTTCCTCCTTTTTCCTTTTTCTGCTGTATTTTAAACGTTCTTTTGCTTAATATATATTTGATCAGTAGGGTGCCTCACCTCTCCTGTTCCATCGATATCTATCGTCGCTGTCGATCAGATGATCGTCAGCTCAACATGCATGCACGCAAAGAGTTTTTCCCCCTCAAATGCAAAGCTTCTCGATCTAGTTTAGATTTCGCTAGCACGCATCTTAAATCGAGCCGTGTCATCACATATAAGGCGACAAATGGCACTGACACGGAAGATAAATAGAATGCAAATAGATGTACGGGGTGTTACTTATTTATGCCTCTCTGTGGAATATGGCTTTGATTCCTTTTCCGGCCGGGCTGATCATGACGTTCGTCCGATCACTGATTGAGTTTCATTTAGTCTAACGATCCGATGAAAACACGGTATGATTTAAGTATACACAGGCAGGCATCTAGCCTGCCTCCCCGCCCGAAAGATTCCTCGTCTCGATCTCAGGCAGGCGCCTTCTGAATATTGTACGATACTTCTTCGCCTTCCGGGCTAGCTTCTAATAAGGTGGTGTTTAGATGGAGAATTGGGAGGTTGAATTTGGGAGTTGAATGTCTCTTCGTAATCATCGCGTCACTGTAGCATTTTCGTTTGTATGTGCAAAAAATTGTCCAAAAAGTGATTAATTAGGCTCAAAATGTTCGTCCCACAGAGTACAACAAAACTGTGCAATTAGTTTTTGATTTCATCTACATTTAGTACTCCATGCATGTTATGACATTTTGATGTGATGGTGAATCTTCTTTTTGCATAGTGTATTTGGGAGTTGCTTTTTGGCAACTTTTGGGAACTAAACGCGGCCTAATTTTCCTGTAATATACTAGTACGTACTGGCGTGGAATACGTACATCTAGCAGTGCATTCAGATTTAAAGAAGAAAGGACAGTGTGTCCCTGCGGTAAATTGAAAAATGCGCGTGGTCGATTTCTTTGTATTATTTAGATTTTTAGTGTGCTTCATATATTTTAGACTTTTTAAATGCCCACAGTTTAGCTAGTTTAGGACCAGTAGTAAACTGAAGCATAGCAGCTGCAGCAGCCAGCAGTACATTATATTTGTTTCCAGTGGACCGTCACCGGCAATATTATATCGTCATCAGTGACGGCCCTTCCTTGCAATCGAAAGGTTAAACGCCTAGTACTAAACAGTGGGGTTGGAGCATCCGTAAGCATGACGTGTGTCAACTTGTTGGGTTTACCTCTAATGAGCTTAACATTTTCTTAACTATAATAACATCCCGGCCTCCTTATAGCTCAGAAATTCCATTCGTTTGCAATGGAACTTCCGAAAGACAACTCAAGGTGCAACCGATCGTGGGTTCATTGGAGGAAGGGATGTTAAATTAATGTTGGTTTGGTTTGTAAAACTCTTGGTTGTAATAATGGACATCTATATTTATCGATAAGATGTTGGAATATTAATACATATTCCCTTTTCTAATCTCTAAGAAAAGGGGAAAATGATTTCTGTTTCACGTTGTGATGATAACATCTAATATGTAGGTCCATGTAATTAATTAAGTTAAGCTACATGATGAGGTTGCTTATTTATAATTTGATTGGCTTAATTGCGTTTCAGGTTATAAATTATTTTAATATATTGATCTTATCCTTGTGAAAAAGAAAGAAAGGGGAAAGCCACCTGAAAGATGCTTTGCATTCTAAAATGCAGATGTTCTTCTTCTAATAAGCATAGTCAATTGGCTAGACACATAGACAAAGGAATAAAGGAGCATGTACTCATCAGTTACCTTTAGCCGAAGCAATGCAAAAAAAGAAAAGAAAAGCAAGCATGTTCCTAACCTAGGCAAAAGAAGTGGGTGCTTCCAAACAGGAGTGGCAAAGTTGCTAGGACACAATTAAACACAAGGCAATTGATTAGTTGCAACAAAAGCAGCAATAATATAGTATATCATTGTTAACTACAAGCACCAGTACGTGAGTCAAGTCATTCGAGAGTATAGGAGAAGAAAAAACCTTAAAAGTTGCAAACCCTAATCAAGGACCCTGGATTCTAGTATATGGAGCTTAACGCTAAAGAAATCATCGGTCACAACGCCCACCCACTGGAACTACCATACTCCGCGGTGTGTGTGTTTTGTTTATTGCAACAAAACAAAGGACAGTACGAGGAGGAGGGTGGGAAGAAAGAAAAGCTTTGCTGCTGATTGAACCATTGTGTGGTTGAGTACAGATGCATGATTGCATCTTCACTCTTCTCTAGCTAGTTCCTCTGCCTACAAAGGGTAAAAACTAAGAGAGCATTTCGACATAGGACTACCTATATCTGGGACGAGCTCCTCCCACTTGATGAGTGGCTAATTAACCAAGAAATGGTTTTATCTCCATCCATTTATTATGCATTTTACCGTGGAATGGTACAACAAAGGGATTAAATCTATGGCCAATGAAGAGTAAAATGAAGGACCTAAATTTCAAGATCTAGTCGTACAAAAATATTAACCGACAATCGCTCATTTAATCGCTGGGTGGGGGTTATCTGAGTCCAACGATAAGCA
>OAMR01000531.1:273282-314034 GCA_900205405.1 Echinochloa crus-galli
GAAGAAAGAAAAGCTTTGCTGCTGATTGAACCATTGTGTGGTTGAGTACAGATCGATGCATGATTGCATCTTCACTCCTCTCTAGCTAGTTCCTCTGCCTACAAAGGGTAAAAACTAGGAGAGCATTTGAACATAGGACTACCTATATCTGGGACGAGCTCCTCCCACTTGATGAGTGGCTAATTAACCAAGAAATGGTTTTATCTCCATCCATTTATTATGCATTTTACCGTGGAATGGTACAACAAGGACTAAATTTATGGCCAATGAATTATAAAATAAAGGACCTAAATTTTAATATCAAGTCGTACAAAAATATTAGCAGACAATCGCCCACGGAATCTCCGGGTCGGGGTTTTGCGAGTCCAAACATAAACACGTACAATAAAGTGTTTGCTAGTTGTACTGTTAACCCCGTGAGTCAGCAGATACAGCTGTGATATGATGTACTCATGTTCCGCTAGCAGGGTTCTTCGATGCATGTGTTAGGTGGCTTTTCTTTTCTTCTGTAACGGAAAATGACGTGGCTATTACTAGGATGGTGTGAACGCGTTAGATGGTTATCTCTATGAAAAGGATAGGACCATAGAAATTAATTTAATACATAGTTTTGTAGTAACACAACCCTATATTTATGAACAATATATACTGCCTCGAAGTGATCCTCTTCTCTATATAAATACAGAGCAGTGGCACTCGAGCTTCTAGTCATGGAATCATTTTCAAGCGGCAGGAAGGGAGAAATGATGAAGAAAAAAACCCAGTGGGAATTGTGAAGAAAGGAAAAGTCGGATGCGGGTGGTGGCGGGCCCGGGTGCCCGTGATGTGGGCAACAACCTAGTACCGCCCACATTGAGCCCAATGCAGGCGGGCCCCGGCAGCCCAAACTTTCACGAGTCACCACCACTCGCTTTCGCTGCGCGTGGGCCCAGCCCCTCATCTCCCTCAGGTACTGGCCAATGAGAGAGACCATGAATTTCCCGGTCCACCATTTTTCTCTCTCCTACTGGCCGGCTAATCAAAAGCGTACTGACATGGCCCCTCCTTTCTCTTTCATCTAGTCCTCTCTGAAAACAACACCCGTTTTTCCTTTTCTTTTGTGGCAATTTCTCCTCCTAGCTAGTACTCCTCTCGTAGCTTGCTTGACACATTTTTTTAACCCAAAAAGAAAAGAAAATCAGCACAACATCCATTATATCCATGAAACATATTTTACTTCCAACTCTTAACGTACTCGATCATGCCCTCCATTTTACACCATACATGCTTAATTATGTATGTTCTGCTTGAGATGTGGCCGGGTTGGTTAACAATTCTTCAAAAACACCAATGATCTATACCAAATTTTTTTTTCAAAAAAATAGAAACGGAGGAGGAGGGAGCAGTAGTACCGAGATGGCAGAGTGGCTTCTGATGCACTAGTCTGAATCGTGAGGGGGCTATGGACTATAGCGCGTACGAATGTGTCTCCTGCATCTCGTGTAGTACACTCCTGTTGTGCCCAGTCCTCTCGTTGCATGCATATATTGTCCATGGACCATATGCATGCATGGATCTCCATCAATCCTAGCTAGCTTGTTACTGCCGGCCCATGGATGTAAGTTAACAGTGACTTGGTCGATCGATCGTGTCATTACTGAACATGGGTCTGGCCCTAGATTTGGTGTGTGTTATGGAAAAGCACTGTTCATGTACGCCGGCCCCCCGTGTTGAATGTTGATGCATGATGGAGTACGTGTTACTGTTGACACTATGATCGAGTTATATATATTAGTCCTCCGACCATCGATCTGTACTGCTACGTACGTATACGTGTCTAGACACGTACATTTAATTTAATTTTTGTTAGTTGTTGCACTGCCGTGAGTGGCATGGCACACGCACGTACGTGTGTACTGCTAGCTAGTTGCATTGGTTAATTACTCGATCACAGCCATACTAGCAGGGGCGGAGCAAGGAATTGGGCATAGGGGGGCCGAAGAAGTGACACTACTGGATTTTTTTATTTTTGCTGAACGTTTTCCTCAAGTGGCCGAGAGGGATGCTTAGTATCATATTTGGGCCAAATAGGTGAGAGTGATTAAATCTCGCAAGTGCTTTTACCGAGAAAAAGTATCTATCGCCGACGAACAATCAAAGACTAGAAATGAACGACGAGACCAAAACCAATAGATATAATGGCTAGTAACCGTCGGTCAACTAATTAAAACTTTAGGCAATTGGAGCAAGTCTTGTGGTGTGAAGGGACAAAAAACTGAACAAGATATGAGCAGCCAAGTGAGCAGGCGCGACCTTCGCATTCACGGTGACCTCTTTAGAGCCGTTGGAAAGGTCTAAATGGGTTTCTTCTAGTTGAGTAACTGGACCTCAACTCTCAACTCGTAAGTACTCCCTTTGTTGTTTTATTTTAGATGTCGTATTAATAGGTTTTTGAAAATCGTCAGAAATAGATGTCGTATTTGTGTCCAGTCTCCACAGCGCTTCGGTATAAGAGAGTTAATCATCGACCCCACTTAATTTGTTATTGTGACGCGCAAGCACAGCAACTAAAAAAAAGAGAAGCAAGTGAGCAGTGCAACCAAGTACTTTTATCAGTCTAGTTTCCCAACCAAGCTAATCGATATATATATGGTTTAGTCTGGTCCATTTCGTGTTTTAAGGACACCCTGGCTCTGTGCATTGTATATATTTAGACGTACTACTAGCTAGTAGAGAACAGGCACCTAGTCGGCTGCTAGGATTGAGAGAGAGAGTGGTCTAGTGGAGGAGTAGTACTGTTAGATCATTTGCAACACTCAAGGATTCAGCTTTTGCTCCTCCCAACACACGCTAACAGAATCTAAGCGCGATTACGTTTTCGAGTTGAGTGGGGGCCGGGTGTCTAAGCAAATTATTTGATCCTTTTTCTCTTTCCTTTCAGTGAATAAAATAATTCAATTTGATTTGCTTCTCTTTGCCCAATGGCACAAGTTGCCTAGTACAGCAACAACCATGGTGTTAGCATCGTTGAATTTTGGATTCTAGATCTCTCTAGAATCGTACGGCCTAGAAAACCACGGCAAGTCCAAAGGGCCCAGGGAGTATGTATAATATAGCCCCAACGAAAAAGGCCCATAAAACACGCAAGCAGCCCGTTAACAGGAGCAGGGCACATTTATTTAGCCCAGTATCGGGGCCTAAGGGCACGAGCCCAACTACTTTCCACTCGAGGCCCAACTATACATACATTCATGAACTCCAGCCCAATTACTTCCTGTGCACTAACACTATAGCCCATCAGCCGTCTGAAAAACACGCTACGGCCCAGGTGGCCCAGGGCAACCTCTAATAGAGGCCTCGCGACCAAAGGGAGATCGGAAGGGGCCCGAGAAAGCGAACGGCGAGCTCACCGGCGCCGGCACCGGAGAGATGGCAAGGAAGAGGGGCGGCCCCGCGGCGGCGGTGGCCTCGCCGGCCGTGGTCGCGACGGTCGCCGTCATGGCGCTCGTGTACTACTCCACGCTGTTCGTCTTCCTGGACCACTGGCTCGGCCTCGGCACGCCGGCCGGCGCCGCCCACGCGGCCGCCGTTTCGCTCGCCGTCGCCGCGTGCTTCTTCGCCTTCGTGTGCGCTGCGGCTGCCGACCCAGGCTCCGTTCCGGCCTCCTTCGCTCCGGACGCCGAGGCCGCGCAGGGACAGGTCGGGGAACCTCGAGATCTCTCTCGCCTTTCCTTGCGCTCCTTGCTTTCCTTGTCTTGGATTTAGTCTTCTCTCTCTCTCTCTCTCGCTCTCTCTCTCTCTCTCTCTCTCTCGCCTTTCCTTGCGCTCCTTGCTTTCCTTGTCTTGGATTTAGTCTTCTCTCTCTCTCTCTCTCTCTCTCTCTCTCTCTCTCTCTCTCTCTCACCTTGAGTGGCTATCAGTTTGCTTATTGATGTAAAACTGACATTAAACTGGTGATTATTCAATTCAAACACCTGGAAGTGTAAATTGACACAAAAATGCACCTTCCACTCGAGTTCAGCTAGCTGTAATCCATGTCTCATTGCATGAGCTGCCAATCACAAGCTTGATAGTTTTCAGAAATGAACCAATTACCATGAACTAATCGAGACCTTTGTGCACGCACAAATAGTCACATGTGTTTTCTTGATTTACTCATGCCGCTTTGCTTGATTAGTACTCCATAGATTATTGCATGCTGATTATGTATTTGGTTGCAGCAGGGGTTGAAATCAAGGTATTGTGATAAATGTTGCATGTTTAAGCCTCCTCGATCCCACCATTGCAAGGTCTGCAAAAGGTGTGTTCTGAAAATGGTAGGTGTGCACCATCTTTGTCAGGATTGATGCTATAATCTTCCCATATGCTGTTGCATCTGAAAGGCCTGGCAATGTTGTTGATGACAGGACCATCATTGTGTCTGGATCAACAACTGTGTGGGATATGCAAACTACAAAGCCTTTATCATCTGTGTCCTAAATGCAACTATCGGGTCTCTTTATTCACTTGTAAGTTTCTATGCTACATCCAAATTGGCACATCTTCAACAGCAGTTTTCGCAATTGTGAAAATATTTTGCAGGTGATATTTCTGTGCGATCTCTTTCTGAAAGAGCATGAATTTGATATTATTTATGTGAAGATGGTATATGTAAGTACCCTGACATTTTTTCTGAGCTGGGATCTCTCGTTATGCTATCAACAACCTTTTTCTTGATAAATATTCAATCAATTATTGGGCTGTGGTACCACTATTCTTCCAAATTGTACCATGAATCACCAATATAGGCTTTGCTTCGTTGATTTTCAGAAAGATTAGTTTTTGTGCCTATTTAGCATGAAAATCAGCTGGCGTTTGGCTTTGTATGCCTGTGCTGATATGATCTGTACATATTTAGATAGTTGTTAACTCCTAATACTGTTTGTTTACACTATCAGAGAGTCAATTAGGGTGTAGGGTGGAGCATATACCCAATAACGTACTCTTTCACATATTGATATATTTTTACTTGCCAGGATCTGAGGGAAATGATCATGAACAATTCTTAACTATTGTATCACATGACACGTTGGACCCTTTTCTTATACAATCCTTCTGAGTTTTCAGCAGTTTATCACGAATTTCAGCTCAGCTCAACTGAGACTGATATAAATATTAGCTACAGAAGTAAAAACAGGATTCTGGTAATTCTTTTGAGTTGCATAATAGATGGAAAGGTTTCAATCTTGGCGAAAGAATCTTTTAGGTTTGTAAAAGTCAGGATCTTTTAGGTTTGTAGAAGTCAGAATCTTTTAGGTTTGTAGAGGGCATAATCCTTTGGGTTTGCAGAAGTCATTTTCTATTTAGTTTCATGTTTTTTTTCCTTTGCTTCTTTCTATAGAAGAACCAGACTGTGATCTAATTTAAAAGTGAATAATGAAAATGCAGATCTGGGCTGGTGTCCTGTTATTCTTGTTAAGCTTGACAATAGGCTCTCTATTATGCTGGCACATCTATCTCTTGTGTCATAACATGACAACCATAGAGGTAAGCTATTATTTGGAATTGCATATTTCCTGTCCACTACTTAGTTTCGTGGCAGCATATTTAATTGTTTTCAGCTCCTTTACATCAGTACCGGGAGGCAGTAAGAGCGAAGTGGCTTGCACAGAAGAGTGGGCAGAAGTATCGCCACCGGTTCGATCTTGGCATGAGGAAGAACATTCAAATGGTACTTTTACATAAAAAAAATTATGTATACCAAAACTATTTGGTACAACAACAGAAGTTCAGTTTGGGTGTTCAAAGTTTAGCTTTAAAGATTTACATCAGCTACCCTGTTTTTGTTTGGCACTCCATTTGACTGAATTGTTTGTCCATTTGATCTGTAACAGATCCTGGGTCCAAACATTCTTTGCTGGCTTTGCCCAACTGCGACGGGGCATTTGAAGGATGGCACCGAGTTCCAAATCACAAATAACTGATGGGATGCTCACGAACATCATTGCCATTCGCCTTGTATTTTTTGACGAAACGCCAATCGTCTCGTATCGCAATGTAGATTTGCAAGTTAGTTTATTTTGTTATATGAAATGGCTCCTAGTCCTGTTCCATTGGCTTTCTTGCCAGCCAGGGCACCTGTAGAAATCTTCAGATCTCTCCCCCAGTCTTGTAACAGCATGTAAAGTCTCCCCCCTCCCAATCTCCATATATCCTGTTCACTTTTCTTGTGTATGTGTATTTGTGTAGAGATGTTGAGTTTGATCATGTGTACTGAAGCATTGGATTGTGAACCTGCTGCAAATTTCCCAAATTTCATGGCACAGAGGGGCCGGCGTGGGTTGAGATGGAGCCCATCGCCTGCGAGAAGCAGCTGGACCGGGCCCTCGCGGAGGCGCAGCAGCTCGACCTCCCCATCGTCCTGCTCTGGTAACCCCACTTCCTTGGATTAGATTGTCTATAGGCGGGCGCAGTAACATTGGTTTGTAATTTCTCCGATAAAGCGATCGCTGGTGTAGGTTAGCAGGTTCTGTTTGTTGGATCAGGCGGTTATTGCTGGAGCTCAAATTGAGCATCTTGTGTGGAATGAAAAGGGCCCGTTTGTCCATTTGTTCGTATGTTCAGGCACTTGGTAGCCGAGAAATTTGTGTATTTAACCTGGTTTGATGTCATTCTGGTTTGAGGAATGATTTGCACCAGCATATTGCATGGAGTGATCAATGCCAGTGGCCTTTGCGTGTACTACCTTTTGTCTTTTCCTGATTTTCAGTTACATCTGCTTGTTTCTGTACTGTCAGTAGAACTGCTAGTTATTGCTGAGCAGAGGACTCAAATGTTAAACCAAAACTCATTTTGTTTTTTTATTGTTAGATTACACTTTCCTGGTTTTCTGGTGAACGGTTCAGTGATTAGCAGGTTTGCTTGCCTGCGTTCTCCTTGCCATGTTAATAACTGTGCCATTGTTCAGTTTTTTTTTTTGGTCTAGTTAACTCAGTCTATGTGATTGAACGAAATTAGTTCCACTATATGCATTTTATGTGAAAAGAATGTGCAACCTGTAATTTCCCTCATTAATTTCAACCAAAGGCTGTTTACGCAAGAAACCCTACATCATATGATAAATAGGCTATTGATATCAAACTGTATTTTGATTAGTGTCTATAGTTGCGTATGCTGAATTTTTCCTTAGCATATGCCTGTTCATGCCTGAATTCATACTAGTGTTTGTGATATGTAGGATGGCGAGTTGGTGCAGGAAATGTATATATCTGAAGCCTAAGCTTGAGAAGTTGGCTGCCGAATACCATCCAAGGTTATAGAGGTTTTTCCCTGATTGACAATGAACTACTCTGCTGGTGTTTTTGACAAATTGATGATGGTTTTTGGAACTTAATATGCAGGATCCGGTTCTATTGTGTTGATGTCAATGCTGTCCCACAGAAGCTTGTGAATCGTGCTGGAGTAACAGTAAGTCTATCCTTGCAGTATTGATAAATATTTCTGAAATACTTTTGCGCCCAATTATGCAAACCATAGCCATTTTTAGATCTATTTTGTTATTTTTTAGAAGCTTCTAGAATTCCTTTCATGTCTTCTCTCCTATTTTTCTTTCTCGAATGCGCAGGCTAGCTGCACGTCATTATTAAAGTGTGCTTCTTTCCTGTTGTGGTGGGAACCTGAAACCTCACCTTTACTGGCTCAGGAAACTTTGTTGTCAGTTGCCGGCTTGATGCAACTTGCATCTAAATGTTTGCTGGCCTTATCCTTTAGCTTTGGTATTGGAGTACAATATCAAATATTCTCCCATGATACATTTGGTCTCATTGTTAGCTTGTCTTTAGCAATTACATGTATACACAACTGACAAATTGGATCCCTAGTGTATTTGTTAAATTATACACATGCTAGTGCCTTCTTTTGTCTAACTTGTGCGATCTGTAATGTATTTGTTAAATTGGAGCTTGAGCAGAAGATGCCTTCTATACAGGTACAACTCTCAGACTTGTTTCCTTCTTTATGGTTTCCACCTTGCTATTGTGTATCCTGAGGACGGCTGTTTGTCCCGTGCAGCTGTGGAGCGAATCCCAGAAACAGGCTGAGGTGATCGGCGGGCACAAATCTTGGCTGGTAATCGACGACGTCAGGAAGATGATCGAGCGGGAGGAATGATCCAGCGTGTCTTTTTTAGCGCAACAGTTGTGTGCAAATGAAGATAGTTCAGTGTTACCACTTGCTGATAGATTGAGCCATACGTCAGTCCTTGTATCGGCATTATACTAGGATGCCACGGTCAGAGGCGACACGAAACACGATTCATAGTGCACAAACACTCGGGGCAGCACTCTCTGCTGGTGGTAGAATAAGAAGAACGATGGAATTCAGCTACCAGTAGTGGCCTCATTCATATTCCTGTGATGTCCTTGATGTATCCATGTGTGGGTATTAACTGGATCTTGCTGTAGCAATAATAATTCGGTACGGGAAGACTTATTGCCTACGTACTGACCGGCCTTGATATTAGCCATTGGATGATACTAGTACTATTGAGTCAAGGACTTGCCAGGATACATGGTGAAGTGTGTGGTTCCTTCCTATTCCTGCTGTCTACCCCTAAATTGTTCATCAATTTATATATCAAAATGGCCTCTATTTTATCTTGGCTTTCCAAAAATACACTAGCCCTTATTACAAATGGCATATAGTATGCTGAGGTCTTGAATTATCAAAAGTGAGTGTGTGATGAGCTTATTCAACTGGGAAGTGGCAGCAGGTTCCCCTGTTTTCTTGATTTGCTCCTGCATGCTATTTTTAATATCAGCTGGGTGCCCGAGACGAGGATATACTTTTTTCTCAACCACAAACAATATCCCATGCCTTTCTTGCGCCATGTGTTTCTTAGCATGATCGCAACCTCGCCACTTTCTTGTGTCTGGCAAAATCTGTTTCCATATATTTTAACAACGCCAGTGAGGCAGCAGCCACTTTCGTCTCTTCATTGTGAAGCTCCAGATATTCTCATGGATGGATCCTCGTTTGACTTGCCCGTCAATCGGAGTAGCTTGTGGGTTCTGCCCGGGCCCACGGCTGCAGAGACACATCAATTTTGTGGGCCCACTTGTCAGCCCCAGCTCGGGAGAAGAAAGAGTCGCCACAACAACTTTGCATCTGTATTATCACTGACTCCTGGAAAGCAAGCAAGCAACACATGAGCAAACGTAGATAAACCATGTTCTTGTGGGGGAAAAAACAAAAAAACTATTTTTCAAACAAACTGAAAGATTTTCCATCTATATAATCGATTTTCACTTCAACCTCTATCTTAATCGCTCAAGAGATTTGTACTACTGCCACGTCATACGTATCTCAACTGACCCTGATGAGCTGCGTACGAGACGGCGCTGTGAGATTCGTGCACAGGATTTTGATCGGACGGCTGGGGACGAGCGGAGAGGCGGGCTACCGGTCTCGAGGAAGAAAAGGCCACACGTCGCTTTCTGTTTCCGCCTTCCTTTCCTTTCTTTCCCATTCATTCGTCCTCTCCTCTCCGGCCGCCTCCACAAGAAGAGAAATTCCCCAATCCCCAAACCCTAAATAAATCCTCCCCTCAAGGGCAATCCGCGCCGGAACCCATCCTCTGAGTCCAAGCGTCGTCTCCTGTAGCGAGCGCGCGCGAGGCGGCGGCTCCTTTGGATGGGACGGCGGCCGGCGCTTTCGATTCCGTAGTGGGGTTGGAGGCGCCCGCGTGGGGGTCGTTCACCGCCTGCCTACCTGCCTGTTTGATGCTGCCGCGGCCGTTCTAGAGGTGAGTGATATTCTGATCGGGCCGGCTTGGGTTCTCGATCGATTGATTGCCCCGGGCAGGACATGGGATGCTGTGCCATGTTTCTTTTTTTTTTTGGTTTTGTTCGTCTGTCTTAGTTGGGGTATATATAAGGGAGTGTTTAGTTTTTTCGTCCCGCGGATTAGGATATTTTTCCCTTCAAGTTTTCGTCGGGGAGTCGTCTGAAAGTTAGGTTTTTAGTGACTTCTAGTGTCTGTTTCTTCCTTCTGAGGCAACTTGACGCCCCAGCTTCCTACTTCCCTTCAAGGTGGGACTTGTCCGGATTTTTTTTTATAGAATTATGCGAAAAAAAACTTAGTACTCAAGTGATTTCGTAAGTTATATAAGTATAATCTGGTCTTCTCTCAAAAAGACGCATCCGATCGTACTTGCAATTGAGTTATTGCAAAACTTCAGATTACCACCCAATTGTTTGTGACCTTGGCTGTGAGCACAGCAATTCTGATCATTGTCTGCTGACTGGTTCAGGCTATTCACGAAAGAAAGCAGAAGGCGCAACAGAGGGAGGCACTGCGCGATGGCTCCATCTCCGGCGGCGGCGGCGGCTGGCCCCACCTTCGAGGACCTTGAGCGTGACCTGCAGGCAGTTCTGATGGACCAGAACCATACTTCATCTGCCGATGAGCTCAGCATATTCCGCAGTGGCAGCGCTCCCCCCACTGTCGAGGGCTCTCGCACTGCCATTGGTGCGCTCTTCTCTGGTCCGCCGATTCATGTCAACAACCTTGGTGGCAGCAGCAATAGCAGTGCTGGTGTGGACATGCTCACAGAGGAAGAGATACGTTCACACCCAGCATATCTGTCGTACTATTATTCTAATGAGCACCTCAACCCGAGGCTTCCACCGCCGATGGTGTCGAAAGAGGACTGGCGTGTGGCGCAGCGGTTCCAGGCTGTGTCTGGAGGTATTGGGGATAGGAGGAGGAGGCCCTCAGATGTTGGGAGTGGAAGCTCACTGTTCTCGGTGCAGCCAGGAGCACGTGAGGGTGGAGGAGAGAATGTGCCGCTCAATGATAGAATGGCGAGAGGTGAAAGTAATGGGCTTGCACGGCAGCAGTCATCGGAGTGGCTCGGGAGGGGCACCGATGGGCTCATCGGCCTGTCAGATGTCAGTGGCCTTGGTTCTCGGCGCAAGAGCTTTGCCGATGCATTGCAGGTTTGTAAGATCTTTCATCATTGATTCTCATTTTATTTTGTTGCTGTATTTACATCTTCAGTAGATAGAAACCATTCTTATCCAATGGAATATATTACCCATCTTCAGTATAAGCAAACTTCTTTATTTTGTTCACTAACTATGTAGTACATTTCTCTTTTGATCTGCTTGATGGGGTGTAGTGAACATATGAAATTAGAAGATTGCCTGCAAAACATATTTAACATTAAAGTCCACCAGACTAATGCTCACTGCTGAACTTATGGATGGCACATGCTGATTGCATTTTCTTTTGGGCATTGTGTTACTGTATTGCATCACCACTATATTTGTTTCCGCACCTGGCATTGTGTTTTCTTGTTTTCTATTCTCATCTGCAATTGTTTCAATGGCAGGAAAATATCAGCCGTCCTGCTTCTACAGCCGGTCATCTTTCACGTTCTAATAGCCGCAATGCCCTTGAGAGCCCAAATCCAATCAGGTCATCTGATTCACCCAAACCTCAACTGCAGAATAGATCAGAATCCATGAATGGCCTGCGATCTGGATCCACCTCACCTAGTCTGGTCAGGGTACAAAGTCTTGGTTCTTCAATGTCTCATACTTTTGCTACAGCAGTAGGCTCCTCTATTTCAAGAAGCACCACCCCTGACCCCCAGCTGATTCGGAGAACTCCAAGCCCTTGCCTTCCTCCAGTCGGAGTTCGGATGGGGAGTTCTGATAAAAAGGTTGAAGGTACAGCTGTTGCTTCACTTAATCATGATGGCGCTGACATTGCGGCAACTCTGTCCAACTTAAGTCTATCTGGAAATAAGATGTCGAGTCTGGAAACTGAAGTTCAGAATCATGTTTACCAGAACTTTGGTGACCAGACAGATGTGCTGTTTAATGTACCAACGGAACATAGGCAATTTTCACAGCAAAACTTAACTCGAAATGCTGATGAAGACTCGCTTAATGCCCCTGAATATGCAGTTTTTCCAAATGGAGGGAGTAACTTCAATAATTTGCATGTTACTAAGCTAGCATCTCATGGCAATAGCAAGTTCCCTACGCAATCACTGCACGGTAATGCAAACAAGAAAGGATCTTTGATGAGCTCAGCTGGATCAGTTTCTCACTACCAGAACCTGAATGGTGATAGCCCTGGCATTGATATATCTGGACGGCATATGAAGACTCGTGCAGGCAGTTTTACTTCATCCGTGCTGAACAATCAACTGAATTCTGGTACCCTTAGCCCCCCTATTACTCATTTCCTTCACTTCCTCCCCCATTCTCTGTCTGTCTGACTTTCATTGACTCACCTTTTAACTACTTTAAATGTCCAGATGGTGACTATGGCAACATTCTTTCAAATAATGGGGGATCCAGTTTCCAGGGCCAACCGGCAGAGACAATGTATGCACAATACTTGCAGGCAAACCCTGATTCCCCCCTTGGTGCAGCTGCAAGCATGAATCCTTATCAAGGGAGGGGTTTTACTGGTTCAGGACACCTGGATAATCCTGCATACCAAAAGGCTTATCTTGGGTCGTTATTTGCCCAGCAAAAGCTACAGTATGGGATGCCATACCTGGGCAAGTCTGGTGCTCTTAATCCAAATATTTATGGCAATGATCCAGCATTTGGCATGGGAATGACTTATCTAACAAGTCCACCATCTAGTCCGTATATCTCATCTCCTCAAGGCCATGTCAGGCAAGGAGAGCGACTAAATCGAATTCCATCCATGGTGAGGAGCACTGCCGGAGGATCCATGGGATCATGGAATTCAGAGAATGGTCTGATGGACAATGGTTATGGGTCCTCCCTGCTGGAGGAATTCAAAACCAACAAAACCAGATCTTTTGAGCTGTTAGATATTGTAGGCCATGTGGTTGAGTTCAGGTAATATTCCTTGGAATACCAACAGTGTTAAGTTGATCTGATACTTCCTCTCACCTAATGTGACTCTTCTCTCAATCTCTCTCACCTTTCAGTTCGGACCAGTATGGGAGTCGCTTTATACAGCAGAAACTGGAAACCGCTAATCAAATTAATATCTATGGCGGCTTAGGAGCATATTGTTTTTCTGTAGGCTTTGGAAGTTGTTGAAGTGGAACAACAAACACAAATGGCTTTGGAGCTTGATGGATCTATCATGAGATGTGTTCGGGATCAAAATGGCAACCATGTTATCCAAAAATGTATAGAATGCATCCCTCAGGAGAGGATACGATTTATAATTTCAGCCTTCTATGGACATGTGGTCGAACTTTCCATGCATCCCTATGGTTGCCGTGTTATTCAGGTATTCCAAGAACCTTCCTCTGGTACGGTTTTATATGTACATATATTTTGCTAAATGTATTCTTGGATATCACCAGAGAGTCTTGGAGCACTGTGACGATGAAAGCACACAAAATGCCATGATGGAAGAGATTATGCAGTCTGTGGTTACTTTAACAGAGGACCAATATGGCAACTATGTCATCCAGGTAAATGCCTATTCATTTCCTTTTCTTTTTTTCTGATGTACTGAGTTAAAAGACTTTAAATTTCATCTGTACCTATTAAAGCTATTAAGTGAACCAAATCATTCTTCTCATCTTTGTCAATCTATCAACCATTGCAACGCTAGCTCTTGTGCCAAGCTTATGTACCTCCCAACATGTTTTGAGACTTGTCTATTATGATCAACACCCCACCCCTACTGTCCTGACTTTTGGTTCATTGCCACTCGTTTGATATTGAGGTGATGTTCACTTTATCACGTTAGTATATGATATTTAGAAAAGGCTTTGTTGTAATGTATGATATTTGACTTTCAATAGTTTTCTTTTATTTCGAATGCCATATTATGTTGTGATGTTCTGTATTGACTTTGCATTGCCTTACGCTTCATGTTTGTTCATACCATTTTCAGAAATAGCTCTTTATAATCGCCTTTTTTTTTTGCAGCATGTTCTGCAGCATGGGAAACCAGAAGAGCGTTCTACTATAATCACACAACTTGCTGGACAAATAGTGAAGATGAGCCTGCAGAAATTTGCTTCCAATGTTGTTGAGAAGTGTCTTACTTTTGGTACTCCGGAACAGCGCCAGATTCTGATCAATGAAATGCTTGGTACAACTGATGAGAATCTGCCATTACAGGTTTGTTTTCAACTGGTTTGAGCTTGTTAGTTCTTTATTACAAAGCACTTTTGGTTATAGGAAAGGTACAAGAGAAGAATGATAGTTAGCACACAGTTAATGTTGATGCAATTGAGATGCTAATTATGATTACATAGGAAGACATTCTCTTACTCTATTTTTGCTCTGATCTGAGTAGCTTAAGTTATGCATGGTATCATGGGCCGCTGAGTAACTTGATTTATAGATGGTATCAGCGTCTGCTGGGTTGCATTCTCACAACACTAATGTGTTCTTATGTTCTTCAGTCTATGATGAAAGACCAGTTTGGAAACTATGTGGTGCAGAAGGTTCTAGAGATCTGTGATGACCAGAACCGCGAATTGATTCTTTCCCGTGTCAAGGTCCACTTGAATGCACTGAAAAGATACACCTACGGGAAGCATATTGTTGCACGTGTGGAGAAACTCATTGCTGCAGGAGGTAAATAAATCCCAAGAATGAAAGCTATATTATACTGATAACGTGATCGTCCATTTCATTTGATCTTTCCTTGACGGTTGCTGAAGTGTTTGCATTTTTCTTATGTTTTTATCATCCTTCAGAACGGCGCATTGGTGCCCCATCATCTTGCTGAGGGATCATGGAATTCAGAGAATGGTCTGATGGACAATGGTTATGGGTCCTCCCTGCTGGAGGAATTCAAAACCAACAAAACCAGATCTTTTGAGCTGTTAGATATTGTAGGCCATGTGGTTGAGTTCAGGTAATATTCCTTGGAATACCAACAGTGTTAAGTTGATCTGATACTTCCTCTCACCTAATGTGACTCTTCTCTCAATCTCTCTCACCTTTCAGTTCGGACCAGTATGGGAGTCGCTTTATACAGCAGAAATTGGAAACCGCTTCTATTGAAGAGAAGAACATGGCCTTGGTTCTCGGCGCAAGAGCTTTGCTGATGCATTGCAGGTTTGTAAGATCTTTATGAGCAGTTCTTCAATGTCCATCATTTATCAAATTGTGTACTCCGTTTTTCAAATTATTATGGGTCGTTTTAGATACATGACATGGCGTACATAACTATTATGGGTCGTTTTGAATACAAGTGTGTAGGTGTATAATTCACACAATAGATACATGCCCCATTAATACAATCTAATTAACTGGAGGGTTTACTGGCTATTAAACTCCTAGGGTCGCTGAGCATCGGAAGGTACATTAGATAAGTTGAAACAAACTGATTTGGACCACTGGAATGCGATAATTTCTCAGTGATTAGTTTCACTCGTTCATAGCTTGACACGGATTCTGAGACACTGAGATGTTAACTTTATTGACAGCCGGATACATGCTTTGCCCGGATATTATTCCGAAAGATACATACTCCGTACGAGCATGGCTGCCTGGAGCCTCGGAGAGAAGCATCAGGTCCTCGCTCTTTACAGCCAGGTGAGAGCATTTTGAACAGTTACATGCTAAAGTCACATCCACCAGTCTACACTCTACAGCACAGCTCAAAGCATCACAAGAGCAGGTGCCCAAGAAACCCTACCCGCCTGTGATCAGTGCAGCGTGTCCCCGGAGGATGTAGCTGGCTTCCCCCTCTCAGGCCGGTTGAGCCGGTGGGGCTATGACGCGCACGGCATTCTTGTGCCGGCTACCTCCTTGGACATTTTTAGGAACAAGTCCAGGTTGTGGTGGTACGGGCCCTCCATGCCATCAACTTCAGCTGTTCCACTTCCATGGATGCTCTCCAGGGCTTGAAAGTTCTTGGTGCTGCTCACCGCTTGCTCGTCATCCGACAAGTCACCGTTCTCCATCACATCCCGCATGGCAAGATCCTCGTATTCCTCATCTGACTTGGTAGAGTGCTCATACACAGAGCCAGCATCTATCTGCAAACATTCGGTGGTGCAAGAGAGCAACATTCAGTGTCTTTCAAGTTTCAAGTGTTCACTGCGGTGAAACAACTAGAAGCAAAACGCCGAGCCAAGATTGTTGAACACTGAAAGAGACAGTATCACTACCTCGAGGTTGTCTCTTTCTTCATCAGTTAAATCTTCATCAGTTTCGCCTTCACGAGGGTCTTCAACTTCTTCTTCGCTGCCATAGACCGAGTACTCCTCCATAAGCTGATAAGATTAAAACATCTGTTAGATTGCAAGTACTGCATATGTGATACTATTTCACATGCAACCAGTTAGTTCTCTAATGCATATGGCCATGCCAACTATAACATTTCTGTCACAAAAGAAGAAAACTCAAAGTTTGACATAATATCACAATTCTGGTGGATCAAAACATACCTCTTTAGAAGTGGAATCTGACATCTTTGGCGAGCTGCAGCATGATGAAACATTTCTACCACCAGTCTCCATGCTATCAACCCTCAGGTCTTCTACACTTCCAGCATGGCTGGTTCCACCCGTGTCACTCATCCAGGCACTGATCCCAAAAGGACCAAACTGGAGATTGACTGCCTCCGCCTTCCCAATTTGTGAAGGATCCAACATAGGATTTTCAGCGGACTTCTTGCTGCTTGTAATATCACTGAGATTCCCATTGCCATCACTTGTACTTACATGCCAAGCTTTGGTGACTGAACCATCAGTGTTAAGGAGAGCCATCAGATTCCTTGAGGACCCCTTCCTTTGAATCAACTGAAACATGCCCTTAGAACCCAAGGTGTTAGCTGCACGCTGGTTCCTGTATTCCTCATCCACTACGGCAACAGTGTTTGTGTTGAGGTCATACAGTTGCTCCCCAGCTTCTCGGCGGCGAAGACAGCTGAAAACTGTGGCATGTATAGCTGCCACACTCTGATCGACATTGGTGTTATTAATCTTCGGCACAAGATGCTTGTCAGCTCGGTTGCATAGGTATTCCTGGATAGCTCTGATATTTCGGATGTATTTGATATATCTATTCTTCGCTGGGTCTAGAGTCATGTACTTTGCACGTACAGCAAATCGTTCCATGTGTTTCTCCTCATTTGTAATGTATACCATAAATGGTATTATGGAAGGATGTTTCTTCATTAGCCCCATCTGTTGGATAACATAAGTAGAAGAGCTTAACCAAATAATGCAAAACAGCATAAATAAAAGCAATGCTATGAAATATCGATGCGTAGTTTCTTGACATACATACCACAAAATTAAGGCTAAGATGAACTCCTTCAACAATTACAGATTCTTTCTGCTCTTCCCAAGATGTAATTAATCTGTCTAAGCTGTCAATCACCATCTCACTTTGCGCCTTGTAGCCTTCCACTGCCATTTGCTTGTTGCCAACCAACTCAGTTCTAGGAGGTAATTCTGAGGATCCATGATAAGATTTGTCATCTGAAGTGACATCTTTGCCTCCATTGGTACTAGGATGAGAAATAAATGTGGGTTTATTTGCCTTGCGCTTTGCCTTTGCCTGAGCAACTGCAATAGGATCTAAATATTCTCCTGCATGGTAGGTTGAGGCATAGAGAAGAGGGTTTTGTTTTTCATCTGCAAAGCCTCTCATCATATGTCGTATGGAATCAGTAGAGATTACTGTCGTGATACCCAATCTACTACCCTGGGAAACAAAAACAGAATGTATTAGGCATTCAGCAACTGTCCTGGTTCGTTTCTTTGATTTTGATAAAGTTTTCCAAAACGCAAAGAAATAGTTGGATGTTTCAAAGTTGGTTATGTATTATGGAATATGGACACTTGTCACTAAAATGCACAGGCCTATAGCAGATTACAGAATTGCTGATATGGTGCGATGGTTGCTAATCCAAAAATGGACAGCTGTTCTAGATGATAAACATACCAGCAAAGAGGATAGAGTGGACTTGCCGCATCCGCTTGTTCCACACAAGAGTATAGTCACTGATTCCTTTCTCTCTTTAATTCTGATAGGAACAGTGGGAGAAAAGAAAAAATAAATAAATGTTATCAATTACTTTAGGTTGCTTTTGAGTGGCTGTGATTAACTGTTGATATACACACCCATCCTGTTACGACAAATAAATTTAACTTGACACAAAGCATGTCAAACATGCATGGAAATAGATGTGATGGATATGTGCAATAAATGGGCAGATAATTATATATGTTTATCACTTAAGTTCATGTTTTGACTAAAAAATAGAGAGACAACAGACAAGGGAGTTAATTTACCTGCAAGCGAGAAGGAAGTCAGCTTTCTGGTTGGGTCCAACATACTTGTACAAAGAGAGAGCATCGCATACAACACTTATGAACTGCTCCCTTGAAATAACAACAGTAGTCTGGTTCTTGTATAATTCAAATGGTATGCTGCTACTACTTCTCTCCAAAGTTTTTGTAGCATTTGTGCCATCTCCAAGTGTGGGATAATTTTCTTGTTCGGTTACCCCATCTAACTTTGGTGCAGCCAAGAATTCACTCTTCATCACATTGAATACTCTCTTGCTAATCTGATGGTGCCAGCAAAGGATAAAACAAAATATTATTATCAATGCAGGTCTAGAAAGAAGCAGTGCTCCACACAGTCTGCAGAGCAGTAGGTATCAACAAGTAATTGCTTTTACACCTAGCCCAATTTGAACGTCAGAGGAACAAATATGTCAACCAGCCACGACCAAATCAGAGTAAAAGTAAGGCGCCTCGGGTCGGAACCTGATACCCGTTCAAGTCAATTACCAGATACTGTCTAGAATCATGTACCCATCAAACAAGGGTCCGAAAGCAAAAAGATCATGCATTGTGCAAAGGCAAAACAAAATGCGTCTACATCACACATGGTATTGTCCTTGTCAACCAAACATAACAATTCCGAGAAAGCAATAGTAATTAACACCAGCTGAACTAAGAGGCAACAGTTGCATGACAGTATATCTATGACAACGACCCCACAAGCAAAGTAGTACCGGTTAAGGACAAATGCTGTTCCCAGCAAGAACAAGAGCTTGGAAGTTGGATTTTTCGTGTTCCGAAAGAAGCAAAATTGGAGCCACTTGAAGCGTTGGGAGCTCAAGCCTGACAAGTGCCCATCTCCCCTTACAAAGAGGAAAAGGATAGGACATGAGGATATGGGGGATTTTGGATTGGGCTGAGATAACAAATCTGCGCGTCAGCAGGAAGCTTAAAGATGTCACCTTTCCATGTCAAAATCGCCGATCAGAAACCACACATACCCGCGCGATAATAAACATGCAACAAAAAGAGGTGATTGACGCCCCAAACCCCACAGGAAGAAGGCAAGCTTTTGATGCAGGCAGGGATCTACCGCGGAAGAGAACCAGACAGTTTGGTTCAGCGATTAGCACGCCAAGCAAAGTAAAGTTAGGAAAAAAGCAAGCACTGCAGAGTTTCGGATCAAGATGACACGCAAGAGCAGGGAGGCGTGGATAGAGGGGAAGAGGAAGAAGGACCTTGAAGGCATGGCGAGGCTTGCATCCCATGAGATGCAGCGTGTTCTGCAGCACAGGGCGCGTGTACCGGAACGCCCGCCGCCCCTCGCCGTCGGTGACGGCAACGTAGAGCAGCTTCGGCGCCGGCGCCGGCGCCGGCGGTGGCGATTCCTCCGCCATGTCCCCTACCTGCAAGCGAGGGTCCGGGAAGCCGGATCAAGAAAGGGACGGTGACCGGATCAGGGGAGCCGGCGGCGGCCGTGGGGAGAGGGCGGGACCTGGAGGTGGGGAGGCGCGGAGGGGGGTTTTGAGGCGCATTGCGGCGGCGGGGTCATGGCGGTGGCGTTGTGGGGCGGCGGGCGGCAGGCGGCAGGTGTCACGACGTCCACGCCGCGTCCGCGCATGGCGTCCACATGGCCGCCCGCGCGGCGCGGCGCCTTGTTCTCTTCTCCCCGGCCTTCCTCCCGCTGGCAATCCCCCCGCCTCGGTGTCCGGATGGCCTTGCCTGCCCTTCTCGGCTTCTCTCTCTCTTCTTCCCTTGTTGCCTTCTTGGGATGGGAAATTTCTCGTCTCCCCTGGTTTTCTCCCTGTTTCCGGGGCACTTCGAATTCCTTCCCGCTTTGTGCTTGTGTTTGTGTTTCACAATGGTGACTTGTATATAACTACTCCAGTTAGGCATGTGATTTAGTTGTTGCTAAACGCAACTGGCATGAGATGAGATCCGGTCATACAAAATCCACGAGTGAGTCTCTATTTTAACAATGTTACACGCGGCGTCTACTAGTTATTCGATTAGGATGTCTTCCCTGTTAGATGACTATTCACCAAACTTCCCAAAATTCTCTTTCCAAACTTTACTATTCACCTATCACATCAAATCTCTCTCCTCATTCATGTAACACTAAACGTGGGTAAATAAAAAAACTAATTATATGGTTTTGACGTACACGACGAGACGAATCTTTTGAGCCTACTTAGGTCATGATAGGACAATGTTTACCACAAACAAACGAAAAAGTGTTACAGTGCGCTGCAGTGTCGGATGTGACAAAAAAGATAAATTGTGTTAAGGGGTAAATTGAACCAAATGACATAGTTTAGGGGGTAAACTGGACCAAGAATTACTTTAGGGGGTTATACAAACTTTGGCTATACTTGAGGGGAGTAATTTGGACTTTTTCCTTTATTTTAGACTGGCACTTATATAAATCATATCTCTAGAGCACCTTCGAGAGATTGAACCCATAGATCTTATCTTGAAATTTACAGAGTCAGGTGTCTCACCACGGTCAATGACCACTAAAAAAATAGCACCAGTTATAATTTTTTAAATAAATCAAGAAAAATAAAAGCATGGGATCGAGGAGGAGTCGAACATTGGTAGGTAGGTTCTACCACAATTAACTTTATTAATTGACCTTTAATCAGTTTGTCTAGGCATATTATGTATTGGCATAGTTAAATGACTGTTTTCGTTTGTACCATTTTGTGGAGTGCTTTTTATTTACTCACAAATCAAACAAATCCATTGCTAGATAAGATTGAGCTAGATGTCAAAGTAAGGTCACATTTGATAGGGCCCTAAGCAGTTTCGGCTCCTACTATAGTAGTATTGCGAGGAGGGCACCAGCAATGTGGTGAAAAAGTACTAAATAAAGCTTACGTGGATCTGCTGCTATCTGGTTCAACGTTGTGAGGGTCGGTAAAGTGACTTTCAAGTGGAGCCACAAATGAACATTCCTCTTAAATTGCTCAAGGAAATGAATTATAGTCCTTACAGTCAGGCTTTTTTTAGGATAATCATTAATTTTTTTTCTAGTTTTTTCTGTATGAATTATGATTGCACTTGCAAGGAAAAAGAAAGAAGTATGAATTGCGATTGTAACTAAAGTCATTGTTTGACTGAGTTCTAGTTCCAACAAGTTTTTGGTTCCCTTAAAACTATGGTATACTCCGTATATTAGTAGCTTCAAAAAAAATTCTTGTAAATGGAACCACATGTACATTAGAAGCATTTAGCTAAATTATTTTATCCATAGTTAAGACCATATCTAGATATTTAAATCACTCTATTTTAGTCTACAAACTATAAATCCACCATGTATGATGGACTGGAGCCGTGCCAAACGCTCAAACAGGCCGTAGATCGACCACGAGAGTTTTGTTCATGGCCAACAAATGTGATTTGATTCATAGTCACTTCATCATTATAGGTTTTCATGCACGCTGCGATAATATTGGAAATAACATGGGTTGGTCCTTACTTTTGGCGGTGGACAACATATCGCATCGAGTAGCGTTCCCTAGCAAAAGAAATTAATTAAATAAAAGGACGAGGAGAAAAACAAGGGAAAGGTGATTGGAATGGGATGGGACAAGCAACCGACGGCGCGCCAAAAACAACGGTCGCCCCGCGCTCTAGCTGGGCCGGACCTGGGCCAGGACTGTGTTTAGTTGAAAAAAAACCCAAAAATTCTCTCTCCAAACTTCAATATGCATGTATCACATCAAATCTCTCTCTTCATGTATGGAACACTAAACATGGGTAAATAAAAAACTAAATACATAGTTTTGATGTACACGATGAGACGAATCTTTTGAGCCTAGTTAGGTTATGATAGGATAATATTTACCACAAACAAACGAAAAGTGTTACAGTGCGCTAGTGTTCGATGTGATATTTTCACCAAACTTTCTCTTCTACTTTTTGGACTAAACACACCCAGTTCCCAAATTTGGTGAGTTTGGGGTCTCTTCGTAATCATTTCGTCACTCTGGCATTTCGTTTGTATGTGCAAAAAATTATCCAAAAATTTATAAATTAGACTCAAAATGTTCGTCTCGCAGAGTACAACAAAACTGTGCAGTTAGTTTTTAATTTCATCTATATTTAGTACTCCATGCATGTTATGATATTTAATGTAACGGGGAATCTACTTTTTCATACAAAATTTAGGAGTTGCTCCCTGGTTCCTTCCTTCCTTCCCGTCCTTCTTTCCCGACGCGGCCGCGGCGGCGGCCGTGCTTTGCTGACCTCCGGTCCGGTCATCCTGCGCCTGAGCTCAGCTGCATCCCTGCATGCTGCTGCTCCTCGGTCTCATCGATCTCTTACCACTTCACACCATCAATACTGTTTGCTCCTGTTAATCCTTTATTTCGAGCTTACTACTCCGTATATTGGAATAATCTGTGGAAGAAAAGGAAAGGTATATAAATGAAAAGAAAGATGCATTACTACCTTGGAATCGTTTGAATTTTGGCAATTGAAGCAGCAAGAATAATTTGTCAGTATAGTAAATGAAACGGACGATAGTGCTAAGCTGGAACGAAGCGCGCGATGAGAGCCCTCCATCCAACATTACGGAAAGAAAAGGAGAAAAAGAAAAAAAAAGGACAAAAAAGAAAAGAAAAGGAGGCCAGCGAAGCCAATAGCAAAGCATCGATGCCTTTGCCATTCAAGTTACTGAACGGCTCTTATTAATTGCCTTGGGAATTCGCTTGTTTCATACTACTGTATCATCGGCCGACGTGTGCGCTTCCCATTGCAGTTCGTTCATCTCAACAACAACAAGAACAAGGGAACGGTGGACGGTTAATTAAAAAAAATAATTAGGCGGCCATTGGCCATCGCCATGGATCATATTAGCGCTAGCGCTGGAGTTTCTTTCTTTCTTTCTTTCTTTCTTTATTTCTTGTGCATTGATTCTTTCGTGCCAGCGTTTCTTCTCCTTTCTTGCAGTGGTAGCACTAGTCGGAATCCTTGTTTATTTTTTCTTCTTACCAAACGAGACAATCTGCATCTGCCCACAAGGATAAGTGGTTCATTTAGGTGGGATACCGAGGTTCGATTTTCGCAAAGGATTGGTGCTGCTAGATTCATGATGAAGAATCTATGGAGTGCTTTCTAATATGCAGATGTTGCTATTTAATATACAAATATATTTTTAAAGATTTGCTAGCCAAAATGTCATTCATAATGGAGACCACGTCCACAACTTATGGACTTTTGTCTCTGTTAATGATTAAACAAGATATAAGTGGGGTTGGATGCACCGTGCACGGCGTGATATATATACGGAGTATAGCAATAAACAAGTGCTAGCTGGCTTGCATCCTTCTTTGCTCGCCTGCTGGTCCAAAGTCAAAATCCAAGAACATGGATGCTGCTGAAAACAGGCCAGGCGGCGCATATATGCTCTAGTGGAGTTTTTCAATTCCGCTCTGCAGTCCGTGCAAATCTCTGTTCCTTCCTCTCTCTCTCTTTCTTTTCCTACTACCATGTGCCCTTTCATCACAAGTAAGCGATATTTTAATTTATTAAGTCATTCTATTTTATGAAATTTGCTTATGAACAACATTAATATCTCGCGTCTATCGCCATGTTCGTTTGGATTATCAGCTAGCAGCCAGCAGTATTTTTCTCTCAGTAAAAATCAGCACCGGCACCAGCCACTAGCCACCAACCAGACATCAGTGTTTTTCTCTCAGCAAAAGCTAGCACCAGCCACCAGCCGAACATGGCCATATGTTCTGTTAAAAAATAATATAGGTTGGACGGTAGAGTTGTCTCAAAAGTATAGCTGTAATGTTTTATAAAAAATATAGTAGCTAGGATGTGTCCTAAGGAGAAGGAGGCCGATCATATTCATAGCAAAATATAAATTTCGGGTGAATATGTCGTATGAATAAAAGTAGAACAAGACCTTAAATTTTTGCGATAAAATATATTTATCCTAATATAAACAATGGATGTGACAAGATTTTATTTTTTTGAGAAAAGTAAGGCATCAAAGTATGTTTTCAAATGATTTTTTTCATTGCCTTTAAAACATATATGGGGTGTTTAGTTACTAGAAAAAGGTAAAAAGTGAAGTGGAAAAGTCACATCGGACACTGTAGTACTTTTCGTTTGTTTGTGGTAAATATTGTCCTACCATGACCTAACTAGGCTTAAAAGATTCGTCTCGTCGTGTACATCAAAACCATGTAACTAGTTTTTTTATTTACCCACATTTAGTACTCTATGCATAGAGAGAGATTTGACGTGATAGGTGAATAGTGAAGTTTAGAGAGAGAATTTTTAGAAATTTGATGATGTGATAAAGCAGGAATGAGACGCGGTCCATCTAGAAGGAAGTGACGGACACGTACATATGGACGGTGCTGACCCTTACCGCTTCCAAGTTCAACTGCCTGCCTCGGTCCCTGTGCTCTGCTCCGCTGTCCCAAAACCAAAACCGCCGCTGCACGCACGCATAGGTACGTGGACCAGTTCCACTTCGCCATGCACCACTCGATCAATGCTTCTCTCTTCTTTTTGTTTTTTTTCCTGTTTGATTGAGAGAGAGACAGGCCGCACTGGGCCCCCAACAGCAAGGGCCCCCAACCATGTATATACTCTGTATATAGATTAGGCAGCAAGCTGTTGTTAGTTTGTACGGAGCACGGAGCAATCAATTTACGTTGTTCAGTTGGGCCAGCCAGCTAGGCCCAAAGAAAAAACAATGCCGTAGCGAATTAGTGTAAAAAAAATGCCGTACTGAATTGATTTGCTTCCATCCGACCTTGTTTTGCATAGACGCGGGCGACGTCAATGACGCGCTATTGGCTCATCGTCTCCTCGTACTCCGATCGATCTGAGGCCTCGCCGACGCGGCGACATTGACGAATGGTGGGCAATGGCGACTACACGAGAGCGCCAGACGGTAATGCATATTTCTCCCTATGCTGTTCTTAAAAATTCAATACTATTCATCTGTATGTATCTGATATGTAATTTGTTCTCTGTAAACAGGGCTCAACTGTTCAGGGTTGAGAATACATTATCCATGCATTAGGCTAGAACATTAATTTCAGGCAGCCTAAACCGAATTGATTCATTGGATAGGTGCAGAAGCACAGAAATACTCTAACCCGATAATTTTCTAGTTTTCCTGAGTTGATTCAATATGACAATACCTCTAGTGTAGATAAAAAAAACTTGTTATTGAAATAACTTGTTATTAATATTACTTTTATTAAATTTTTAAAACATTATTACTACTAATGTTATTATTAAAGGGCCCAAGGCCCATTTTTTAGTTTCGCCCCGGGCCACCAAAATCTCAGCACCGGGCCTGGAGAGAGAGAGCCAGATAGTCGTGGTCGTCGTGGAAGAACGAAGGGAGAAAAGGGAAAAACGAAGAAGAATCAGCATTGCGCTAAAACAACGGCTCGGATTTGAGTGGGCCTTCCCAAATTTTGTTAAGTGGGAGCCCATCTGTGAAATGGATCATGGGCCAGCCAGTAACGTCATTCTGGGCCTATATCTAGGATCTCCCAGCCGTTAGACAGGCCTACTGGGCCTGAAAAAGAAGCCCCCCTCTTGTCACGGGAATCCAATGTACTACTCCCTCTGTCAAAAAAAAAGACATTTTAAAAATTTTAGGACAGAAGATGTTTTAGAAATTGTAGAACAGATTAATTAGAAAGTAAAATGATCTTAATTGTTTCTAATTATTAGTCATATTTAGTTACATGCAAAGCACTTACTAAATATAGTAGAATGACTTGTTTTTTTGATAAATTTTGAATCCTAGAGTGTCTTCTTTTTTAAACGGAGGAAGTAGTTTACATGAGGGTTTTTCTTTGCTACATTGTTTTCAATGTATGAGATTCTAGTAATTTTTAAAAAAGTGCCTATTTCATTAAGTAAATGAAACTGTTTCAGCACTGTAAATGTATAAGGCCTAAAAATTATTACAATTTTGCTATTTTAAAAATCTTCACGTAACACACACGACAGAAGCTCAAAAGCTGGTGACAAAAAGGCAAAGCAAACAATTACTTCAAGAACTCAATCAGTTGCTAAACCTTCACCCGTTCTTATGGAGTTTTTTCCCCCTCAATCTAGAGGAGCATCCATGATCTGATCCAATAAGTTCCCATAAAAAATACCTTAAAAATTTTATATATATTAAAAACCATATCTTTTGACATAACCATATGGCCTAGCAATAGGCGCTATTTTCCTTTTACCCTCCAATCAAAATGATCGGAGAACGAGACGTGGACGGCGGAAGGAAGAATACGATGGAGTTGGACCGCACTGGGCTCCAACTCCAAAATCATAAGGCTTTTCCAGCTTATTAAGTGCGCCGTATAGAAGCCCCCCTCTTGACATGCTTCCTTTCTTTTCTTTTTTTTTCCTTCCTTCGTCTGAAAAAGAGACAAGCACTGGGCAATCCTCCCTCCATCCCTTGTGGTGCTTTGCTATTGCTACTCCAGTCAGAGCTGAGCTAGCAACTGGGGCATCTCAATTCTTACCCAATTTATTATCACCATCATTATTGCCATAATCGTTTCCCCAGTAATTCTAGCCTCATTCCGGCAAAATTTGTAGATACAAACAATAATACAAGAGTTTAGTTGGCATTCACCGGCCTTCATTCCAACTATATGTACCGCACGACAATGCTCATCTCGCTTATTTCATTCCGTCCCATCCCATCCCATGTATCTATATCGGGTCTGGTCTGCTCTGGATATTAATCATAGTAATGCCGTTCCTTGTATCATTTGGACGATGGCCCCCCATATATAGCAGCTCCCAGGACCACCACCTGATCCTCAATAATGAGGACCTCCACCGTGCCGACATCCACCCCAGTCCCAGAGAGAAGAAGATGATGCGCTGAGCCCCTCTGCCATCCGCCATCAATGGTGGTGGTGGTGCTGCGAGAACGGCCACCATCTCCTCCTCTTTGTCGTCTGCGACCTCGGTGCATCATCTGTAGTGTTCAAAGACCACAAAATCTATCTTCAGCAACTTACAACAGAGGTCGCTTGGCGTTTGCGGATGATTATTCTACTGTGGAGACAAAAGACTATGATGATATATGGTTGCATACGTTGGCGACGATGACCCGGCATGCCAATGGCACGCCTACTCACCATTCTGGGGATATATGGAGTTGTAGTGCACCTCCGCCCAGAAGCTCAGCAGTACAACTGCAAACACAGCCAGGGGGGGTAGATTCAAATGTCTGATATCACAACCAGTCAAGGATTGGAAAACAAATATCAGTCCTGGTCCGTTGGCACTTGAGGGCTGCAGGGATCAAATGCATACCTTTGTTGGACTTCTGAACCTTAGGCTGGATCTCGATGTAGCAAGTATCCTTGAATGACGTCATCACGAAAATTTTTACTCCATACTGCACCCAGATTGTTGTCTTACATTAAATTAGGATGACTAAAAAATAGCGTTCTTGTCAGCTCCTATAAGAACAAGATATGCCAGAAATGACAACTGGAAGATTAATTCTATAAAGACTAACCTTGTCAGCAGCAGCCTGTAAAGTCACATGGTCACCCCATTCACCATTTCTGCTAGTTTATGCAGGTAAATGAATGTTAGACAAGTATCCACATGCACTTAATCTGTACTCCATTCTAAAAAAAACATGTTTGGCATCATGTGGAACTGACCGTGCAAGTTTTTCCAAGTAATCATCATATGCCATGGGAACATATCCATCATAGGCATCACGATTACTTTTAAGCTGGAATGAATGGTTTATTATATCAGAGAAGACAAAATAATGCACATAAGTCTAGGGATCGTAAACCCAAAAACAAAAATCAATAGCGTTAAATACCTGGCTAATTATCTGCTCCCTTACAAACTCATGGTGATCCGGAGTTTGGTAAAGCTGATCTGATAGTGCTCGGAACTGTTGAATTGGAGGCATGCAATTAGAATCAATCGGTTGTAATGTGACGCATGAAGGTAACAATGGGCATCGCCAATTAATTAATACATGTTGGTTAATACCACTTCTTGCTGAGAAATTTCACTACTAGTGTACCACAGTACAGGATCAGTTTGTGAGAAAAAAGAAAGGAGGCAGAAAAGAAAAGGAAAAAACAAAGAAGAAAGAGCGGAGATGACTTGACAAAAAGGAAGGTAAAAGGCGGAGAAGGAAAGTTCGGGTGAGGATGGATGATACTACCTGACAGTTGCCATCTCCTTTCACCTTGTGTTCAACCAGCTCATACAACTTCAATCTAAAAGATGGAAAATTTATAAATGAAAAGCTCCAGCAGGACAGGTTTTACGTGAAAAAGGAACGGACCAGAAAATATTTTATTTTCTCGAACATGCAGGAGAGCTGAGTATCAGTATATTAAGAAGAAAGGAACAAAAAATATCATTTATTGTTATATGTATGTAAGTAAGCTAGCCTGTTCTGAAAATGTGAAGCTTAAAAAGCATTTAATGGCAAATAGAGCCAATTTGAAGTTTGACACTAGCAAGCATATAACATAACAGTAGTAATTCACTGAGAACTAAAACTAAAGGACAGACCTTTCTGTCAGCCTTTCATGGTCCATAGTGGCTTCATCAACTGATGGAATTTCTCCATTAATTTTAGGGACATGCTGGACAAGGCAGACACAGATTATTGGACCACAGTTGGAAATGGAGTCAGACACAGAAAAACTATACATAATACAGCAGAGCCATTCAAGAGGATAATGGAAAACAAAGGACGTTTGCTGTACTATTATCAAGATTAATGGGCAATACCATTGTAAAATTTAAAAGTCATAATAGGAGTTCTAATATTAAGTTAATTTGCATAGCTTTGTTCACTAAACTATACAAATCAACAACTGAAGCTAGTCAGGCATCATTTTCGCATCAGCATAGGATAAGTTTTCCAAGACACGCGTTAAGACTAAAGACATGCAAAGTTAATTGGCCTTTCAGGTATTTAAAGACTTTTAGAGGAATTTGCTGTCACAATCATTTATTAAAGTCGATTGGCATCTAAGGTTAGTGGTCCAACCGAAAGTGATATTCATGATCTTTTTTCCCCAATGAGATTTTGCTATACAACAAACAAATGCAGGCATTTTTGCTGATGATCTTGGTAAGCTTCCTTAGAAGCAAACCATTCATTCTTCTGGTGGTTGAGGAAGCAGATCTATATACAATGCAAATAAAGCTAAATAATACCATTTCTTAACCTGACTTCAAAGGATGAGTAGACTCACGGGAACTGGGACCATGGGGTAAAACCTCTTGCCTACTTCCTCCTCCATCTCAATATAGCCGTCACCGCCAGGGCCTGGAGAGGAACTGGACTGTTCTATGTATACCTCTTGCTCATGATGATCAGCGCTTCCTGAAACGTGCCAAGACCATTAGGAAAAATGAAAAGAAAAAACACAAGAGTGGTATGTTGGGCGAAAAAAAAATCAAGACAGATTATGGATATTTTCAGCACCGGGATGGTAGATGCCTACTGATGGGTTGTACAAATCATATGTGAGTTGAGAAGAATGCAACTGTGTCTCATCTGCATGTGCTGCAGCCAAAAATACATGCGTGAGGAATACTGTCTAGTTCTTCCACGGTTTATTGTGTTGCGTCAACCAAACGAAAATGAAAAAAATCTGCATGGTATTCGACAAGACTGACTACCTCTACCATAATGAAGTTCACAACAGTGACCATCGCAGTAACCAGGCGGAGGCCCATAGTAGCCGGCAGGAGGAGCAAAAAGGTCGTATCCCCATGGCAAATTCTGATCTTTCTCACACATGCTCATCAGGTGCGGACCTAGCATAGGGATAATTTTGCAAAATCGAAGTTTGTAAGAACTGGGTCAGATCCGAATACATTTAGCATATGTTAGGGAATACCTGGTGGCCGGGTTCTCGTCGCCGGCAAAGGCCGGGCGAAGACGCGGCAAAGGGAGGCCGGCGTCTGCTCTTTTGCCTGAGATTATCTCCCCAACTCCTGCTCCTCTGCTCTCCTCCTCTCCTCTGCTATCCCAGTCGTCAAAGGAAGGAAGGAAGGCTGCCGGAGGAGAGAAACTCAAGACTCAAGAGAGACAACGGGGAAAGGGGGAAGAAGCAGAGGGATATATCAATCAGCCCCCCTGGCTGGAGCCGAGATGTTAAAGGGCTTCTTAGTTATTCTCTTTTTGTGTAGGGGTCTTTGTGAAGTTTGCTTGATACGCGTATCTGTACGAGTTCCTTACGTACATCTATATATATTATTATATATATATAGTAATTAGTAAATCCGCGCTATCATTTTCTTTTAATACGTAATGTTAGCTATCGATCCAGACACTACAGGACACTTTACTCGGTTATTAAGTATACAAAATAATATTTCAAAACTTTATCTTTGTCGTCTTATTCTATATTATATATAGATATTTGCATAGAAAAATATGTAGGATTTGTATTGGACCATAACTAGATAGGCCCTGCACATTTTGGCTAATTGCGTGCTTCTTTGTGGCTTTGAGCAACTTTTTTTCTTGTGGCTTTGCGTGACCAGTTGGAGTGAGCAAGATGGCCTCCTCCTCGTCTTGTGGCGGCGGGAGGACGCCTCTTCAAACCTCGTTTTAATTTATTTTTATTTATGGTTTTGTTGACTTTGTGTTTGTATTTGGTGAGGATCCTAGAAAGCATGTTAAAAGTATGGCGAATTGATTCTTTTTTATAAACTACTAGTATGTGATTATATTATTGGGTGGATCCGATGTGATTTTGTTTCTACACCACCCAAAACAAAATTGTCATTTCTATATCTTTCTCTTTAAAGTTCTCGGTATCTTTTATACGGTCACTAAAAATGGAGAAAACCAAACTTTTTGGTCAAAAAAATTATGTCTTTGGTGTCAAGGTTTTGTCTCGGTTGTCTTATTCGTTTAGATAAACCAAAAGAGGTACGTTGAAAGTTGCGCTAGTGGGATGGCAATGGGAAGTGCAAAGCCATGAAAAATGGATACGTGACTGAAGGATCACCACAATCAGTTGAAAGAGCAATGAATCTGGTGGTAAAAAGTGGTGTGGTGCGGTAATTTGGAAGAAAGGGCGGATAAATAAGAGCCTTGTTTAGTTTCCAAATTTACACCTCTAAATTTACTATGCAAAAAGAAGATTTCCATTATATCAAAATATCATAGAATCCATGGAGTACTAAACATAGATGAAATAAAAACTAAGTGCACAGTTTTGTTGTACTCTGCGAGGCGAACATTTTGAGCCTAATTGATTTTTGGATAATTTTCCACACGTACAAACGAAATGCTACAATGATTACGACATTACTTCGTACTTCTAAATTTGGCCACCCAAATTTAGGATCTAAAACAACACCCAAATTTACTATGCAAAAAGAAGATTCCCCATCACATTAAAATATCATAACATGCATGGAGTACTAAGTGTAGATGAAATCAAAAACTAATTGCACAGTTTTGTTGTGCTCTGTGAGACGAACATTTTGAGCCTAATTAATCAATTTTTAAACAATTTTTACAAATGCAAATAAAAATATTACAGTGACGTAATGATTACGAAGTGACATCATACTTCCAAATTTACCCTCCCAATTTCAACATCTAAACGAGGCCAAGAGGTGGGTCGACCAGTGGAATCCCGTCAGCGGCGGCGGGCCCGGGGGTGTCAGTGTCAGTGGGCGTTGACGTCAGCGAGGGAGCGGCGGCTCGCGCTCCGAGGGAATCTGGGCGCTCTGCTCGGCATCTGACGGCTGGCTGTCAGAGAGGGGGAGGCGGGCCCCGCGGATCGTACCCGGATGCGTCCAACAAACTGGCCGGTCAGGTCAGGCTCAGGCTCAGGCTTCATCAGATGGTCCTCATGAAATGCGTAGCCAGGTAGGGTACACATCAAAATCCAATGCAATTCAACGCTTCTTTTCGAACAACAATTCAACGCTTCGGATCAACAAAAGGCCACCCACCGCACGCATATTCCTCTTCTTTTTCATTCATCATAAACATATTACTAATATATATAGTATTTCTAATGAAGAGCTACTTAAGTAAGACATTCTATGCATGTTCCTCTTCTTTTTTCATTCACCATAAATATATTACTAATATATATATATATATATATATAGTATTTCTGATGAGGAGTTAGTTAAGACATTCTAAGCGATCCCCAATCAGCTCCATCCGCTCTGATTTGTGTACTCGATCAAAGGGCAGCTTGGCTTGGCTGTGGAGTGAGGTGCTTGGAGAGCCCGGATCACCCCCGAATAAGACATACGGAGTACGTTCATTGGATGATAATTAATGGAGTATAATATGTATATTTTTTACTAGCTGAATTCGAACTAATAAACTACTCTAATAAGAGAGAATATATCTTAACTTTGACTCTGACAAGGTCACGTGCAATAGACTGGTCGCTGATTCCATTCCATGCATGGCATCATTCATAGCCTCATTCATATGATCATTCAGAACATGTTCATTCACGAATAGATGCCCTCGCATTTTTTCCCCCCTTTGCCGACCGCGCGCGTAATAGTTGTGCCTTGAACAATTTAGAGTACAAATGTACAATCAAGGGCGCAGGTTGCCAAGTAAAAAAGAAAAGAGAAAGTAAGAAAGGAAGAGGGAGAAGACGACGGCACCGTACCCCTCCTCTCTGAATCTCTTTGATCTGACGATATATGTGATGATCTGCGTGCGTGTGCTTTTCAAGCTGTCAGTGCTGTGTGTGTGTGCTGCTGCTCCGCCAGAAAACTATGCAGCCGGTGATGTTACACACGCTACACGGGCGCCTTGTACTTTTCACTGTTTCGTGATAGTGTTGTAGGATTAGGAAAAAGCAGCAGATCCTAATCAAGCTGACCTGGATCCAACACGAGATCCCGTCACAGCGTTTGATGTTTCGGCGGCGATTTGGCACCTCCGAAAGGTGGTTGGACGGATCGATGGGCAGAGTTCATGCAGGACGCGAGGTCTCGAGCAAGATTTTTCTCCGAAAAATCTATGATTTTCTTCTTGTCCGGAACGGCGGAGGAAGATGATGATTCATGTACAAGCTTCTTCCAGTCCCTAGCTGTAGAATAAAAAGGCAAAAGAAACTTCCAAAGTTTGGTGGCGACAGGGTCGGCAACTGAATAATGCTTCTCCTTCTTTTCTATATTTTCCACCACAAGTAAATAAGCCAAATAAAACAGACAAAAAAAATTCAGTCCGATTTTGACGGTCTTAATTAACAAACTTTACACGAGACGAGAGAAAGGCGGAGAGAAATAGATGGATGAAAATCAATGCGCATCGTATCGAATCGCATGAGTGGTGCCGCGATTTTGGCTTGGGTCGGCGACGCCCACGACGCTCCGACAGAGACCCACCCCGGCCGCCCTGACGTCTTCCTTTCTTACCCTGACAATTTCACTTTTTTCTTTTGTCTTGGTTTGGAGCACAGCACAATTTACAATTTTTATGATCTCTTCCCGAACCAAACAGGAATCTTTCGATTCATTTGGCTCTCCTGCTCTTTTTTTCTCTTTTGCTATCGTGCGGATCACAACCTATGCATATGGGGATAGGAGCTCAAAATCCAGCTAAAATTTGAAATTTTTGCCAGGAGAATCTGACTGAACACCCAGCTTGGACAGCTATTACAGTACAGGAGCAACTGAGCAAGCAACAAAGAATGCAGGCGGATATCGCCATCATCCCCCGCTTGTCAGAGATCGAGAGGCGACAAAGGCAGGCCATGTGCTTCATTCCGGTCCATCTCCAATTCTCCATCTCCTCCAATCAGTCAGGTCAGTTAACATAACATGCATGTGTTTGCAGTTGCACCCGGCAGCAGAAATTCCATTCCCTTCCCTTCCCTTCCCTCTTGGCTTCGTTTGGTTCGATTCCATTCTCATTCAGTCCTCAGCAGATGCTTTGCCCCTCCTTTTCGCACAAAGGGCTGCAGTGCCAATTCGGTTGAGGAATCTTTCCATGATGCCTGCCTGCCTGCCTGCTTGCCTGGGGTCACAAATCAAAGACCGGTAGCCAAACAAGCAACCGCATGCCGAGGCTATGGATCGGAATTGTCAGCGCTGAATTGAAAGGATCGCTGCCCACCACCACACATATCGGCAGCCACAACACAACCGCACCGCACAAGGTGATGCCTGATGATGCCATGGAAAGCATTCAGCAGCAAGCTCTTTTACAGAAGAGGAATCCCTTTGCTATTCCAGTCACGCTCACTGTTGTTGTACTATACGAAAGCAGTTTCCTGCTTGCACAAAATTTGACTTTTTACAACTCCTAGTATAAAGGAGAGTGATTACACGACGCTTTGATTTGCGCATCAAATCGGGATCGTCTCAAGGGTAACTGACGCTCAGGCCATCATGTCGACGACCCAATGACCTGAACTACCGGCCTGGATTCATTCAGCTCCTAGTTCATGTCTTCCTGACGATTTCCATTCTCCTCCACCACACCACACCTCCCAGTTGGACGGACAAACCGGCCGTCTCTTTCCATCAGCTCAGCTAGCTGAACGAGTCTTCTTATCTCACCGAAAAAGAATGGCTGGCGTGCAACGCCGGTCATCCTCCGATCATATCGTTCTGAACCTGAGCTCAAGATAAGGCGCCAATCCTTTCCGATTGGCCGGCAGCAATCCATTCAGATTCTGGCCACATCTCCCCTCCCCTGAATCTTACTTAAACCGTTTTCCAGCAACCCTTTTCCTCTCTTATACAAGAAAGAGAAATACTTGCTACCAGTTTCTGTTGAGTCTTGCAGAAACAACACTAGTGCTTTCATATCATACCAGTAATTACACTTCAGACACTAGGTAGCTCGTACTCAGTAAGTGGAACACACTAGATATTGCACTGAAAACACAAGGGAGCCTATACATCACCATCTTGCAGCTCGCGCATTGTGTTGCTCAGGACCAGGTCAATTACACGGGACAGACACTCAATTCGTGCACCTGGTTTCAATGCAACTCACCCGAACGGCAAAAACACACCGAGGAACCAACCCCATACCTATGCACAGCTATACTTACAGCAAGAGTATAAGCAGGAGCTACTGTCTTCTCAGACGGTCTGCACGATCTCAGGCTTCCACCCCCGCCATAGGATGTTCCGGCAGCCGAATTTGAACTCCTGAAGCCTTCTCTTCAGCGACCCTTTCTTGGTCCGCTTTGCACCTGGCTCAGAGACAGAGCCATGGTAGTGCAGAGGAGGCTGCGGTGGGCCGGTCTCGATGCTGTCGACGATCTTCTGTACCATCTCGTACACCTCGCTCATCTTCGGCCGGGACTTTGGCATCCGGACCAAGCATCGGTTTGCGACGCTGGACAGCTTCGTCATGGCCTTGAGGTTGTAGTGTCCTTTTAGCCGAGGGTCAACGATGATAGGGAACCGCTTCTTGTCCGCGATGTATGGCTTAACCCAGTCCAGGAGCTTCTGCTCGCTCTTTGGTCGGTTCTTGTCGATGGGTCGCCGCCCGGTGATGAGCTCGTACAGGAGAACGCCGTAGCTCCATATGTCGCTCTTTGCAGTGAGGCGTCCGGTTTGCATGTACTCAGGAGCTGCATAGCCCAGAGTACCAACCACCTGTTAAAATTTTGAACAAGAACATAAGATGGTAGTTCAGACGGATCTTAAGTACAGGATGTTTGTTCGAGGAACTAATTGCATGGCATGAACAATACAGAACCATCAAACTATCACAGGGTGAACCCTAAAAGCCCTCAATTGAATTGTTTATTATGGTAGCTGCCAACTTCGCATAAACAGTTTAAAACTAAACACTTCCTCAAAAAAAGAGTTTAAAACTAAACACATGTTACTTTGCAGATGGCGAAAATAGGTAACTTTTTCTGTCCCTTGTAAGTTGGCTACAATATGTAGATTCTGAAGCTGCTTGAGAAATGAATTTAATAGTTCTTAATGTTTTGATGTAGCCATACCTTTCCATTACTTGAGTTTCCATAATCAAAAGTTTTGACTCTGTTCTTCATGTCAGCTTCAGAAACTAGATATATGCATTAAGAGATTACTAGTGCAAGTGTAACAGAGCAACAACAAAGCCTTGTAGTCCCAAACAAGTTGGGGCAGGCTAAGTAGTAAGAAAAAATAATTCTGACGCTGGAGATGGAGTAACAGTATCAAAACAATTTTTTTTAAGTACAACTGAAAGAGCTTTACTAGTTGCCTATTCTTCAGCATCGTAATCCTACTTTATTCAAGTCATAACGCATTTTGCCAGTTGAATACTATCGGAATGTCAGTACCTACTTACCAAAAGGATATGGAACATTATGCAATCGAAATGCATTAATGTTAAAAATAATCATTGGCTTATAAATGTGCATACCGCTGTGGAGACATGGGTCAGACCTTCCGCTGGTCCATGTCTAGCCAAACCAAAGTCTGACAATTTAGCATTCCAGTTCTCATCCAGCAGAATGTTAGATGTTTTCAGATCTCGGAAAATAACCTGCACACGTATCTTAAATTTAGCAGGACAGACATAGCTTACTGAAATAGCTAAAACATACAGCAGTATTTGATATTTCATTTGTTTCTTTCTGAAAAATGCAGATGTGGAGGGATGCTAATGTCAAAGAAATGTTTCAGATCATACAAGTGCTATGGGCTGGCTCGATCATCAGGAAGCAAATGAGTTACCTGGAATTCCATTTCTTCATGCAGATACTTTAGTCCCCGGGCAGAATCAAGAGCTACTTTTAGTCTCATTGGCCATGATAGAGTTGAAGTTGATCTACTCGACAAGTGATCGTCCACACTTCCATTAGGCATATATTCGTACACTAGAAGGCGTTGTACTCCCCGCTCATCATCATCAGCACAGTAGCCTATTAATTTAACTAGGTTTGGATGGTCAACGATTCCAAGCACATTCATCTCTGTTAACCACTCCTTCTGCCCCTGAAGGAAGATCAGACTTTATTAGAATCAATACAGGTACGGTAGCTAGATGCCTAGATCTAGATTCCAGTGTACGTGACCTCAAAATGACACATCAAGCAAGTAGGATTGAAAGGGATTTCAAGGTATGCTTGGCTTATATATTTAGTCTAGCAGTGCTTTCTTTATGGCCAAACTAGTTGACTCACCATACCTAAAACAATCTGTAAGCATGGACTGAGGACACAAAAGAAAAGAAAAAAAAAATTGCTGTATGCTCCCTGAAGCAGGTGAACCTACTGAATGCTTTCTTTTCTGAAGAAACGACGACTCTGAACTTTTTCATTTATTTTCACTATGCCAAGGTTGACAATTCTGGAACTAATAAGTCCAGATAAGACTGCCTTTATACCTTCTACAGACTGACGATGACGTCAGCTATAAGGTTTGCAATTTTTATAGCTGTAATTAAAAAAAAACTCGACCACAGGAGGAGACTCCACCTGGGCTTTGTTCTAAGAAGGTGCCGTGCTTCGAACCCGGGTCGGGACAAAGTTTCAACGACTTCTGGAGTTCAATGCTCTAACCGGCCCACCGCGAGAAGCTAGGCTATAATTAATAACTTTAAGAGCATTCCCAACAACCAGACTAGCCCGCTACTGTTAAATGGTAGGCAATTACAAGCCTTGAGGTTGTAGTGTCCTTTTAGCCGAGGGTCAACGATGATAGGGAACCGCTTCTTGTCCGCGATGTATGGCTTAACCCAGTCCAGGAGCTTCTGCTCGCTCTTTGGTCGGTTCTTGTCGATGGGTCGCCGCCCGGTGATGAGCTCGTACAGGAGAACGCCGTAGCTCCATATGTCGCTCTTCGCAGTGAGGCGTCCGGTTTGCATGTACTCAGGAGCTGCATAGCCCAGAGTACCAACTACCTGTAAAATTTTGAACAACAAGAACATAAGATGGTAGTTCAGACGGATCTTAAGTACAGGATGTTTGTTCGAGGAACTAATTGCATGGCATGAACAATACAAAATCATCAAACTATCACAGGGTGAACCCTAAAAGCCCTCAATTGAATTGTTTATTATGGTAGCTGCCAACTTCGCACAAACAGTTTAAAATTAAACACTTGTTACTTTGCAATTGGCCAAAATAGGTAACTTTTTCTTTCCCTAGTAAGTTGGCTACAATATGTAGATTCTGAAGCTGCTTGAGAAATGAATTTAATACTTCTTAATGTTTTGATGTAGCCACACCTTTCCATTACTTGAGTTTCCATTCTCAAAAGTTTTGACTCTGTTCTTCATGTCTGCTTCAGAAACTAGACATATGCATTAAGAGATTACTAGTGCAAGTGTAACAGAGCAACAACAAAGCCTTGTAGTCCCAAACAAGTTGGGGCAGGCTAAGTAGTAAGCAAAAATAATTCTGACGCTGGAGATGGAGTAACAGTATCAAAACATTTTTTTTAAGTACAACTAAAAGAGCTTTACTAGTTGCCTATTCTTCAGCATCATAATCCTACTTTACTCAAGTCATAAAGTATTTTGCCAGTTGAATACTGTCAGAATGTCAGTACCTACTTACCAAAAGGATATGGAACATTATGCAATCGAAACACATTAATGTTAAAAATAATCATTGGCCTATAAATGTGCATACCGCTGTGGAGACATGGGTCAAACCTTCCGCTGGTCCATGCCTAGCCAAACCAAAGTCTGACAATTTAGCATTCTATACGAAAGCAGTTTCCTGCTTGCACAAAATTTGACTTTTTACAACTCCTAGTATAAAGGAGAGTGATTACACGACGCTTTGATTTGCGCATCAAATCGGGATCGTCTCAAGGGTAACTGACGCTCAGGCCATCATGTCGACGACCCAATGACCTGAACTACCGGCCTGGATTCATTCAGCTCCTAGTTCATGTCTTCCTGACGATTTCCATTCTCCTCCACCACACCACACCTCCCAGTTGGACGGACAAACCGGCCGTCTCTTTCCATCAGCTCAGCTAGCTGAACGAGTCTTCTTATCTCACCGAAAAAGAATGGCTGGCGTGCAACGCCGGTCATCCTCCGATCATATCGTTCTGAACCTGAGCTCAAGATAAGGCGCCAATCCTTTCCGATTGGCCGGCAGCAATCCATTCAGATTCTGGCCACATCTCCCCTCCCCTGAATCTTACTTAAACCGTTTTCCAGCAACCCTTTTCCTCTCTTATACAAGAAAGAGAAATACTTGCTACCAGTTTCTGTTGAGTCTTGCAGAAACAACACTAGTGCTTTCATATCATACCAGTAATTACACTTCAGACACTAGGTAGCTCGTACTCAGTAAGTGGAACACACTAGATATTGCACTGAAAACACAAGGGAGCCTATACATCACCATCTTGCAGCTCGCGCATTGTGTTGCTCAGGACCAGGTCAATTACACGGGACAGACACTCAATTCGTGCACCTGGTTTCAATGCAACTCACCCGAACGGCAAAAACACACCGAGGAACCAACCCCATACCTATGCACAGCTATACTTACAGCAAGAGTATAAGCAGGAGCTACTGTCTTCTCAGACGGTCTGCACGATCTCAGGCTTCCACCCCCGCCATAGGATGTTCCGGCAGCCGAATTTGAACTCCTGAAGCCTTCTCTTCAGCGACCCTTTCTTGGTCCGCTTTGCACCTGGCTCAGAGACAGAGCCATGGTAGTGCAGAGGAGGCTGCGGTGGGCCGGTCTCGATGCTGTCGACGATCTTCTGTACCATCTCGTACACCTCGCTCATCTTCGGCCGGGACTTTGGCATCCGGACCAAGCATCGGTTTGCGACGCTGGACAGCTTCGTCATGGCCTTGAGGTTGTAGTGTCCTTTTAGCCGAGGGTCAACGATGATAGGGAACCGCTTCTTGTCCGCGATGTATGGCTTAACCCAGTCCAGGAGCTTCTGCTCGCTCTTTGGTCGGTTCTTGTCGATGGGTCGCCGCCCGGTGATGAGCTCGTACAGGAGAACGCCGTAGCTCCATATGTCGCTCTTCGCAGTGAGGCGTCCGGTTTGCATGTACTCAGGAGCTGCATAGCCCAGAGTACCAACTACCTGTAAAATTTTGAACAACAAGAACATAAGATGGTAGTTCAGACGGATCTTAAGTACAGGATGTTTGTTCGAGGAACTAATTGCATGGCATGAACAATACAAAATCATCAAACTATCACAGGGTGAACCCTAAAAGCCCTCAATTGAATTGTTTATTATGGTAGCTGCCAACTTCGCACAAACAGTTTAAAATTAAACACTTGTTACTTTGCAATTGGCCAAAATAGGTAACTTTTTCTTTCCCTAGTAAGTTGGCTACAATATGTAGATTCTGAAGCTGCTTGAGAAATGAATTTAATACTTCTTAATGTTTTGATGTAGCCACACCTTTCCATTACTTGAGTTTCCATTCTCAAAAGTTTTGACTCTGTTCTTCATGTCTGCTTCAGAAACTAGACATATGCATTAAGAGATTACTAGTGCAAGTGTAACAGAGCAACAACAAAGCCTTGTAGTCCCAAACAAGTTGGGGCAGGCTAAGTAGTAAG
>OAMR01000531.1:314635-397035 GCA_900205405.1 Echinochloa crus-galli
AATCCTACTTTATTCAAGTCATAACGCATTTTGCCAGTTCAATACTGACAGAATGTCAGTACCTACTTACCAAAAGGATATGGAACATTATGCAATCAAAACACATTAATTTTAAAAATAATCATTGGCTTATAAATGTGCATACCGCTGTGGAGACATGGGTCAGACCTTCCGCTGGTCCATGTCTAGCCAAACCAAAGTCTGACAATTTAGCATTCCAGTTCTCATCCAGCAGAATGTTAGATGTTTTCAGATCTCGGAAAATAACCTGCACACGTATCTTAAATTTAGCAGGACAGACATAGCTTACTGAAATAGCTAAAACATACAGCAGTATTTGATATTTCATTTGTTTCTTTCTGCAAAATGCAGATGTGGAGGGGTGCTAATGTCAAAGAAATGTTTCAGATCATATAAGTGTTATGGGCTGCGATCATCAGGAAGCAAATGAGTTACCTGAAATTCCATCTCTTCATGCAGATATTTTAGTCCCCGGGCAGAATCAAGAGCTACTTTTAGTCTCATTGGCCATGATAGAGTTGAAGTTGATCTACTCGACAAGTGATCGTCCACACTTCCATTAGGCATATATTTGTACACTAGAAGCCGTTGTACTCCCCGCTCATCATCATCAGCACAGTAGCCTATTAATTTAACTAGGTTTGGATGGTCAACGATTCCAAGCACATTCATCTCTGTTAACCACTCCTTCTGCCCCTGAAGGAAGATCAGACTTTATTAGAATCAATACAGGTAGCTAGATCTAGATTCCAGTGTACGTGACTTCAAAATGACACATCAAACAAGTGGGATTGAAAGGGATTTCAAGGTATGCTTGGCTTATATATTTAGTCTAGTAGTGCTTCCTTTATGGCCAAACTAGTTGACTCACCATACCTAAAACAATCTGTAAGCATGGACTGAGAACACAAGAAAAGAAAATAAAAATTACTGTATGCTCCCTGAAGCAGGTGAACCTACTGAATGGTTTCTTTTCTGTAGAAACGGCGACTCTGAACGTTTTCATTTATTTTCACTATGCCAAGGTTGACAATTCTGGAACTAATAAGTCCAAATAAGACTGCCTTTATACCTTCTACAGAATGACAATGATGACAGCTTGTATTTTTATAGCTATAATTAATAACTTTAAGAGCATTCCCAACAACCAGACTAGCCCGCTACTGTTAAATGGTAGGCAATTACAATATGTTGAGAAAACTTGCCTGGAGTCCTTTACGATTTAACTGCTTAACAGCGATCTCAATTCGTTCGCCAGCTTCATCAGAGGTCTTGATGATGCCCCTATACACACAGCCAAAGCCACCCTCACCAACCATGAGTGACCGGCTGAAGTTGCGGGTGGCACTCTTAAGTTCAGAGAAGGAGAAAACCCTCAGGTTAGATGGCCGGTCAGTGAAGCTGGGGTACTGTGTCCTCCTTATTGACTCGGCGCTCATGTCGGAGACATTCAAGGAGGTGAAGCCGGAACCAGAGCGGACATCATGCTCCGTTGATGTTGTGCTGATGGACCGTACAGAGGCGGACATGGTGACAGGATCCTGCTCTTTGATCTCTCCATGCAAGAAAGACAGGTACCTCATTGCTGCAATGCAGTGTGAACTAATTAGGAAGGACACCCATGAAATACAAATACAAATCAAACAATGGAGCGAGAAAAGCTACAAAATACCAAATTGGGGCCCGTGAGATAATGTTTTGGTAACCAATCGGTGTGGTCTAAGTACGTATCAAGTTCTGTTTCTTTAGATGGTAAAAAATTCTTCGACCTCGAAGGAGTTTTTTAGGTGCAGCAAGTGGAGACAAATTCACATGATTAGTAAGTACTGTAATTCATAATCGAATGGAAGCTGAAGTGAGGACTTTACGAGCTCTGAAGTCTGAACTCTGAACTCGAGTAGGGCTACGGTAGCAAGCCAGCAACTATCAATGCTACAAAATGGTCATAACTGGAAACTGCTAAAAAATGAACTTTTTATCAGTACAAAGCCCAAACAAACCTAAAATTCAGGCTAAAGCAGGGCTAAAAATCGTCGGCTGCTCGTCGGGGGCTGACTAGCTAGCGGAGAGGAAGCAGCGGGCGAGACGGACGGGCGGAGCAGCGGCGACCGCGGAAGGGAAGGAGACGGTGACGAGGCGCACCGAGATTCCTTTTTAGAAATGATGAAGAGGCCTCTAGCAACAAACCTTGCCTATCTTGCGGAGGCGGAGCTGATCCGAGGGGAGGCGGCCGGCGGTGTCCGGGAAGGTGAGCTCCGATCCGGTATGCGACGGGGGGAAGCGGGTGCAGAGAGTTGGGGGTTGGGGGGGCGAGACTATGCAGCAAGCACGGCGGCGGCGGCGGCAGCGGTCAAAGTTCGGAGCTTGCCTGATATTTTCTCCCCCACTCCTCCCCCTCCGCTCTCCTCCTCTCCTCTGCTGTGTCACCAACCAAGAAGCTGCGGAGCAAAGACTGCTTCTTTTATTTTACACTATAAATAATAAGACAGCATTTGTCCGCGGCCGGATTGAATTTTCTTGGCTCCGTCCGCGAACGCCAGGTGAGAAGACGACGAGACGACGGGGAGGAGGAAGAAGAATTCCTTGCTGGTCGTCTCTCTCGTCTCACTTCACTTGTGAATGAGACGACACGAGCTTGGAATGGGAGGCACAGCCAAGCAGGGAGGGAACTGGTGGGAAGAGATGGATCATCGGAGTGAGCAGGAGGGAACACGCGACAATTTATTGCAGGGGTCCGCGTGGCTGTGTGGTAGCGTCACTCCTTTTTCCATTTTTTTGACATTTCTTTTTGGTACTATGTTCCTGTAGCCAGGAAGTGCCTCTGCGTGCCTACCTTTTTTGGTTTGGTGAGAAGAGGGTTTATTTGGGTCAGGAATTAACCAACTGCCCCAACTAATAACGTCTTTGGCAGGCCTTTCAAAGCTGCCGTTTTACACGGCATCCATGACCATGAGTGAAGAGTGAATAGATCTCAGGCTCAGACAGACACAACACAGGTGGTGTCATGTGAAACCATCAAACCAATATGGTGTGGGGCTGGCATGTTGTATACTAACTAATACACAGTCGTGTCAAAAAAAAACTAATACACAGTACTATACGATGCGGGTAAGGTGAATGTGGACTCGTGGCAGATGTTGGAGTGCACCTACCTGTAATCCAGTATAGATCCATCCATCATCCCCTTGTATCAAACCTTGCCAACAAATTAAAATCAGAGATGCAATCAAGGATTCAGCGGTCAAGTAAAATAACACTAATAAAAAACTGATTGGAATGTATATCCATCTATAGTCAAACAGTACTTTATTCTGAACATGACAAATAGATAGACATAAGGCATGTATACTTTTGATAAATGAGTGAGCAAAACAAATGCAAAAGGAGGTGCACCAAAGTCTCCTCCGTTGAAGTTGTGCAAAAGCACATAATGATATGGCTGATGTTCCATGCTTCTGCGTTTAAACAACTCTAAAGCTCTTAATCTATCCTCGAGGAGCAGCGGCCAAGAAGCATACTAGTGCTTTGTGTTGTCAAGATGATTTCCAAATCCATTTGTAGGCTGGACGCACCTCATGATGGCCAATCAATGTGAAGCTGAGATAAGGTTTGCATTTGTCAATATACTTGGTTGAATTGAATTTCTTCCTTGGCGCGCGGACTTGTGTGATGCTTGGATTCGGTCCGGCCTTATTTGTTTTCCTTTATGATTGTATAAGCTTAATTATGATATAAAAATAATAGGGTAAAAATGATTCTAGGATGGGATCATTTTATTAGGATCATAAATAATCTAAAATAAGTTACTCATAGTGGTAGTAAAATAGTTCTTTTTTACCATACTATCCATAACGTATACTCCCACCATCGACAAATATAAGCATTTATACATGTTTTGATTTTTCCAACAACTAATACAAACCAAACAGCTAATCCACAAACGAGCTAATGCTCACAAGATCAAACAACAACTATACTTAACAAAAGGCAACAGCTAATGGTTGTTCACAGCTTTTAACAGGAGCACATGCGTTTTTTTCCCCTTCATCCTTAGCATGTCCTAAAAGCTCTATAAATATTTATATTTATGGACAAAGGATTGTAATCCAACTTGTAATATAAATGTAGTAGACAAATGGCTTTAGGCCGTGTTTAGTTCCAAAAAGGAACTCCCAAATTTACTATGCAAAAAGAAGATTCTCCATCATATCAAAATGTCATAACATGCATGGAGTACTAAATGTGGATGAAATCAAAAACTAATTGCACAGTTTTGTTGTACTCTGCGAGACGAACATTTTGAGTCTAATTAATCAATTTTTGGACAACTTTTCACACATACAAACAAAATACTACAGTAGCACAATGATTACAAAGTGAAATCATACTCCCAAATTCAACATCTAAACACGGCTTGTGTGGTGATGGGACAGTGGCACGCCACCGCTAGCACCTTCGGACAAGCGGCCGGTTAATAAACTGGAGCACTCAGTCTTGTTGACGGCGCCACGCCGTGCAACTCACTCCATGGTCCGTCCATCGTCCTTTGCTTACTCGTGTTCTTAATTGTTCCGCGTTGCTTGTGGACCCCATCACATCTTCGTATCGAATATTTATTATGTATAATCGTGTCCCCTGTGCACCTGCGTCTTGTCTTAGCAGTAAGCAAGACCCTGCTCAAAAAAAAAGCAGTACGTAGATAAACGTACTGATTTTCAAAAAAAAGTTGAAGTGACATACAGTTTGGAAAATACACGACTTGCTGTGTTTTAATTTCCTATAGAGAATTGAATTAAAAAAATGTCCTAGCTAGGACTAGGAGTATGTGCATCTGGCGATATACATACAGCTGGCCTGCCCACTGGTTGTATGTCATTTGCATCCTAATCAGCAAGCGCAGGAGAAGCAATACTAATCCAACAGTTTTCCAAATCAAAGCGTGGCTACAGTAGCCCACCGTTGTACATACGGCATGGCAATGGGTTGCCACTACTCGATTTAATTTAATTGTAAATATCTCTCCCTGTGCCGTACTCTACACTAGTATTGGCAGCATTGTTAGATGTAGATGTAGATTGTCATATACGGAGTACATGCATCTTTCTTTCCCTTTTCCCACCGGCCAAAGGGATTGGGGGTTATTGGTGGTTGTGGCCCATCATCAGCATCATCCATCCGTGATCCGTGGTTTCCTCGCCGTCCTGCCGCGGCCGCCGAATGTCAAGACCATCGTGCGTGGTGGGCCCACACCGGAAGACTTGGACCAAGACTTTGACTTGCGAGAAGCCTTCTTCGATCTCTTCCTTCACTTCCCTAGGACAGAGGAGAGGTCGGCGAGCGAGCCCACCACTAGCGCTGGCGGTGGGGTGGGGCCCATCACCTTCCCCGACGACGACCCATGGGCCTCGGTGCCAGCCGGCCCTGCAACTAGTTGGGCCACAGCCCAACTTCCTTTCCGCGTATGCCCGGTGTGGCAGGCCAGACGCGCATCCACCCGCCCACGTGTCCTCGATCCTCCGGTTCTGGCCGTCCGATCTGCCCCGGCTGAACCGCCCGCTCCACCTGGGTGGGAATTTGTTTGTTTCCCCTCCTCTTCTCCCGCCTATTTCTCCTCGCCACCAATTCTTTTTTTGAAATTTCGTTGACCACCCCGCACGCCACCGACCAACCAACCCCTCCCCATTCATTCCTGGACCTCCCCTCGCGCGCGCATGGCGTAGCACCCGCCGTCCCGTCCCGTCCGCCCAGCCCGCCTGCTCCGACCGACGACCGCCATGGCCTGGGTGGCGGCCCTGCACGGCCTGCTGCTGCTCTCGTCCGCCGCCGCCGCGGCCCGCGCCAGCATCGCCTTCGCCGTCGTCGACGACATGCCCCCGCGCCTCTCGCTCGCCGAGGCGGCGGAGGCGGAGGCCGGCGACTACGACGAAGGCGGCGGCGCCGGAGGGGAAGAAGGGGACAAGGGCGCCCAGGCCATCGTGGGCAGCCCCATCGTCGCCGGGGCCATGAACAGCCGCCTCAAGGCGCTCACGTCCTCGTTCGCCAGGACCATCGGGAAGCAGCTCGACTACTGCATCAAGGACACGTACGTCGTCCTGTTTGATTCCACCATCTGATGAATGAAATTTCTGAAAATCAAATTTGATGCATGCGTGCAGGGAGACGGAGTGGAACGCGGCCTTCGATTTCTCCAAGGACACCACCTTCCTCACAAATTGCATGAAGGAGACCAAGGGTACGTCTATATCTTGCGATCGATTTCTCCATCTGTATTCTGAATTGGCCAGCATTGTTTCGAAACAAATTCTGAATTGGCATTTTGATGAAAACGTACAGGAGACCTTCAGCTGCGCATCTGCACGGCCGCTGAGATGAGGTTCTACTTCGAGAGCTTGCTGGACAGCGGCGACAACGGCGAGAAGAACTACGTCAGGCCCAACCTCAACTGCAACCTCTCCTCGTGGATCGACGGCTGTGAACCTGGGTGGGCGTGCAAGGCCGGGGACGAGCAGAAGATCGACCTGCAGAACTCAAAGGACATCCCTTACAGGGCTCTCAAGTGCCAGTCCTGCTGCCCAGGCTTCTTTTGCCCCCATGGCCTCACCTGCATGATCCGTAAGCTACCTGCTGCCTAGCTTAATTCATCCATCAATTCCTTCAATACCTAGCTTCTCGAGGCCGGCTTCATCAATCAATAATTCAGCACGCCGTTAGTTGCGGGCTTCTTCTTTACATCCATCCCAACAATGCAACTGAAGATTATATCCTACTAGTGACTGATCAATTCTTTCTTGTTGCTGCGCGCATGCAGCTTGCCCTCTGGGTGCATACTGTCCACGGTCCGAGTTGAACGTTTCTACAGGCATCTGTGACCCGTAAGTCTGTCATCCATCATCGCTAACACTTGAAGATCCATCCAGTATCATATACAGATTAATTACATGCTGTTATGTTCACGTACGTACTCGTCGTTGACTCTCACAATATAATATATATTGCGCGCATTCCAGATTCAACTATCAACCACCCCCTGGGAACCCCAATCATACCTGTGGTGCTGCTGACATTTGGGCAGATGTGGTCACAACGGACGATATCTTCTGCCCACCTGGATTCTACTGCCCCAGCACTATACAGAAACTCCCTTGTAGTAGTGGGTAATCCTATCTATCTAATGTTTCCAACTTTATTACTAATTCATTGCATATAGATACAGTCACATTTCAACTGCACAAATATATTTCTCTGGGAAACGAATTGAATTTCGTACATACTGATACATATATTTGATTCCGTTGGCAATGTTTTGGCTAAATGAATTCTGAGAGTGTAAGCTGCACTTTTTTTTGGCAGGTTTTACTGTAGGAAAGGGTCAACCACACAAACTAGTAAGCCCAGTCTTGTTCGGAAAGTTTGGAACCTCCGATCATCTGAAATCCCTTGATTTGTTTCACGCCAACCCAGTCCTAAATTCAGCTGCTCTCCTTACATTACCGCAGGATGCTACAAGAAGAGCTCTTGCCCGCCAAACTCTGCTACTCAGGATATTACAATATTTGGTGCACTGCTTGTGGTAAGTGGTGACATGCAGCTACATCAGGAGCATGATCCGTGATATCTCTCCTGCACTGCAGTCTGCTGCAGTGCGACTACGTCACTAACTCACCATCCATTGCCTTTTCGTTGTTGTGAATTAGGTTGCTTCCTGTTTGGTCCTTCTGATCATTTACAACTTCTCCGGTCAGATCCTGACCAACCGTGAGAAAAGGCAAGCCAAGTCCCGAGAGGCTGCTGCAAGGCATGCAAGAGAGACGGCACAAGCTCGAGAGAGATGGAAATCTGCTAAAGATGTTGCCAAGAAGGCGGGTTCGGGTTTGCAGTCGCAATTATCTCGCACTTTCTCGCGCAATAAGAAGGCAGGCCAGGCACAATCGGGACCGTCCAAAGTGGGAGATGCGGGTGGAAAGAAGAACAATCTTACTGATATGATGCGCTCACTTGAAGACAACCCGGATGGTGATGAAGGATTCAATGTGGAAGTAGGGGATAGGGCTCTGAAAAAGCCCACAGGGAAGCAGATGCACACTCGGAGTCAGATTTTCAAGTATGCCTATGGTCAGATCGAGAAGGAAAAGGCCATGCAGCAGGAGAACCATAACATGACCTTCTCAGGTGTGATATCAATGGCCCAAGAACATGATGTCAGTACGAGACCATCCATCGAGATCGCCTTCAAGGACCTAACTCTAACACTGAAGGGCAGCAAGAAGAAGCTCTTGTGGTCAGTGACGGGAAAGCTCTCACCCGGGCGTGTAGCTGCTGTCATGGGCCCATCCGGTGCAGGGAAAACCACATTCCTGAGTGCCATTGCCGGTAAGGCAACTGGGTGTGAAACATCAGGGCTTGTACTTATAAATGGTAAAATAGAACCGATCCGTGGCTATAAGAAGATCATTGGCTTTGTTCCCCAAGATGATATCGTCCATGGTAATCTAACCGTCGAAGAAAACCTCTGGTTCAATGCAAGATGCAGGTATGCATGTACCAGAACTCGGAGCGGAGTCTCTTAGGACTCTGAAGACCTTCAACTTCTTTCCAGTTAAAATTAGATCTGCTGGTGAAATCACATATGCTAAGCTAATCCATTTCAGGCTCTCAGCAGACATGTCCAAGGCTGATAAGGTCCTCGTTGTGGAGAGGGTGATCGAGTCCCTGGGGTTGCAGGCAATTCGAGATTCTCTGGTTGGGACAGTGGAACAGCGTGGCATCTCCGGTGGCCAGCGCAAGAGAGTCAACGTCGGCCTTGAGATGGTGATGGAGCCCTCGGTGCTGATCTTGGATGAGCCAACGTCTGGTTTGGACAGTGCCTCCTCTCTGCTTCTGCTCCGTGCCCTTCGCCGTGAAGCTCTCGAAGGTGTCAACATCTCCATGGTTGTTCATCAGCCCAGGTTGGTCTCCAAACTCTGAACCTGAACATGTTGTTGGTCGGTCTGTCATACACACTCATCAATTGCTGATGAACCAATGGTTGTGTTGTTTCAGTTACACGCTATACAGAATGTTTGATGATCTGATACTTCTAGCCAAAGGGGGCATGACGGTGTATCATGGTCCGGTGAAGAAAGTGGAGGAGTACTTCGCAGGGCTGGGCATCGTTGTCCCGGAGCGTGTGAACCCACCGGACTACTACATCGACATCTTGGAGGGCATTGTGAAGCCCAACTTGAACCCAGGTGTCAGCGTGAAGGACCTGCCAATCAGATGGATGGTGCACAACGGGTATGATGTTCCACGGGATATGCTGCAGAGCACTTCAGATTCAGAATCATCTAGAGCAAGCCTCGATCACTCGTCGAGCCGCGGCGATCCTGGTCCGTCCTTTCTTACATTACTCTGGGGCAATGCTAAAGATATACTGGGGCAGAAGAAGGATGAGTATGATTACAATAAAACTTCTGAAGATTTGTCGAATCGCAATACTCCTGGCATTCTAAAGCAGTACAGGTTCTTCCTGGGAAGGTTAGCCCCCTCTGTCTTCAGAGAACAGAGCGTTTCTGAACTTTTCTCGAGTACGGAAGTGTTGAGGCTGATGATATATTTACATCTCCAGGTGTGGAAAGCAGAGGCTCCGGGAAGCGAGGATACAAGGAGTGGACTACTTGATACTTTGTCTTGCCGGGATATGTCTGGGAACACTGGCCAAAGTGAGTGATGAGACGTTTGGAGCGCTGGGATACACATACACTGTCATTGCAGTCTGTAAGTATGCATAGTTTCTATCATGGGAATGCTTGTGTTTTCAGTCGAGTGATGCAGAATGTGGTTGCAGCCTTGCTCTGCAAAATTGGAGCCCTGAGATCGTTCACGCTTGACAAGATAAACTACTGGAGGGAGAGAGCCTCCGGGATGAGCTCCCTGGCCTACTTCATGTCCAAGGACACCATAGATCACTTCAACACCATCGTCAAGCCCATTGTCTACCTCTCCATGTTCTACTTCTTCAACAACCCCAGGTCATCCATCTGGGAGAACTATGTCGTCCTCCTTGCGCTCGTCTACTGTGTCACCGGCATCGGCTACACCTTCGCCATCTTCTTCCAGCCAAGCTCCGCGCAGCTGGTGAATCAGCCGTCTTTTATCTCCAGTAGTGTTCACCTTGAGCTAGGCATGTCCTAATGCATATGCTCTGTGCTTGCAGTGGTCTGCACTGCTCCCAGTTGTTTTGACCCTGATAGCAACTCAGCAGAAGAACACCATCTTTGCCGACTTGTGCTACACAAAGTGGGCTCTGGAAGCGTTTGTCATTGCAAATGCTCAGAAGTACGCATGCCTCATCATGTTTGTTATACTGTACATATGAATTCAGATTTCAACTGGCCACAGCAACACTGCAAGCCTGTAACCCTAACACACACACCGTTTTGTTCTGTTTGTGGTTGCAGCTATTCCGGGGTGTGGCTAATAACACGGTGTGGCTCGCTGGTCAGGAGCGGCTACAACATCGAGCACGAGATTCTCTGTATAGTGGTCCTCATTGCTAATGGGATAATCTTCCGATGCGTAGCATTCTTCTGCATGGTCACCTTCCAGAAGCACTAACAAGGCAAGGGAAACCCATACAACTGTGTGTCCATATAGCAGATTCGTTTAATTAATCTCAGTGTAATAGGATTGTAGATTAGAGTCCCTCTTGGTACAGTTCCAGGTGTAGGTGAGGAGAGATTCTTGAATAGGAAGCAACTGTCAGGATGCCCTAAACTTTAGCGGCATTTGTCATTTTCCGACTAGCTGAAGCATCAGGCTTCAATTGTTCACCTCCAATGTAAATTTGGCATGCAAATTCAGTGTATGTAAGGTAACTAACTATGAAATTTGTAGCTCTTCACTTGAAAAACGATTTTCTTACTTTCAGCACAAATTTAACAGAACTCAACACATATACAAGTCTAAAAATGATCATAACAATCATCTGCAAGCTCGTAATAAGAGCATACTTAGCCACACACATTACACAAACGATGATACACAACCGAGTACAGGTTCAGAATGCAGGCAGATCACAAGAAATTCACCATAGTCATTTATGTGGGCTTAAAGGCCTGATTGAGTTTTCAGTAAAAGGGCTACATTGCAATGACATGTATTCGGTGAGCTTGAGAGGTACACGTGAAAAGCCATGGAGTTGAACAAAACCATTGGAACTTCCCTAATAATTTAAAGTTGCTTCTGCAGGTACTTGCTGGACCAAAATCTACTATGTTAGGATGAAGCCTAATTTGGCTCAGAAGACCCCTTCGAACTGACCTGAGATCCAACCAAGTCATCGAGAGAGAAGTTGAGAGTATCTGTTGAACCTTTTTTCACCTCCTCTCCTTGCGCTGCTAGGAAGTCCTCAATGCTCCCAGGCTCCCCAAACCAGCCCAGCCTATCTGCTATGAGGTGGAGATTGTTGCAGCCACCACAGCGTGCAACCACAACTCCATTATTGTAAGAGTCCCGGCTGGCCATCTTCATAGATCTGGTCTCGCAGACCTTGCATGTAAAGACCATGGCAAGGTCATGCCTGGGTGAAATCTTCAGGTTTGAGGTGTCCCTGACTTTGAAGCTGGTCTCAGTTGTAGGGACTGAAGCTGGGGTGGGGTCTGCTTTGGAATCCTCTTGGTCCTTGGAAGGACTATCTGATGCACTGTTGCTCACTTCTGTCACTGTTAGGAGGGATCTTAGCCCTGCAGTTGCTGCTGGAGGAAACGAAAATCCTGCAATGAGTTCCCAGTTCAGTGGTCAATTCATCTGCATTTAAGAATTGCAAATAGCCATGGAGCACACAAGGGGTGAATAGTAACTGCATCTGGGCAGGCCCATAAGCAATTTTAGCAGCCAAGCTTAATTACTACCAGGTTAAGAAATGTAACTAGAGGTTGATCACATGTAACCTTAATTACTCAGGTTGACAACCTCGCTCTGTAACTCTCTCACCAATCTCACAGAAATTCTTTTAGAGGTAAACAAATTTGTTTATGACAGTATGGTGTGGAGACACACAAATATAGATTATTATCTGCAAGATATATTTCATGACAAATTATGCAGAAATAGTTCGGTCGTTGTAAATTACACTAGTTAGTATTTACACATACAGTTATATTTCATTTTTGAATAATTCCAAGAGGTCCATTCCCTTAAAAAAGAAATATGTATTGCCCACCACAAACCGAGCAGGTGGTAATTATAAAATTGTGTCCAATTCCAACGACCGTGAGATTGTACATATGTAATGAACAAATTACACTACAATTGTGTTCAGAGGGAAAAAAAAACAGTTTGCCTTTTCATATCAAGAATATGAGCTTGTTTCAGTTTTGCACAGCCAGCCGAAAATTTTGACACGTTTATTTAGCTCTTTGCAAACAGGTTGGGTTAGCTCTCTAGTGATTGAAAGGGTTTAGCTACCATTGCACTGCATCAACAGAAGGAACCAATTGTGTATTCATCATAGCAGTGAAGATAGGTTTCCTACGGCCCACTGTGTTCGGAGCTTCAGAAATCGTAAACGCGAGGAGTTTTACATTGGTTGAGCATGTGCACACAAAGCTTCGAGTTTGAGTCACGAATCTGAAATTCTGAATCAAACACTGACGGTGCGCACGGCAAGGGGCAACAACGTAAACAAAACCTGGCAGTTGGGGAAAATAAGCCGGATGATAGGTAACGCACGAACCCTAAGCCCCGAATTGATTTGGTCATCCATCCCATCATGTTGGCAGCTCTCCAGCCGATGGGTTTTGCAGGAGTAGAGGCACAACAAGATAGAATCCAGCAACCGGGAACGAGGAGGGAGGGGGATCCGAGTACCTCTGGAAGCGGGGACGGGCGATTCAGCGATTACGGTGGCGAGCCGGCGGCGCAACAGCGGCAGCAGGCGGGCGGCGGCCATGGCGGCGTAGGGAACCTTCTAGAAGAGGAAGGGGGGAAGGCGTGCGCTTGCTTTGTCCGACCGGGCTGGTGTTGGATTGCTGGGGAAGAAAGAAAGAGAACGGGCCGCTGGCTGGGCGTTACAAGTGGGCCTACATTCTGGGCTTTTCTGATGGGCCTTGCATTACTACTCGTCCTAAAATCATTTGACGTCCCCGGTAGTAGTATATTTGTTTGTCTAAAAAAAAGTAGTACATTTGTGCTTCCCTAAAAAAAAGGTATATTTGTGCTTGTGCACGCTTAGTAAGAAGAATGATATGTTCTAGAAGGAGGAGGAGGAGAAAATGATGTGAGCTTATGAAAGTTGATAAAGGGGGGCTATCATCAGTGATGTGATGCATTTGCTGACGAGATGCGTACGAGGCAGTTGTAGGCCGGATACATACGATTGGATCTTGCTTGATCGCTTGTTGCCTGTAATAACCTGGGGACCCGACGGGACCAGGTCCTTCATTTGAGGCGGCGGCCCATCAAAACCAGAGTTGGTAAGGAGGAGCTAAGCAAAGCACATACCACCATTTCAGCAAAATGCGTCAGAAATTTGACGCATCATGCCTTGTTTGTTGCTTCTCTTTACAAACTAACGAGCTGGCCAATCATCACGTGCGAGATGGTCGTCGATACAGCAGCAGCAGCAGGTCTCATCATCCATATGCATGCATACATTATGATTTATTTTTAATTTTGGCGAGGATTGCAGCATGAAAATATCTTATACTTCGCCGAAAAATAATACTGTCAGACAGGAATGCAACTCTAGGTGGTGTTTAGTTCCATGGAAATTAGTGAAAATTGGAGAGAAAGAGTCACATCGAACACTGTAGTGCACTGTAGCACTTTTCGTTTGTTTGTGGTAAATATTGTCCTACCATGACCTAACTAGGCTCAAAAGATTCATCTCGCCGTGTACATCAAAACCATGCAATTAGTTTTTTTATTTACTCGCGTTTAGTACTCCGTACATTAGAAGAGAGATTTGATGTGATAGGTGAAAAGTGAAATTTGGAGAGAGAATTTTTGAAAGTTGATGATGGGATGGGGAACTAAACAGGGCCAGCATAAGATTAGTATTATCCAATATTGTATTCTCTCTGGACAACGGAGGAATGAATGAGTGTCCTTGCTCATCAGTCAGACAGGCATATATTCTCTGTTAGCAGCCAGCAGACATGTGTTTTCTTTATAATTCTTGCCGCGCATGCGCATGCAAATTCTTTCTGTCCCTTCTCTTCTCCGCTGTGTTGTACTCCATCAGAAGCGGACTATTTTATCAGCGGAGGATCGGAGAAGAAACTTCGCATACACGATGGAGTACGTACGTACGGGATACATATGGTATTGGATACATACCAGATTGGCATACACTATTTTATCAGCTTTTTTGTCAGCAATGGTGGCCAATTTGCAATGCGTAGCGGATACGTAGATATGCTATTGGACGGACATGTCGCAGTCACGTCGCTCTCACGCTTAACCACTCAATCTGTTCTCTTAGTTAACCTGTTTATTTATTAATAGGCCGCAGGTTTAATCAACCAGTGAAGCCATCAACCTTTATAAGGAGACTAGCTATTACCAGCTAGATATTTGCACCAACAGATCCAAACAAACTGATACTAAGCTAAAAAAACACTTTCGCCTTGCACAGGAGCACCATGATGTACATGTAAAAGGATGATCGATGTCCCCATGCAAAGAAAAAGAGTTTGCCTGCCTTTGATGTTGATGACCTGAATCATCGATCCATCAAGGGGGCGAAGGCAAAATCACCGGCATCTCGTCAGTTCCATGGCTCCACTCCACCAAAGTTGCCTGCACAATCCATAAAAAAAAAATGCCTGCACAATCTTCTGCCAGCGCAAGTAGTAGATTAGTACCTAGCACGTAACAATGGCTAATCTACTACTGTATTAGTGAAAACCGTGTGATGTTCAGGTACGCGCAAGCTCCCGGTAATGCAAGTGCTTTTGCAATTGCATTTTGCAAGAATGAAAGGAAAAAAAACTTCCAGTTCTAAAAGAAGATTATGGAGGTGTTTTCCTAGAAAAAGGTAAAAAGTAAAGTGAAAAAGTCACATCGAACACTGTAGCACTTTTCATTTGTTTGTGGTAAACATTATCCTACCATGACCTAACTAGGCTTAAAAGATTCGTCTCATCGTGGACATCAAAAAACTATGTAACTAGTTTTTTTATTTACGTACTTCATGCATGAAATAGTGAAGTTTGGAGAGAGAATTTTTAGAATTTGGATGATGTGACCGGGAATGTCTCTGAAAAAATCGTGTGCGTGACGAGTCGCTTAATCAAGTCCCTAGTAGTCAGAATTAGCTTAAGGAGTAGGGTGTTTGACCCGCCTTTGACCAGGAATAGGAAAGCCTGCCTCTGTTTCTCCCTTCCCCGTTCGATCCCCTTCTTCTCCGTCCGCTCCACTGCAGTTGCAGAGGGACGAGGAGAAAAAAAAGGAGCAAGCTTTATCATCACGCCCGCGATTCGCGACATCGACACGACAACACAGCAGCATCAGATTCAGAGCGCGCGAGGGAGGTGGTTGGTGGTTGCGTCGATCGATCGGGCGCTCCCCATGGTCGGCCACAAGCCCAAGGCGAATCGGATGTGCAAATCCAAGAGCGCCATCGCCACCACCACCCCGTCCTCCTCCGCCATGGCCGCCGCCGCCTCCACCCCGCGGAACCACCGCTCGCCGCGCACCACCGGCTCCTACCCCGCGCTCTACTCCTACTCCACCTCCTCCTCCACCACCGCCTCCTCCGCGACCTCCCTCGCCGCGCTCCGCGACTCCCTCCCGGAGCTGCCGCTCCTCTTCACCTTCCAGGACCTCGCCTCCGCCACCGCCAACTTCTCCTCCTCGCACCGCCTCGCCCCCGCCGCGCCCTCCTCGTCCAACTCCTTCCGCTGCTCCCTCCGGGGCCACCCGGCCGCCGTCTTCCGCCGCCCGCTCCGCCGCGACGCGCGCGAGGTCGCCGCGCGCCTCGCCGTCCTGGGCCACTGCCACCACGCCGCCATCGCGCGCCTCCTGGGCGCCGCCGCGTCGCCCGACCGCACCACGCTCTTCCTCGCCTACGAGCTCGTCCCCGGCGCCGCGCCGCTCTCGGCGCTCCTCCGCAACCCCAAGAACCCGTCCTTCACCCCGCTCGCCACCTGGCACTCGCGCCTCCAGCTCGCCGCCGACGTCTGCGACGCGCTCCACTACGTCCACCTCCAGGCCGACACCATCCACAACCGCCTCTCCGCGTCCTCCGTCCTCGTCTGCGGCGACGGGCCCCTCCCCCGCGCCAAGATCGCCCATTTCGGCGCCGCCGACCTCGCCGGCGAGCTCCCGGCCGTCGAGCAGAAAGAGGAGGAGTCAGGCTCCGGGGGCCACCGCCGGAGCAGCAGCCGGGGGAGGCGGATCGAGGGCACGCGCGGGTACATGGCGCCAGAGCTGGTGGCGGGCGGCCCGCCGTCGCGGCGCTCCGACGTGTTCGCGCTGGGCGTGGTGCTGCTGGAGCTGGTGTCGGGGCAGGAGCCGGTGCGGTACGAGATGGTGAACCGGGGCACGGGCGAGTACGAGAGGACGTCGCTGATCGAGACGGCGGAGGCTACCGTGGCGGCGGCGGGCGGCGGGGAGGGGATGCGGCGGTGGGTGGACCGGAGGCTCAAGGACTCGTTCCCGGTGGAGGCGGCGGAGGCGCTGACGGCGCTGGCGCTGCGGTGCGTGGCCAAGGACCCGCTGGCGCGGCCGGACATGTCGTGGGTGGCCGCCAAGGTGTCCAAGCTCTTCCTGGAGGCGCAGGACTGGGCTGCCAAGTTCCGAATGCCCACCGACATCTCCGTCTCCATCGCCCCCAGGTAGGTGAGATCGACCCCGGTGTGGCGCCATTGCTGCTCCACTCCACGCCGGCGATGGCGAAAAGGTTGCTGATCTGATTGATCATGCTAGCGACGCTTATTAGCTGAGTGCTAGAGTTTGAGATGCTGATAGCAGTATAGAGATGTTCCGAATTGATCTGATTTGATTTTTAATTCAGGAGGAGTTTAGGTTTGTTCTTTTCCTCTTGTTCATGTACACAGGAGTGACATACAGCGTTTGCGTATATAAGTAGTGGTACGTATACAGAAGTTCAGCTTTGGCTGGGAAAATTCTCCTGCTGATTAATTAGGCAGGCTATGATTAGGCCAGATGTACACTTGTTTACCGGTGGAAGAAATCCATGGGGGAAGAAGGTAGAACTTCGTCAGTGCGGTGTGTGTGCACGGATCAATTGGTTTCGGCATCTCTTGCTGCCGGACGACTGTGGCGGAAAATTTGCTGGCGTTTGTAAATTATTTCTTCCATTTGATGTGGACGTGTCTGATGGTCAATTCAACGGAGAGAAACTCATATCCAGGCAGCGTCAGCATCCATGGGATCAGGTCGCCGAGTGAGGGCGGCGGCATGGCATGGCGTAGACGACGGGGAATCGAAGGGGATCGGATGCTGTTGCTTCTTGTTGCTGTGGGGATGAGATTTCTCTTCTCCCAGTGCAGCTACGCCCCTGCTTTTACATTGCAGATGTTGAAACATGGACGCGACCTTTTTTTGACACAGGAGAATCGGATTCCAATGCTTCAGAAAGGAAAATCGAATTCTGCTAGTTGCTAGGCTACCAGCTTGTTCGAAAAACTTTGAAAGAATATTAACAGCACAGAGCTTCTCCTGATAGGATACTAATAACCTTATCCTGAAAATAAAGAAGCGTGTTCTGCGGTGTCTTTAATTCCTTTGCAGACAGCTTACGTGCTAGATATATATTCAGAACCACACCCAAAAAAGAGAAGTCTGTTGAATATGCTGCGTCGCATCATGGATGGCCTTTGCATATTCCTGCCAGAGGCTCAAATCATGCAGAACAGAAATCAAACAGCTCGACCAGCAAAACAAGAAGAGAGAAATCAATAACTTCTGAAGAGTACATTCAGAAATCTGAATGAAACTTCTGAAGAGTAGATTCAGAAATCTGAATGAAATGCTGTGATCGTCCCCCATGCCCAGTGGATGGGAATTCAGTGCAAAGCACCCAAAAGGCTCGAGCAATTTTATTGGCGTAGTGTGCCTGCCTGAATCTTTCCAATTTAGGACGCAAAGGAAACAACCGTCTTCATTCACATCCTCTCTCATACCATAGGAGATCTATCCGCACAGTAAAAACCAACGATACATTACAAGAGTGTTAATCCAACATGGAAGATGTACAGTTCCTTGGCGAGGAGAGCTGCACATATCTGCTTTGCCCTTTCAGGCCCCTGAGGTTTCCGCGAAAATGCCTACTAATTGCAGCCACTGTATGATGCAACTCCTTTAATCGCTGCTTGCACACCATCAGGCCATTGTCACCATCCTCTCAATGACTGTCAAATAAGAGAAAACAATGGAATTTAGTTGCACAGCGACCTCACCTATATATATAATATCACAAAGTTAGCCCAAGTGTCTAGATAATTTTGATTGATTATTTTCCCAAGTGACAGACAAGGTTTCAATTCCAAGCTAACTATCTCAATTAAGCATATATTGCCTTGATATAGCAGAGGGCCAGAGCTAGGTGTCTTCCTCGTTTTTACTTGAGCTAATATGAAGACCCAATCCCAATGTGTCTGGAAGGTTCATTCAACCATTCGGATTATGACACTATTCCCTTACATCCTCATATCTGGTGTAGGGTTAGCAATAAGACCTCTCTATCACCTAAACATCTGTCATATTCTTATGATGCCATACTCAGTGGGGAACAAAACAAGATAGGTCAACTTGAAATACAGGTTCCATGGGTTACGTAAGCTTTGGTATGAGTTGAACTGTAGGAAAGGTCACTATCAAAACCAACTATTCCCTTCAGTGATAGTGATATGCACTTCCACAGCACAAAAGATAAAAGTAGAAATGACACTGGTGGGAGAAACCAAAACCTGCCCATATATATATTCTAGAGCAATCTGATAGACCATGCAACTAGGCATATATTTTTGCATGACCAGAAAAATACATGCCAAAGCAAACATGCACAGATCAATTCCAATAGTACAGGCCAATAAACCTATGCCAAGATAATAACAAGGAATTGCAGCCGTCTATTGATATAATAGATAGCTGCAAGAGATCGTTTTAACTAATATCTATAAATCACCATAACATCTAGTCAAGAGTCAAGACAACTTGTAAGTGCCATTACGGATTTAAGTTCTAATATGATATATGAGAACTTGTATATAGACACATAAAAAATGAAACAAGAAATAGCAGTACTGAGATTTGCAGACTGAACACTAGTAATGATACAATTGCATACACATACTGAAAGAAAGATAACTCATCAGTTGCTTGAGTTGGTGAATGGTTTGATGCTCAGTCTAAGAAATGCTTTGAATAATCACAGTCAAAATTTAAATGGCTACAATATTTTGTAGTGAAAGGTCACACTAGCATGCCACAAAATGAGTTCATAATGTTTTCGGTAACCATGATCCGTAAAGAAAATGACCAAACGATTCCATAGGGTAACGATAGTGTGCTTAGCAGAAGGTAATTAAAATTGATTTTCATGTTAATATGCATACCTTGAAGCCAGATTTGTTATTAGTTGAACCACCCATCATCTTCCTCGCAGGCTTCAGTATTTGGAAGGAGCACATCAATGTATCATCTACGCTCATCATGGCACCAGCATTATCGAATTCTCCACAGTAGTTAGGGGCCGAGAATATAGTTACCAGTTGGCGGTTAGCAAAAAACTCATATCCATCTTCAACAACCTGAATTTTGACAAGGTAAGCATACGTTAAGGATCAATTTGCTTGATAAGGGAATAAGTAGGCCACATTCTTTCAGAGTACAGCACACCTGATGAGCTCTGCAGATGAGGTCCAAATCATGCTTCTCAAGGAATTCAGCGACTTTATCAGGCCCAAATGTATATGAAACACCTCGATCATTCATGGCCCAGCCTTGCGCTTCATTTGAAGGATCTGACCAAAGAAGATCACACAGCAATCCAGTATCAGGCACGTCTGTGGGGCGATTCAGGTTCAGTATTTGATCCAGCTTGTTCAGCTCCGGGGAAAGACCACCATGCATACAGAGAATCTTCTCATCTATCAGTGCTGACACTGGTAAGCAGTTAAAACAGTCTGTGAACGTTTTCCAGAGTTTCACACTGAATCTGCGCTTGCACTCATCATAAAAACCATAGATGCGATTTACTGATGCACATTCATGGTTGCCCCTTAGAAGAAAAAAGTTCTCTGGGTATTTGACCTTGTAAGCCAAAAGAAGACATATAGTTTCCAGGCTTTGCTTTCCGCGGTCCACATAATCACCCAAGAAAAGGTAGTTAGCCTGAGGCGGATAGCCACCATAATCAAATAGCCTAAGTAGATCAGAATACTGGCCATGGACATCACCTGATCAGAAGAAAATATACAAGATCAACAATTGTTATGAAGCTTTTTCAAAGGCATTTGAGCTAACTTATACTCAAATCAACATAATCACTACAATATCAGTGATCAAACACATGTTAATTGTCAGTGGTTTATATTACCATGTAACACAAGTCCACACATATTAACTATCACTGTCAGTGGTTAATCTTACTATGCAATATTGTCAACAGTACAAATGAACTACTAGACACTAAGATTTCCGTACAAAACAATAACAATGATAGTTATCCAGTTTACAAATAGTTTGTTTCAGTGATGGCTGACATCTATGTTTTTCTCTTCAAAAAGTTCCACGCGATAATACCCTGAACAGATTAGATCATGTAAAGCTTTAGAATCCTTCTACAATTAACAAATGCCCCTGAAAGATTGAGGATATGCGGCATTTTTGGAACATCTGAAATGTGGTATAGGATTTAGCATTCCATCATACAAACTCCACAATGATTCACCACAAGATTCCGTGTCACTAGTTGAAGATACATGCAAAATCTAGAGGAGGACCATCAAACCGATGGTAAAAGAAGTAGTAGCTTCTTTCAGCAAATACAATCAGAGAGTTTCTATTACAAGTATGCCTAATCGCTAAGAACAGACACATGGTACCAGCATATATACACCTCTACTCCAGTCCTCAATCGATTCTTCAAGCCATGAAAAAACTAGAAGGATTGGAAATGGATACTTTTAACTAGGAGATCGGGTTTAATACACCGTCAAGACCCAAAAAGGCACAAGACCAAATAGCGTGACACCCCGTTGACCAGCCAAACCAATCCCCAAGATGACATCTCGGGTGCTACCGACATGGACAAATTGCTCAGGCGACACAGGGAAAGGGAAATTACCGCAGATTTTGATGGGGGCTTCTAGCTCCAGAAAGTTAGGCTGCTGCAGGAAGATCTCCTTGGCGGCAGCACAGAGCTGCTTAATCTCCGACTCTGACAGCTGCGCGTTCTTCCCCGGCTTCAGATTCTTCACCTCCAGCAGCCGCCGTATGACGTCGTCCAGCAAGGCCGGATCCATCTCCAAGCTCTCTACCACTCTTCTCGAAACTTCTCAACAACTCAAGACGTGTAACAGTCAAAGAAAAACGAAACCTTTACAAGAAAAACTCAAGCATAGATCGAAGAAATCTTGTTTTCTCTGCTCGCTGGATGGATTGGGAGAGGAGGGATTCAGTTTTGTGATCGGTGTATCTGGGGCACAAAGATGCAAGTACCTTTTTCTTGGTCTTTCTGGTCTTCTTTTTTTCCTAGGATGCTCTCTTGCTCTTGTTCTTGGAGACGGGGGAGGCTGTTTGGTGTGTTTTTGGAGGGGATTCGGATTGGATTCGCGTCTGTCCTCTCTGATTTCTTGTTCTTGGCATTGGTAATGGGTATCTCTCTTTCTCTCTCTAACCCTGTGTGCTTGTCTCTCTCCCCCCCTTGTGCCAATTCCCCAAAGACTTGTATTGGACTTTGGAATAAAAGCAAGGAAATCCATTTTATGGTTAGGTCCTCCAGTTACTTGATCTTTCATGTTTGGGTCCTTGGTTGGAGATTACAGGAACATTATTGGATGATTGCCTTTTCTTCCCCCTTGTCCTCCCCCACATCTCCTTTTCATCTGACAGTTCGTTGTTTGGGTCTGCCTGATTTTGGTCCTCTGAATACCAGTATACCACAGTGTCCTTACGGATGGAGGAAGCCGTTACTCAGATGAGTCAGTCACTGCCAATACTGATGTTTGCAGAAAAATGGCTACAAGAATTAATGGCTTGGAGAGACTTATTCACACAGTCCTGGAATAGTTTTTTTCCTTTTTATTTTCTTTGTGAGTATTACAACTGTTAGTCATCAGCATCTGAAAAACAGAAACAATACTTGCAAACACATGAGTTGGTTTCATAGAACCTATTTAACTGCGGTATAGATCGGAAAAATTCATACGACCAAAATGACACTTTTACTGTGTGGAGCTATTTAATCTATATTTTTTAGTCGTCATGGTGGTGTCGACTCTTAAACTATTCCAGGACACTAGTCCATAACTGTGGCCTGTGGTTGCTTCTTTCCTTGGAAGCTTTTCAATTCGATTGTTCCAGCTTTCTAGCCTATTTTACACCAATTTACACACAAATAACTGGGGCAGTGAAAAGGAGGAAAATGATCCTTTTCATGCAAAAAAAGGGGGACCTTTGGCCACAGCACATGTATCCAAAACTCCATTTCATCACTTCTAGATTTAGCAAGTGACGCATCACAGGGAAAACTTGCATTGTTTCGTGGCCTTGAACAGGGAAGGCATTTTACAACCACTCCCAGTCTCCCACTAGCGGAAAGGTAGTGAGTGTACGTATTGTTCAGAGTAGTCTATTTCTACAGGATTGCGTATTTGGATTGCATTTGCATCAGTAGTTGTTGTAGCGAACTAATCCCTCCGTCCCTAAATAACTGTCTTTCTCACTTCCCGAGAAATAACTTTGATTAATTTTAAATTAAAATATATTAATATTTATGGTGCATAATTAGTATCATTGGATAGATATTTTGATCTAGTTTTTTAATAAATTTATTTAGAAATTGAAATGTTGTAGGTATTTTCTACAAATAGAATCTAAATCGTGGCACGCAAACCAACGACGACACTTAATAAGGAACGGAGGGAGTACCCATCCAAGCCTGCTGGAGTATGTATGTTTCCTCCATGGGATTTTGGTTCCCTTCTCTCTTTTTTCTCTATCTCGTTTTCTGGATGGGAGGTAGGTGTGTTATCATGTGTGATCATGACATGCTCTGGACAAAACAAACTGGATGGTGATGACTGATGAGTGGTTTCACATCTGCATGTTTTTCTTTTTGTCATCCTGCATTTGGAATCTTTGCACACGAGGATCCATGCCATGGAAACTTCTTCCAAAGCAGACCTACTAATCATCGGTCACTTGTGACCACTTAGGTATTTTTCTACATGTATAAAAAATCTCACTGCAAGTTTGCCAGTGCTTGAGTTCGGTCAGATATGTCTATCTCTGCTAGAACAATCGCCGAACTGACGCCGTTTCAGTCAGACTATCTGTCATCTCTCTTTGCTTATTATCCACAAAAAATCTGTCTTTGCTTGGAATCAAGGTGAAATCTACGAGATGTACCAGTGCACAATTTATTAACATATCCCAAGTCCCTTTGGAAAATATTTCAGGAGATATGCATACGTTTCATTCTGTCATCATGCTATTCACGCCTTCTGTCATGCATGAAAAATTGGCGGCAAGAGCATCTTAGAAGAGGAGCTAGGTCTGGAAAGCTGCCATTTCACTCTTATCTCAAAATTTGAACAAGATGGAGGCTCTGAGTGATAAAAAATAGGCATCCGCACAGGTAGCTAAGCTAATCATGAAGAGGCTTTTTTTGCGGGAATCTAATCACGAAGAGGCTAGAGTTTGTGCTTATGCATTTTCCAGCAGGATCTGCGTGCTTCCCAGATGCACAATTTCCATTTGCTGCTTTGTTATGGCAAACAGGATGGATACCGGGGCAATCTTGCACCTTGTTGGTCACCACCAACGTGCATTACGCATATATGATTTGCCATAGGATTCTTAGACCATATTCTTTTCGGTTGTTTTCCTCGCAGAATATTACCAAAAAGACATGATCGTGGCAGGGACTAATCGCACACATAAATTAGTCCGCACATGAACTTGTTTAAATGTATCGAAATTCAGTGTTTGTTGAAACAAAGAGATACTCCGGTAGTTTTATTTTTCTTTTTCTTTTCGAAAATACAACCTTACAATTGACGAATTTTTTTTGTTCCAGCAGCAGGCTTAAATTAAAAGGATTTATTTTTATTTTGGAGAATATGAAAAAGTCTAGAACAAATTCAATGTTAGTTCAAGAGAGCAATATGATGAAAAAGATTTTTTTTCCTTTTGAAAGAATATGAAAATTCTAAAACAAATCAGCATCCGTCCCGGCCCGTACTACTTGTTTTGCTTGCAATACCATCAAGCCGGCCAAATAAACAACTAGAGTAATTATTTTTCATAGCAAAAGTCAACTTGTGCGGACAGAGTAGTCTCATGTATTGTATATCTGTATCCATGCGACGACAAATTGTACGTTCCCAGCTGTGGCCAGAACCCTGAATCCCAAGATGCTTCTGTTCATCGATCGTTGCATTGCATTGCATATAAAGGAAAGGCGCAGAAACGTAGAGGCACACATCCAGGCCAGCGAGTTGTGTCTGATGGCAGAGCCTCTCTCCAATGGCGCTGCCTACCAATCAGTGCCTGAATCCTACGTGTTCCCGGCGGACAAGAGACCCGGGAGATCACCGCAGTCTTCTGCAGCAGCGGTGCCTGTAGTTGACCTCGGCGGCGATGGGCCTGACAGGATTGTGAAGCAGATCATGGATGCGGGGAAAGAGTTGGGTATCTTTCAGGTGAATTTGTGTCTGAATTTTCTTCAGTTGCCTGTCAGTCCTAGGCTCCTAGCAATTGACAGTCTGGAAAGGTGCGATGCGAACATTTACCGAACAATCCGATGTGTCAGATTGCAGTAGAACCCGTCGTGTCCTCCGGATCGCCTATTTATGAACTGAAATGATATTGTATCTGGAAAATATCATTTCAGTTTCTGACCTTCTATTTCCAGACTGTCGTGAAAGCATCACGCTGTGGCATGCATGCAGGTGGTCAACCATGGCGTTCCGGAGCAGGTGACTGGCGAGATGATGAGAAGCGCGGAGGAGTTCTTCAGGCTCCCCGCGGAGGAGAAGATGGCGCTCTACTCCACCGACAGCAAGAAGCTTCCACGGTTCCACACCAGCCTCGGCAACGACCATGAGAAGAAGCTTCTATACTGGAGGGACTGCCTCAAGCTTGGTTGCTACCCGTTCGAGCAATTCAGGCCACAATGGCCTCAAAAACCAGCCACGCTCAGGTAACTAACTAATAATTTGCAGTTGAGATGCTGCTAATCCTGAATTCGTCGTGCAAAATTATATTATCGCGGCTAAGGAAGGAATGCAGCGCGGCGCTGGAGGCGTACACGACGGCGGTGAGGGCGGTGGCGCTGCGGGTGCTGCGGCTGACGGCGGCGGGGCTGGGCCTAGACGAGGGCCACTTCGACGGGGAGCTCACCGGCGGCGCGGTGATCATGAACGTGAACCACTACGTGGCGTGCCCGGAGCCGAGCCTGACGCTGGGCCTGGCGCCGCACTGCGACCCCAACGTCGTCACCGTCCTCGCCGACAACGGCATCCCCGGCCTGCAGGCGCGGCGGCGGGTGGGTCGACGTGGAGCCGGTGCCGGGCGCGCTGGTCGTGAACTTTGGGCACCAAATGGAGGTGGTGAGCAACGGCTTGCTGAGCGCCGGCGAGCACCGCGTGGTGACGAACGCGAGAGCCGCGCGGACGTCGCTGGCGACGTTCGTGATGCCGGCGATGGGCTGCGCCGTCGCGGCGGTCACCGGCGGCGAGGCCCCCCTGTACAGGCCGTTCACGTACGAGGAGTTCCTGGGCGCCTACACGGCGGCGACCGGCGACAGGGACGCCGTCCTGGCACGCTTCCAGAACAACAAGGACTGACCGCTGAATTCTCTGTGGAATTCCGATCCCTCCTAGAAAGAAGAAAAGAAGAAGGTTTCTTTCCTTGGACCGGGCCGGGCCGATTCCGCTTTGCAGTTCATGTTGCTCGAGATGGCCTCGGTCCAGTTCGTGAATGGTGTGGGCAGGGCACCACAAATTGATTTTGGAATTCCTCTAAAAAAATTGATTTTGGAATTGGACAACTTAACCTTCATTAACCTTGCTCAAGTCGAGGGATATTCAACGTTGGTCGATCTCGGATTGCTTGGCATGAAATCCAGGAGATCGATATTCCCTTTTTCGTTTATTTAGTCATGCTAGTCGACCTGCAGACTGTGCATCGTTATTGTGCAAATAAAAGAAGCACCCTTCTTCAGCTGATGTTGTTCTTTTTTCTGGCAGTGCGGCAGACTGTCCAGGAGATGCACTTGACGAAAACTAAAACTGCAACCCTGTTCTATTTTATTGAAATCTCCTACTTTGCTGCCCTTGATTGAAACAAAAAAAAAATGATGGAAATGGTCGAGAGATTAGATGACGAGTTGATTTGGAGGCCGTACATGACTACATGGGGCGACAGCAACATCTCAGCGGCGAAACATGGGGCATGCTGCCAAATGAGACGAGAGGAGAGGACATGTGGACCATGCATTACCTCCCAATCAATCTACTAAAATCTTTCCGCGTCGCATCGTACGGATTATTTTTTTTATTCATCGTATAAGCACTCTATGATTGTCGATTACGATCGTTTTACCTGGCTGTGTTTAGTTCCCCAAACTTCTCAAAAAATTCTCTCTCCAAACTTCACTATTCACCTATCACATCAAATCGCATCAAATATCTCTCCTCATGCATAGAGCATCAAACATAGGTAAATAAAAAAACTAATTACATGGTTTTGATGTACACGATAAGACGAATCTTTTGAGCCTAGTTAGGTCATGATAGGACAATGTTTACCACAAACAAACGAAAAGTACTACAGTGTTCGTTGTGACTTTTTTTTCCAAATTTTCCCATACACTTTTTGGAACTAAACACAGCCAGAGAACCGTATATATTGATGGATTGTCCAAGGTGTACATTATATTCCAGCTCGTAAGTTGTTCATCATCTTCGTTCTACAGCTACAATCGAAAGCGTGAAAACCATTGGTCTTCACTCTTCAGTGTAACAAACTCGAGGAAAGAAAACAATCACACGAAGCACGACAGCACTAAAAGCCAAGGGGTAAGCTATGATTTATTTATTTTACCACAAACTCTCCAGCCTCGAGGCTCCACGTAGTACGTTTTACAAGTGCGAGACAAGAAAGGAAGGAAGAAACAAACGGAAGCATCCAAGGCAAACGCCTTCCATTCCTCCGTCAAGCAAGCAATTAAGCAAAGCAACGGCACGGCAGCTGTGAATTAAGTGAAGCAGTACGGCGATGGTACCCGGAGACGGGGGCAAAAGTCTCGCCGGGAACACCGCCGTCTCACGTACGTCGAAGACGACGACGACGAATGCTCCCCTCCCCGGCCGCCGCTGCGCGTCCTTGCATTGTCTTTGTCTCTCCTTATCAGCTGAGTGGCAAGTCCCGTCCCTGTCTCCGCTAGCTCCTCCGTCTCCTTCATCCCATCGGCCACGGCCAGTCCAGGTGACCCAACACGCACGCCAACGCCCGCTGCAAGCTACACCAATTAACCCACAAATGGACGACACCTTTCATCGGTAGGTTTTGCACTGTTGCTCGGCTCATCTGGCCTCACCTTCTTCTAGACTACTCCTTGACCCTGCTCCTTGCATTTCTTTCGTCTTCTTCCCTTCTCTTCCATACCTCCTCACTCAATCACTCTGTTTTTCCAACCTCACCATCCATTCTTCCCTCCTACCTCCCGAACCAAGCACACTACATATGCATCACAGTCACCACTCGGTCCCTGTAACTTCCTTCTTGCTCAACTCGAGACTGCAGGTTGCAGAATCCACCAACTGATTCTGCTGCCTGCCTGCTGCTTGCTGTGCTACCTCATCATTATCCAATCCATGGATGCAGGACGGGGCAGCAACGTTTTCCCGATGCCCCAGATCCCGGAGCTGCTCTTCCCACCACCACCGCCGCCATTGTCATCTTCCTACTCCTTGTCTGCTTCCACCTCTCGCCACGTGCCAACCATCACCAGCTTCCCAATCCTCGTGCTCACAGTGCTCGGCATCCTGACCACCTCCGTCCTCCTCCTCGCCTACTACGTCTTCGTCATCCGGTGCTGCCTCAAGTGGCACCGCGGCTCATCCACCTCCTCCGATGCCGCTGGCCACAGACGACGCCAGCGTGCGACCTCCAGTAGCAGCACCACTACCAGCAGCCTCCCTGCCTCTGGAGCCACGCCCGCGGAGGCGCGCGGGCTCGACGATGCCATCATCCAGGCCCTGCCGGCATTCAGGTACAGGAAGGCCGTCAAGAATGCCGCCGCTGATTCAGCAGCAGCAGCTCCAACCAGCGAGTGCGCGGTGTGCCTCGGTGAGTTCGAGGACGAGGAGAAGGTCAGGATGCTGCCTGCCTGCCTCCACGTCTTCCACGCACGCTGCATTGACACTTGGCTCCAGGGCAACGCCAACTGCCCGCTCTGCCGAGCAGCCATCACCAGCCACTGCCTGCTTCCACCATTGGATTTGGATCAGCCCCCGCGGCCTGAGCCTGGAGAGGTGGTCATCCAGGTCGTCCCCACTACTGGCACTGAGGAAGACGAACAAGCCATGCGGGCACAGCAGCAGCAGCAAGCCAGCACGGCGATGGCATCTTACGAATCTGCAGGAGACACAAACACGACAGATCAACAGGTCAGCAGCGAGAAGAGGAAGAGCAACAATGCTTGGCGCGATATCGATATCAGCAGTAAGGCAGATGAGTGCGTCACGGACAGAGATGTTCTTCCATTCAGGAGGTCCTTCTCCACGGGAGAAATGGCTGGTGGGGAGGTTCACCTGCAGATTCAAAGCATTTTGCAGAGGAATACTCACTTCCATGGGGATGATGGTGATGGCTCCAGCAACAGCAGCTCAACCTAGTGTAGGTCTTTTTAGTCTGATCAATTGCCTCAATATTCTTTGCTGAGGAATGTGGTATCTTGGGGCACCATGTATGCAAGTTTTCTTCTTTCATCTTCTTTTCCACTTTTTAGAACAATATATATTGAAACAGTACGATTATAAATTTGTGATAGTTTTGAAGTTTCATAGTCCAACTCAAGATGTACAGAAGTATAAACTCCTTCTCGTCTCCCTTAATCCATTAGAAAAAAAAGCTGCAAGGCCCAGTTTTATTTGTCTGGAAATTGCCTTCAAGTTGCAGACACGTGGGAGTGCATAATGGCCACACGGTTATAACTAGCTTCACCAGCTAGTGAGAAAACGATAGACACAGTTTCAACATTCAGATCTCACAGGTGATGTGTAAGAAACTTAGGACAGCAAAGTATAGAACATAAAGCAAATCATCTAACGATGAAAATATGAACGGACAAAGGACAGTGTGAAGTTTCAGTGTAGAAGCTTGAACATTCAAACTTTCTTTTAAAGATAAACAAACAACTCTTCAGGTACAAACAACAAAGAGAAACACAAATTGGAATGACAGAAGGATAAACATTTTGAATTTACACCTATATTGATCTAGTAAACACTAGATCCTAAAAGTCCAGCCAAACAACTTTGTGAAAGGCTGATTGTGTGGCCATTTCTGTCAAAAATAAATCATAGCTTGACTGATCAGGGGTCCTTGCTGCGGGAACTGGCAGTTCACCAAACATTGATTTCTGGGATCCAAATATTTGTACTACTACATGTAACAACTAACAAGAAAACTCAAATTCTCCAACCAAAAATTGCATTGCATCAAGTACCTATTCTTTATGGAGGGGGGAAAGGTACATTTTGATCACTTTAGATAGACTGTCAAGTCTTCTAGATGGTACGGACCGCTTAATGGAAAGCACTAGATATTAAGCAAAATTTCTTCCACCACGATCTGGAGACCAATATGTTATAATAACAGAAATATGTTGCCTCAAGACAACTTAGATATTACTGTTGTGCAGCTTTGGTAGAATCAGAATCTGTTTCCTGTTCCTGAGGTTCAGGCAATGCATTTGCTGAACCTCCAGGTGATAGGGATGCAAGAACCTTTGTCTTGATCTGATTGTACAGTCGAATAGCTTCTTTGAGCTCATCCCTAGCATCAGGGCCATGGCTTCTCCATGAATCAACCACTCTCTTTTGGAACTCCATAGCCAGGGCATAACTGCAGTCAGAAACATGAGGATTGATCAAGTCAAAGTTGGAAACAACGCAGCTTGTTGTTCCAAAAATAAAATAGTAACAGAACTTAACATCTTATAGTCAGTGAGCTTGATCTAAAATCTAGAGGGGGCAAATACCACATGATCAGATTATAGGGTCTAGATCTGGCTGTAATGCATTTGTGAAATAGTACCTTCCCATAGCATTGTATGCGTTAGCGAGGCTCTGGCAGGCCTCAATGGTATCTGAATGGTGAGGCCCTAAGGAAACATCCATGACTTCTTTTGCGAGTGCAAACATCTGTGCAGCAGACTGTGGTCGGTCCATCTCCATGTACGCAGCACCCAAGTTGTTATACACATACCCTACTCCATAATGCTTCGGACCAAAACTGTCCTTCATCCTCTCTGCTGCATCCTCCAAATACGGGATAGCTTCCGAGACCTTGCCAGTCAAGAGCAACAGCCACCCAATCCTCGCTGCGACATTGCCCTCCAAGTGCTGAGCCTGAGGGATCCTCTCAAGCATCCCCAGGCTCCTCTTCAGCAAAGATATCGCCTTGTCAAACTCATTCACCATCTCATACAGTGAGGATACTTCTATATACGCCTCTGCTACTTTGTCAGGTGCGGCCAATTCCTTTTTCTCCAGTATGTCACAAGCAATCTCCAAGCACCTCTTTGTGTCCCCAGCCTTCTCCTGGTTAGCAAGCGCCTTAGCCATTGATATGAACACTAGGGCTCGCATCTCACTGTCCTTCTCCACCTGCTTGGCAACATTCTTCAACACACCGATAGCCTCATCAAACTTTCCCAGTGCAATCTTGATGTTCGCCGCGTCAATCTCAGCATGCAGTAGCTCAGGGCCAGCCCCACCCCAGCTCTTCATCACCTTCTGCGAAATCTCATTCTGCTCAAGCGCCTGCTCATGCTGCTCCAGCCCAGTGTATATCACCCCAAGTAGCCGCCTGTCCTGCGCAACCTCCATAGAGTTCTTGCCAAGCGTCGACTCATGCAGCTCCAACGCCTTCTGGCACAGTGGCAGAGCCTGCTTGAAGTCGAGCAGGGTGGCGTGTGCCTCAGCGAGGTCTCGGTACGCTGCGCCCAGCTCCCTGCTGCCCGGCGGCAGGATGGACTCCTTGAGGTCGAGGCAGGCTCGCATGTCGGCTAGCGCCTCCTCCCGCCTCCCCAGCGCCGTCTTCACGTTGGCCAGCTGCAGCCGCACCGCGTGCGCCACGGGCCTGACGTCGAACCCTTCCTGCTCTTCCCCAACCCCAAATGCGACGCTCCTGTCGGGGATGAGCGGGGTGAGGAGGCGCAGCGAGCGGGCGAGGAAGGAGAGCGCGTCGTGGAAGCGGGAGAGGTCGAAAGAGGCGGAACCGGCGAGGTGGAGTGCCATGGCGAGCGAGACGGCGTCGGAGGCGGAGACGGAGGAGGTGGAGGCGTTGGTGCTCGCCTCGAGGATGCCCAGGCATCGGAGCGCGAGGGAGAGGACGCGGGAAGGGTCGGCGGAGCCCGACGCCTCGAGGTGCTGGCCGAGCTTGAGGCAGGCGAGGGCGAGGCGCTTGTCGTTGGCGGGCAGGGAAGCCTCGAGGCGGGAGAAGGCGGCGAGCATGTCGTTCGTCGTCCTCGCCTCCTCCGCGGCCTCCGCGACGGCTGCTGCTGCGGCGGCGGCGGAGGCGGGGACGGGAGGCATCGGTCGCGGCGAGAAGTGGCGGCGGGCCGGCGCGGGGAGAGGGTTTAGGGTTCTGCGCGCGGGGGTTAGGATGGGACTCCGCAGGCGGGACCTGAGGAGGAGCGAGGCGGCTCGGCGCAGCGCCATGGCGATCGGGACGGCGGTGGCGGTGGCGGCGGCGGCCGGCGGTGAGGGCGGAGAGGGAGGAGGGGAGGGATTTGGCGATGGGCTGGGCTTCCGGGTTTTAGCATTAGCTCATTAGATATGCGCTGGGCTGTACGATGGGCTGCTGAGACCATAACCCCCAAATTGAACTGACAACGAATTTCGCTAAATCTATCGCGCTACCGATCGCGCTCCGCGCGGAGCGCGCGACCTACGCGCGAGTCGTCCGGCCCATCTAATCAATTTAGTTTTCTACGACGTATTAAAGCATTCTGGCCGACCTGAGCTATTTTAATATTCTTTTCTAGCCTGTTTATAACATGCGCTACAGCTTATATGGCAAGCTAAGTTTTTTAAAGGAGAACAGATAATGTTAGGAGATTTTTCATTGCGATAGCATGTGAGGATTTTTTTATTTAAGCTAAGTTTGGATAGTATACTGAATGTAGGAGTTGACTTATATAATCTATCTATTTTTCATTCTATTGTATATCTTAAACTTTTAGCAACAAATAATATAAAATCCATACCATACTATTTCAAATCACTTTCCATACAATATAAGTTGATAGAAACTCTTTATATTAGCATGATCAGGCATAAAATAAAAATTGACACATTGTCTCAATATAAAATTCAACACATAATCTCTATACAAATCGTCACTTAACATACACATAAGTTAATAGACAATATATACATAGGTTGACAATACTATTGCATAAAAGTTAACACAACTACATGTGTAAGTTGACTTTCTTTGCGCACCTACATAGAATCTAGGTAAGTTGATATGGTATCAAACACACATATGTTGATATAGTATCTCTATTTAAGTTGATAAATATAGATTGACATCTAACATATATATAAATTGATACATGATATAATATAGATTGTTAGAACAGTACACATAAGTTGATAGACAAATAAAAATAATCTTAAAATATATCTAAAGTGGGTCTTGTTTTCTAGATCTCGTCATAACCAACACAAAACCACAAACGGAATAAAAATCAGACTTCGTAGGTGAGAGATATTGTCATTTGAAAGTGGTAGGTAAGTAAGTAAAATGAACACGGGGTTTACGTGAACTCCGCTTTCCACTTTTTATCATCCGCTTCTTACCCAATGATTGCTGATAGGGTCGCGCATTCAGTTTACCGCGCGACGAGTAGCGCTTTAGCGCTACAGTTTCTCAAATTTTATACGGAATTTCTATCAGGTGATTTGTACACTCTGCGCCTGTGCTCTAGGTCCTGTTTTTTTTTAAAAAAAAGAATTCCAGGGGTAACATGTGCTCTCTTTTTTTAGATAATGGGGTAAACATTTGTGCTCTAGGCGGTGTTTAGTTGTGGAAAAGAGAGAGTGAAGTTTGGTGAAAATGTCACATCGGATACTGTAGCACTTTTTGTTTGTTTGTGTTAATCATTGTCCTACCATGACCTAACTAGGCTCAAAAGATTCGTCGCGTCGTGTACATCAAAACCATGTACTTAGTTTTTTTATTTACCCATGTTTAGTGTTCCATGCACGAGGAGAGAGATTTGATGTGATAGGTGTGAAGTTTGGAGAGAGAATTTTTGGCTTTTGAAGGGAGCTAAACATGGCCCTAGACGTCTGCAGATGAACAACCACTGATGAAAAGGGTGTTGCTCCAAGAAGAAACAAAGCACCAGTATTGTGGTTGCTTGGCTGGCCGCACCAGCAACAGCCCAAGAAAGCTCATGCCATGATGCAGACACCTAACGAACGAACGAGCCGACAATCTTCCGCTGAAGAACACGCGAATTGCTCTGCATTTTGGCGTGGCCTAACCTGAAAAGGACCTGCTCTGATCTCTGAATTGTATTGACCTGCTCTGATCTCTGAATTGTATTGTATCAAGGTCAATGCCCGGAGAACACGCGAGACCATCAGTTTGGCTGGAGAGGAATAACAATAGACGCGCTTCACCTAACCATCGTTTTCATCGGCGAATCCGTTGCAGAGATAAAGTGCTACTATTAAAAAACGAAGCAAAAACATTCAGATGGCACCGACAAATTCGACCTCTGATCTGCTCATCTACAGTACAATGAAACTCTGAAAATTATCACCCCAAAGCATTCTCATGTGGTCTGGTCTGGTCTCGAATTTCATCACAACTCACAACACCTCGCATGCTTGAAGCTTGAGGAGCAGTACTGCATTGGCGTTGCAAACCTTATTCAGTTCTCTAAACTCTGTCTATCCAACACGTTGCATTTTGAGTATTTTTATCACACCCAGTTTCTCAATTAACAAAGATTCTCACATACATCATACATGTGAGAGATTACCAAGATATCATATATGAATACATCTCCTGCTCAAATATACACTTCCGATAATCTATATCACTACTACCCCCTTAATTAACCACCAATTTATGCCATTAGCAATTGCAGTTTGCATGCCGATAAACAAACAACTCCACGAACAATTTGCAAGCCAAGCCATCACAGTCACAGCTGCTCCAATCCGTCGGTGAAGCAGGAGGTGAAGCGCGCCATGTCGGCCTCCGGCAGCACGACGCCGATCTCGATCCCGGCCTGCGTGTCGCCGTCGCGGCCCTCCGCCAGCGACACCGTGCCGGGCGTCTTGTCGATGGACACCAGCTCCACCTTGCTCGGCCGCCCCAGCCCGAAGTCGGTGCCGTACACGCCGTACCGCGGCGAGCCGCCCACCGACATCGGCCGCTCCGGGACCAGCGACAGGATCTTGTGGAACCACCCGCCGGCGCCGTCGAGCACGCCGTCGTCCAGCGCCCTGATGGACGCGCCGATCGCCGCGGCAGCGGCCACGACGCCGTCGCCGCCCAGCAGGTCGCCCATGCCCACCTCCACGAAGCACGGGCGGAGGCAGTTGCCGAGGTACTCCTGCGGGATCGGCGGCGCGAGGTGCCGGCGGCACTCCACCGAGAACAGCAGGTGCGTGCGGAACTCCGTGTCCTTGGCGCACCCGCCGTCGACGCGCGCCAGGCAGGCCCACGTGAACGCGCACGCCACCCTGAACGCCGAGCAGTGGACGCGCCCGCCGCCGTTGCCGCCCTCGGCGACCACGCGCTGCTTCAGCTTGTCGATGCGCTCGCGGCTGAGCGCGAACGACGCGATGGGCCGCCGAAGGAGGAGGAGGAGGACGCGGGCCGTTGGCTGCCAGCTGACGCATTTCGTCGAGCGTCCTGGCGGCAAGACCTTCGGGATCGGCGACCACGCCACGGTCCAGGAACGGCGGCGGCGGCACCACGGCGTCGGCGGAGTTCTCGCCGGCGGCCACCCGGCACTGGCCGGCCCAAGTCTTGACGAAGTGCATGTAGCTGGAATCGTCACAGGCCACGTGGTGGATGGACACGCCGACGGCGATTCCCTGGCCGGCGAACGCCGTGACCGCGAGAGCGAAGGTCCCGTCGTCCGTCCGCGGGAGCTGCGGCACCGGCGCGTAAAGCTTGGCAACGTCCGTCGGCCCGCCGTCGGAGAGCTCGTCGAAGTCGTCGGAGCTCTCGGCGACGGTGAGCTCGACGGCCTCGCCCGCGGAGCAGAACTCGTACCCGTCCGCGCACGGGCGGACACGGCCGAGCAGCGGGGTAGAATTGGTGCAGCGCGGCCTCCACGGAGCCTGTCTGCCGCATCGAGAGCCGTCGATAGCAGTCAGCCTCTGGCCCCTCCGCATCGCGCGGCGGCCCCGCGCGAAAGAGCGGCCCCGCGCAAAAGAGCGGCGCCACGTGGCCCCGCGGCAGGCGCCACGAGATAAAGGCGTCGACCTGTCGCCGGCTGCTCGTCGGGGGAAGGGGAGGGAATGGAGCGCGCGAGGTGGATGGGAGAGACAGAGAGAGGAGGGAGGGGGAGCGGGCGATGATGCAGACACCTAACGAACGAACGAGCCGACAATCTTCCGCTGAAGAACACGCGAATTGCTCTGCATTTTGGCGTGGCCTAACCTGAAAAGGACCTGCTCTGATCTCTGAATTGTATTGACCTGCTCTGATCTCTGAATTGTATTGACCTGCTCTGATCTCTGAATTGTATTGACCTGCTCTGATCTCTGAATTGTATTGACCTGCTCTGATCTCTGAATTGTATTGACCTGCTCTGATCTCTGAATTGTATTGACCTGCTCTGATCTCTGAATTGTATTGACCTGCTCTGATCTCTGAATTGTATTGACCTGCTCTGATCTCTGAATTGTATTGACCTGCTCTGATCTCTGAATTGTATTGACCTGCTCTGATCTCTGAATTGTATTGTATCAAGGTCAATGCCCGGAGAACACGCGAGACCATCAGTTTGGCTGGAGAGGAATAACAATAGACGCGCTTCACCTAACCATCGTTTTCATCGGCGAATCCGTTGCAGAGATAAAGTGCTACTATTAAAAAACGAAGCAAAAACATTCAGATGGCACCGACAAATTCGACCTCTGATCTGCTCATCTACAGTACAATGAAACTCTGAAAATTATCACCCCAAAGCATTCTCATGTGGTCTGGTCTGGTCTCGAATTTCATCACAACTCACAACACCTCGCATGCTTGAAGCTTGAGGAGCAGTACTGCATTGGCGTTGCAAACCTTATTCAGTTCTCTAAACTCTGTCTATCCAACACGTTGCATTTTGAGTATTTTTATCACACCCAGTTTCTCAATTAACAAAGATTCTCACATACATCATACATGTGAGAGATTACCAAGATATCATATATGAATACATCTCCTGCTCAAATATACACTTCCGATAATCTATATCACTACTACCCCCTTAATTAACCACCAATTTATGCCATTAGCAATTGCAGTTTGCATGCCGATAAACAAACAACTCCACGAACAATTTGCAAGCCAAGCCATCACAGTCACAGCTGCTCCAATCCGTCGGTGAAGCAGGAGGTGAAGCGCGCCATGTCGGCCTCCGGCAGCACGACGCCGATCTCGATCCCGGCCTGCGTGTCGCCGTCGCGGCCCTCCGCCAGCGACACCGTGCCGGGCGTCTTGTCGATGGACACCAGCTCCACCTTGCTCGGCCGCCCCAGCCCGAAGTCGGTGCCGTACACGCCGTACCGCGGCGAGCCGCCCACCGACATCGGCCGCTCCGGGACCAGCGACAGGATCTTGTGGAACCACCCGCCGGCGCCGTCCAGCACGCCGTCGTCCAGCGCCCTGATGGACGCGCCGATCGCCGCGGCAGCGGCCACGACGCCGTCGCCGCCCAGCAGGTCGCCCATGCCCACCTCCACGAAGCACGGGCGGAGGCAGTTGCCGAGGTACTCCTGCGGGATCGGCGGCGCCAGGCGCCGGCGGCACTCCACCGAGAACAGCAGGTGCGTGCGGAACTCCGTGTCCTTGGCGCACCCGCCGTCGACGCGCGCCAGGCAGGCCCACGTGAACGCGCACGCCACCCTGAACGCCGAGCAGTGGACGCGCCCGCCGCCGTTGCCGCCCTCGGCGACCACGCGCTGCTTCAGCTTGTCGATGCGCTCGCGGCTGAGCGCGAACGACGCGATGGGCCGCCGAAGGAGGAGGAGGAGGACGCGGGCCGTTGGCTGCCAGCTGACGCATTTCGTCGAGCATCCTGGCGGCAAGACCTTCGGGATCGGCGACCACGCCACGGTCCAGGAACGGCGGAGGCGGCACCACGGCGTCGGCGGAGTCCTCGCCGGCGGCCACCCGGCACTGGCCGGCCCAGGTCTTGACGAAGTGCATGTAGCTGGAATCGTCGCAGGCCACGTGGTGGATCGACACGCCGACGGCGATCCCCCGGCCGGCGAACACGGTGACCTGCGCCGCCGCGAGGGCGAAGGTCCCGTCCTCTGCCCGCGGGAGCCGCGGCACCAGCGCGTACAGCCTGGCGACGTCCCTCGGCCCGCCGCCGGAGAGCTCGTCGAAGTCGTCGGAGCTCTCGGCGACGGTGAGCTCGACGGCCCCGCCCGCGGAGCAGAAGAACTCGTACCCGTCGGCGCACGGGCGGACGCGGCCGAGCAGCGGGTAGAACCGGTGCAGCGCGGCGGAGAGGGAGGAGACGAGGGGCGGCAGGAGGTGGGCGGTGAAGTGCTCCGCCGTGTGCGGGTAGGGGTAGAAGAAGACGCGCTCGACGGGGCCGGTGAAGAGCCAGGGCACGTCGAAGAAGGTGAGGGGGAGCACGCCGCCGGGCGGCGGAAGGTCGGCCGCCACCGTGAGCTTGTCAAGAACCTTGGTGGTGGTGGCCATGGCCTCTCTGGCTCTCTCTCTCTCTCTCTCTCTCTCTCTCTCTCTCTCTCTCTCTCTGGTTCGATTCGAAGGGAAGGGAGGGAAGTGGAGAGCAGATCAGAGGACGGAAGGATGGTGATTCAGATCCACCAAACACAGGCACTAGAAGAGGTTTTTTTAGTGCTTGCTGGTGGTTGGAAATGTGACCAAAAATCCACTCCTCTCCCCTGCTGCAGCCTCCTGACCTGATTGTCTCTATTCTTAATTGATGCGCATCTCTAATCTCTTCTCCCACTGATTTATTCTGAAACATGGAGAGGAAGGTACAGGAGCTTCCCCCTATCCAAGAGCACCACAACATACATTGTCAGTGACAGAATGACGATCTATGCTCTGCTGGAACTGTAAACGGTAATGGAACTCCCGGCCAGGGAATAAACTGACAGGTACATGCACGAAGCTCCAGCAAGTGAAATCTTTACTGGAATTTCTAGTGTGGTACAACGGTACAATACAATGCAAAGCATGAAGCTGATGACAGTAGGGTAACTTGTATTCAGAGGATAACCTGATGACATCTCCAGAACGGGGAGAAATGCCATGGTTATTGGTTAGTTGTTCAGAACGGTATTTCAGTGGAAGTGTAAAACGACAGTAACTGTGAAAATTCTAGTGCGGTTACAACAGTACGATCAGAGCTTGAATACGCAATACCAAGAGACAAGATCAAATCAACCTGTTATCTGAACAATCAGGTAATGAGGCAGCTACAGTGTTTACATCCCATAACAAGGGGTGGTGTCGCCCTTGTGTCTCTGTCAAACAGGCATCCAATGACACCGTTGTCAAAATTTCTGTTAAGCATGTCCTTTCGGGTATTATATTAGAGGGTTACATTACTACCCATCCGTGCTCCAGTAAAGCCCTCGGAATCTACAGAAGAGCAGGGCGATTTTGGGAAGAGTTACCTCTCTGATTGAAAAAGGGTTGGCAATATGTGTCGGCGCCATGTGCATACCATCACACAAGGCGTCTTTGGCTTCGGAGGCCTGCACTTTGATTCTCCTATCTGGACCATGCTCTTCTTCTCATTATTCTAAAAGAAAAGAGAGACGCAGAGTTTCATCCTGCTAATCACATAATAATTTAACACAAGGGTTAGGCCTTGGAAATAGATCCCAAACTTGAACGCACAAAGAAATCGTGTAAGTAAAGACCTCCCAAACCATAAGATATTCAGGACCACTGCTGTGGTTGGAGCAATGCAAAGAGGAAAAAACACTTGCACCAAATGTAGTACCAGCTGAATTTCTTGGTTGTAGGCAGCAACAAAGGAAGTTGCTTTAATGACAAGGCATGAACAACCAAGCAGACGCACACCAACCCAACTGAATGAAGCCTCTCCGCTATCAACTAAAAGGTCAACAAAGTATCTAAATCTGTCAGGAAATTATGAGCTTTCAGGTTCATAGAGAGCTAAGAACTGATCCTTCTAGAACAAAGAGGAAAACGGCGAAATTATTATTTGCTTTAATTAAAGGAGCTTGTATCCCAAAGTTTGAAGCAAGCAGTCGTTTAGCAAGTCGACCATCCGCTTCACTAAGGCACCGAGCCGAGGTGAATGTGAACTGCTTCTGAAATCATCAGATGACATATCTGATAAGGAAAGAGTGCAGTGGCTGATCGCTGATCACTCGATGGAAAGTTATTCAGACATTCATGATCATAAATATTTAGTTACAACTTACAAGCGGCAGGAACATGGGCCGTATTTGCAGCATAAGATCTAAAATTACCAAGAAGCAAATCAGTAAATCACCAGAGATATGGCTGACATGTGATCTAAGTTTACCGAAAGCAGCAACGTCTGCAGCACAAAAGCAGTTGCTAACACCATGAAACAAGAGACAGTATGTTTTGGCATATTGTCTTTTACGCCAATTGACAATCGTTAGAATCTTCATCCACGACAGAAGTAGATACCTTTAGATTGACAACGAAAATGTTCTATTTTTCTAGTGTTTTTCCTCAGTTATGACTGGAAATGAACCAGTACGATGGAAAGGTTAGCTCCGAGACTGGCATTAAGTTCAGATCACTACAAAATCAAAAACAGCGGACCCTGACAACAAGCACAAAAATTAAGAAAGCTTTGCTGTTCGCTCCTAGACAGAAATTAACCTGACATAAGTTCACATCTCCCCCATCACTACAAAATCAAAAGCATTTATGCGCTGACATCTAACGGAGATCAGAAATTGAGAATTAGAAGAACAATGCAAAAGGAAAAAAATAAGAAAATTCTGAGATCAGCAAAGTGGGCACCGCAATCGCGCCAAGCCTAATTCATGTTTTTTGGACATAGAGACAAATCGTCAGTAAAGTTTGTAACTCCACCTGTGCCTCGTGTTCAGTTATCAGTAAGGAGAGGGCGACGGACGCCAGAGATGAGAGCGGGAGCGACAGAAGCCTGCCAAGGAGAAGAACAGAGGAAAAATAGTGATAGCCACAATTACGAATTACCGAGTCGTATTTTTTTTGTGCAAATTACCGAGTCGTATCTATGACACAGATAGACACTAGAAAGACAGACAACAGGCAAAAATTTTACCTTCTTTCCAATGTTATTCCTCACTTATGACTGGCAATGAACCCACAACGAAAAGCAAGCACAAAATTTAGGAAAGGGTAACTCACAGACTGAAACTAGCCTGTCATAAGTACATATTTCTCCTATCAAAACAAAATTAAAAACATTTATTCACTGACATCTAACTGAGATCAGAATTTCCAGAGCTAGAGGAAAAACATTTGTTCACTGACATCTAACTTTTTTTTGAGCAACACCACCTTTATTAATGAATATGAGGTACAGAGATACAGACGCCTTCAGACGGTGATAGCAACCAAACTTGCCTACCACATCTAACTGAGATCAGAATTTCCAGAGCTAGAGGAAAAACTTTTCTCTTGGGCCTCAAACAGAGAATTCCTTTTACATTCCTCTTGGGCCCCAAAGAGAGAATTCCTTACATTTCCCTTGGGCCCCAAAGGCCCAAACAGAGAATTCCTTACGGTGTTTCAGTACTTTACAACCACCGGACCAGGCCCATTATTGTTCGGGCATAAATCATACTAAAGGCCTTCAAATACTTTTTTTATCTCAAGCAAATATAAGCTGCGTCCTCTAATTCCCTAAAAAAAAAGGTGCGTCCTCTAAAACAAATAAACCATTTTTTTTAAAAAAATGAGATGCATCAGTCTGGCTACCTGTTTTATTTTTTAAATAAACAAAACAGCAGCCGGGGCAAGCCAAACAAGCTCTTCATTTGGGGATAGAACAAAACACGCAAAGTTCTTGAACTGAAATGATGGAGAGGCGCCACAGGCACAATTTCCAAGCCATATGTTCATCATCCGATGCTATAATGTATCCTCCATAGCTTGTGTTCTTTGCTTTTCAAGCTTTATCCAGTTTGGAACGAGGGTTATTATGGTGATCACACTTGGTTTGGAGATCAAAGCTAAGTTTTGCATAGTTTGACTCCTCCATTACAAACCATGTTGCAAAGAGCCAAGGACCTCACTTTCAATTTTTTTGTTCCGGGAGTGCTCTAAAGCAGTTGCAAGCACAAAACAAGAACACCAATTTCGCTTTCCATTACGTGCTTTATGCATGGGGATCAGTGCTAAATTATGTTGGTTGATTAGTGGGGTCTAATCAGTCTCAAGTGCCATAATAAGCTTGCCTTTCATTTGTGTGCTCAGCTTTGTTTGACCGAAGACCGGCAGCTTCTTGACCAGCTCAATCCAAATAAACACTTGCATTGTCACTTGTGGATATAAAACTTATATAAGGCATAAAGGGCCAAAGCACACAAAAAAGAATGAAGCTGCATTCAGCTTTATGAGACAGTATAAACTTCTGGGTCTGTTTCTCAGTTCATTTATTTGATCAGAAATGCAAATAGAGATGCACACCACAGAATTTTGAGGAGAGAGATGCATTGCACAAGCTTGTGACCAATGGATGGATGAGTAGCTTGTTATCTTGAGACAGTGATAAGAACAAACTTGACACGCTATTAGAGCCGCCTAATGACTGCCTGGCATCCTAGGCTACCTAACCACCATGCGTAGATTCTGTTATACTAATCCACATTAATCACGCGTTAAATCTACGGCTTTGCATCAATCGATAAAGAGGACGGATCATAAAAGTCACTGACCTAACCTTCTTGTTAAATCAGCTACGCATTCGTCGTGTTCAAGCAGATAGATAGCTCAAGATTTAATTCGAGGCTCTTGTACATGTAGCTTGCTTGCTTAATTTGCATGCAGCAGCTTTAGAACATCTGAACAGTTAGCTGTTCTTCAGAGCCTTGGGTATCTATAATATATATAGCTGTAAAAAACGATTTACTAGCTATTAGTATAGCTTCTGATAAGCATATTAGCCTTCCCTTTTGTAATGGATTCAGTGAGAAAACGCATGTCGACTGAATGAAATTTTAGAGTTCCAAGATACTAACCCTACAATCCTACGGCAGTAGTACTCTGTCTTTATCTGATGGCTTAAGTAAAGAAACGCTCTAGTATTTGTCATGTCTATCTCAATTATCGCAATGTGATTCAACATTGGGTTATCAGACCATCCCACGGCTAGTGTGCTCATCAGTTTGGTAGAAGAAATCTACTCCAGGCTTTGGAGTGGCAGAGTCATTTTCTTTCTCTGCAACAACCACAAGCGTGTACTCCCTCCATATTCATATTAGATGATGTTTAGGACAAGGTTTGGGTCAAACCTTGGGAATATAAATCATAAATAACTTTTAAATCGTTGAGTTTAGAATGTGAAAATCATAGTTAATAGATTTGTCTTGAAAATTACTTTCATAAAAGGATACATCTATAACTTTTTAATAAATATTTTTATAGAAAATAGTAGTCAAAGTTGTGCTGTTGGAGACCGTGTCGCTGTCCTAAACATCATCTAATATGAGTATGGAGGGAGTACTACTGATAGCTGCAGGAATAATTTACTGCTTGGTAACTTGGTCAATCGTCCAATCACAGTCAATCCTTCCTGCCAAGAAATTAACCATTGGGATCAGTGGCCTAGCTAGCTTTCACCGTGTTTCTGTGCATACGTGATTATTAGGCCAGTCTCAGTGCAGTGTTTCATCACACGGTTTTCTAGAGCAGAAATTAGGTAACTATGCCAGATGAGTTTCATGGTGATGAAACTCCTCTCACATCTTATGAAACTCTTCACTCTCTCCTCTGCCACGTCAGCACATTTAATACCATGAAACTCACATAAAACCTCCACTGAGACTGGCCTTACTAGGTTTGAAAGGTCAACGATTATGTGCGTAAAACATACTCCTTCGGAAGCAAAAGTAAACGGTGCTGCTGCGGCTGAGTTTAGACCTGTCCTTGATCAAGGGGACAGTCACTCTGCAGGGCATGGAAAACTAGGATTAGCAGCAGCGGCCTATGAATGCATACAAGTCATTTTAGGGTCTCTAGAGAGCAGTTGTGTGCAATAACTCTTGCTTCAACTTTTGATACTGAAGCTTCTAGTAGCAGATTGCCACTAAAGAAAGGATTCTTGATGGCTTGCATGGGAGCATCTATCAGCGCCTTTTGTGCATCAATCAGCTAGTAGGAAATAAAACATCAATTTCTTGTCTCATGCATGAAGACACGAATGAATGTTTGCACAAAACTTGGAGCCTATGCTGTTTTTCAGGACCAGAGCAATTCTAGCACAAAAGTTCAGAGTACAGTTTGACTGCGCGCATCATCTGCTGACTACTAACATCGATCTAGGACATAAATTCAGGATAATAATAATAATAAAGTTTCATTACTGTATATTCAAACAAGTCTTGTAGGTGGAGCGAGCCTGCCACTCAACTATTTCCAGCCAGAGCAAGATTGAACCTCTTCACATTGCCACTGCCCAGTGATGCCAAAAAGAAGATGGATTTATCTATCTATCAATCAATACTGAGACAAGAAATTCTTATTTAGACATACTCGATCTAATTGGCAGTAATCATCAAAAGCATGCAGAGTTGCCGCTATATATGATTTATACTAGTACAGTAGTACTCACTAAGATCAGAAGAACACTGGTAATAATAAAAAGAAAAGGATTTCATCGATCACTAGCAGTACAAGTTAATCTCTCCTTTGTTTCCCCCCGAATTCTAGCTCTCACTACACTCGCACAGTCGCATTAGCTGATCGAGTGAGTGGAGGTGACATGTCTCCAAAATGCATGGTCGGTCTTAATTATTCTAGTCTTCTACAGGGAGTAGTTGGGGCTCCTCATCATGGCCTGCGCCAGGTACTGGAGGTCCCCGGCGTCCGCCTTGGCGGCGCAATGCTGCGCGGCGGCGACGTCGTCCCTGAACCCGGCCGCCATGAGCTCCGGCATCAGGAGGCCGCAGTCGTCGAGGGGCCTCCTGGCACCGCTGAACGCCGTTGCGTCCTGGCGCAGCAGGGCGGTGATGCTGCCGTGGTCCGCCGGCCACTGGTGGTGGCTCACCGGCGAGTGCGCGCCGCCGCCGCCATGGACGCCGCACGCGAGCTGCGCCTTGGCCTGCATCAGCTGCGCCTGCAGGATGGCCACCTGCATATATATAAAGATCGGTGTCAACACCAAAGGAAGATCGAGCTCGAAGAAGATGATGATCGAGATGACCTGCTGCTGGAGCGCGAAGATCTGGGCGACGCATCCGTAGACGGGGTCGCGGAGCCTGGCCTGCGCCTCGTAGGTGATGGTGACGACGGCCTCGCAGCGGTCGGCGACGGGGAGGTGGGAGAGCAGCTTGGAGGCGTTGCTGGCGCCGAACACCTTGTGGATGGCGGCGAACCGCGCCGCGCCCTGGTCGCTGCTGAAGTAGGGCGCGAACACGCACTCGGGCACGCACCGCCGCCGCAAAAACTTGCACGCCCCGCACGGCGAACCGGCACCCGGCGCGGCGGCGGCGGCAGCGGCGGCTCCTCCGCTAGCAGTAGCTCCGGCCATGGCGATCGGTCGGTCGGGTCGATCACTACTTCACTAGTAGATACTAGTCTCGATCCTATCTAGCCAGGACTCGTTTGTATGGTATGGTAGCTAGTGCCTAGTGGTGGTGGTGGACTACCGGTGCATGTCGGAAGGAGATGAATGGATTTATAGGAGGTGTGTGTCTGGCTGTGGCTGGCAGGGGAAGAAGAAGAAGAAGAGGAGGAGGAGGCGCCGGAGGGAGGGGTAGACAAGTAGGGCAGGGTGTCTGGTTCGAAGGGAGCAAACGTGGTTAATGCTGTGTTGAAGAAAAGGGTTGCTTGGCTTGGCTTAAGTTTTTTTTTTAATACTTGATTGGCCAAGCCACCCCACCTGCAGCTGCAGCTGCAGTTCAGCTAGGTAGACTAAAATATAATGTTTGATTTTTTGTCTTGGAGGAGTACAATACATTCATCCTCTTCACAAGTTCGTTGCTTTTCGATAACAAAACAAATCTTTTCAATCGGTAACAAATCTGAAACATGAATTTGTAACACGCAATGTTGCTGATCAAAGGTTAGTGCACTCATTTATATATAAAAAAAATAAAAAAAGGTTAGTGCACAGCGAAACTGAATGAAGGCAGATGAGGAGGACAGTGCAGCATTGAGATGAGGTAGTCCTATCAAATCACAATTCAGAGGACGTGCAGGGGATTGGTGCCGATGGTCGATGGATGGGACAAGAGTTGAACGAACGGAATGGAGCCGCCGATCGATCGATCGATGTAAATAAAAAAAAGGAAAAGAAAAAAATTGCAGGTGATTGTGCGCGCACGTACGAACGACGTCCGTGCCTGTGCCGGCATAAACAAAGCATTTCGCGCCGAACGGCCGCACTCGGCCCGGTCCACTCCACTGCTGACTCGTCAGATCGCCCACCTGCTCGCCGCTGCCTTCTGGATTTTTCCTCATAACATATTGGGATTATTATCTTAATCTAATAATCCACATGGAGACGCCCATGCATTGCTTCAATTGCTTGCCTAGCTTGCTTAATCGTCGCATTTGGTTTGACTACACGCCATCCATTCTCCTCTTCACCTTCTCATCCCATCCCATTGGCCTCTTCTGCTACACTACTAGCAGTCTAGCACTTTGTATTTCAGTTCAGTCTGCTTGCCGTTGCCTCTCTTCAAGCAACTTCTCCGGGTTCCCCTCGTCTCGTTTTCTGCATGCTCGTCACCTTGTTTGTTTCAGTGGTTTTCTTGCCCATCAGTTATTGCTTCAGTTCTGTGACGACGCGGATCAACAAGTACATATGGCAACTGAAGCTGAAAAACTGCTGGTGCTGGCTTCGGCTGTGACAAAAAACGAGGTTCAGTAGCTGTTTCTTCACCGACAGCGCACTACTGCCTCAACTGTCACTGCAACGTTGCTGCTCACAAAGGGAAGCAGACAGGCAGGGGAGCTTACCCTGAGCTTCACCACAAGCAGCAGACAGAAAGTATAGAACCAGACCAACCTCTGGAGTCTGGACTGCAATGGAAGATGACAACAGACACACAGCTTGCCAAACTGTGCTTATTCTAACCCAATAGAGTATATTACCTTCTTGCCAATACCAAAACCACACGTTTACCAGCAGACTCACATTGTCAACAATCAAGCTTGCAGTTACGAGGAGACGACGGAAATAATCAAGCAATCCTGCCAATCCTGATACTGAATAAGATCGCAAAGAATCACCCACACGTGCACGCGGTTGCTTAGTTGCCATCAGCAGCGCAATGCAACTAGTGAGGGGCTGAGGATGGATGCATCCAGATCAAGCTTTCACATTCAGCCACAACTCACAACCAGATGAGAATGAGATCATGGGAATGGACATGTCAACTCATGTACGAAAAACCAAGTACAGGCCGCATTCTTGTCACTGAAGCAAAGGAGCTCATGCGTCATCCCCGTATACATCACACACTCTACACCGAAACCCACGGAGCCAACGGATCAGGCAATCGCGCGCCGTCCTCGTTGAATTCATTCCAATCAGATAATGTTACAGTTTTCTGCAGGCGGGAGAATAGATCGTGCGCGCTGCTACGGCAGAGAGGAGCAGGATCAGACATTCAGACAGCATCAGCCTGCCGACTTAGCCAAGCCACTGCGTCGCGCGCCGCTCGCCGCCACCACCAACAGCGTGGCGGATGCTGATCTTCTCGTGGGAGTACTTCTCCTGGAGGTACTCAAAGGCGTTCACATCAAGCTTCCCGCTCACCGACTTGCCCTGCTTCCGTCGGATCTGCTGCTCTTTGATTGAGTTCCACAGCTTCACGATTGCATCCCTCTGCTGCTGTGTGAACCGGTTCACGTTGTCGTATGCGTGCTTTGCAAAGATGTCAATGGCAGTTTGCGTCCTGGCAAGCAAGATATAGCTTAAAAGTCAAAACAATGTAAAAAAAGCCCGAAGCATATTGATAATGGCATTTTTTCAGAGAACTCACCATGGAATTCTGTAACGCCGAGCAGCTATTTCTAGACATTTCAGAAGGGCCTCCCGCTGTGACTTCAGAAATCTCTTTGATTCATCCTCGTCTGCTTTTCTGTTCAGAGCTGCAACTTCCTTCTCTCGAGCTCTCTCCGACTTCTTCGGCTTGTGGGCCAGGAGATCATCTAAACCAAAAGGATCAGATGATTCTTCTCCTGACTCTGAGGCTGCTGCATGTGTGCTATCATCTGGCAGAGAGTTGGAAGCTGCAGTTGGAACACTATCGTCTGCTTTATTCTCTGTTGTCGTGTCGCTTTTGCTTGCAGCTGCAAGAGCTGCAGCTTCATCATTGTCATCATCCACCGTTGCCATTGGTAGGGCTGACATGGCGTCTTTGATCTTTCCAACAGCCTTTGAGAACTACAAAATAAAAGCAGCAGGTGAGTATCCCCTGGGTCATGCATTGGGTGATGGAAGATGTGGCATGTCTGAACTGCATATCTACAGCAGTAGCCATATATAACTATATTACTTAGATTGACAAGATAAGCACCACGTGCGTTCAAAAAAATATACTCACCACAAAGCTGTCATCAGTGAAAAGATCATTAGCCACCACTGCATGAAGCACCCATATGTCGAATTGATTCTTCTGCTGTTGGCTGAATAACTGCACAATGATTGCATTTTGTAAGTGCACCACGTACTGACTTCACATAACCGGACAACTATTTGTTTAAGGACAGTGGAAACTTCACCTCTGTTACCCCCTGAGCAGCACTGAATAGTGTGTGGTAATCTGTTCGTACAGAAGGCTCATTACAGGCTCCTGGGGAAGACATTGCAGCCTCTAGTATAGCAAAGAAGTGGCTGATTGTCCCAGGCTTGACACTTCCAGCTTCAATAAGCTGCAGAGCTAGTTTTGATGCCTTACTGAATTTAGAAGGATTCCCAATGTGCGAAGTTATCTTCTGCATAGCCTCAATTATTTGCGTTTCTGAAGCATCAACGGTTGTTCTGAACCGAAGACGTTTCTCAGGAACTGCAAGAACAAATGAAATTTAGATCAGAGCTGCAACTTCCTTCTCTCGAGCTCTCTCCGACTTCTTCGGCTTGTGGGCCAGGAGATCATCTAAACCAAAAGGATCAGATGATTCTTCTCCTGACTCTGAGGCTGCTGCATGTGTGCTATCATCTGGCAGAGAGTTGGAAGCTGCAGTTGGAACACTATCGTCTGCTTTATTCTCTGTTGTCGTGTCGCTTTTGCTTGCAGCTGCAAGAGCTGCAGCTTCATCATTGTCATCATCCACCGTTGCCATTGGTAGGGCTGACATGGCGTCTTTGATCTTTCCAACAGCCTTTGAGAACTACAAAATAAAAGCAGCAGGTGAGTATCCCCTGGGTCATGCATTGGGTGATGGAAGATGTGGCATGTCTGACTGCATATCTACATCAGCAGCCATAGATAACTATAGTACTTAGATTGACAAGATAAGCACCATGTGCGTTCAGAAAAATATACTCACCACAAAGCTGTCATCAGTGAAAAGATCATTAGCCACCACTGCATGAAGCACCCATATGTCGAATTGATTCTTCTGCTGTTGGCTGAATAACTGCACAATGATTGCATTTTGTAAGTGCACCACGTACTGACTTCACATAACAGGACAACTATTGGTTTAAGGACAGTGGAAACTTCACCTCTGTTACACCCTGAGCAGCACTGAATAGTGTGTGGTAATCTGTTCGTACAGAAGGCTCATTACAGGCTCCTGGGGAAGACATTGCAGCCTCTAGTATAGCAAAGAAGTGGCTGATTGTCCCAGGCTTGACACTTCCAGCTTCAATAAGCTGCAGAGCTAGTTTTGATGCCTTACTGAATTTAGAAGGATTCCCAATGTGCGAAGTTATCTTCTGCATAGCCTCAATTATTTGCGTTTCTGAAGCATCAACGGTTGTTCTGAACCGAAGACGTTTCTCAGGAACTGCAAGAACAAATGGAATTTAGAACATAACCATGTAGTTTGCTTATTTGTTCTTATGAAAAGAAATCAGTGAGATTCTATATACTACTAATGCAGGAGGGGGGGGGGGGGGATAAATAGAAGAACTATATACTATATCTATCTCCTAGAAGGTGAGATATAGCAGCCATTTTTTTTTCTTCACATAAATCTGCCACTGACACGGTGCAATCTATAATCTACAAAATAAGTAGAAGAACTATAATCTATCTTTGAGAAGGTGAGATATAGCAGCCATTTTTTTCTTCACATAAATCTGCCCACTGGCACTTGTTTGAGCACAGTTGGTGGAACAGTAATGAAAACAATATGCGGAATCACTTAAGTTACCATGGGAGAGTTAAAGGAATAAATGAAACAAAATGACAGAATTCATACAGTGGACAATACTGTAATCAGACAACGCAAATATGTCCATCACCAAATGAAAACTGCAAAGCATACTTCATGGAAATGCATCATTGCTAGGTGTGCCTTCTTGCAAAATAACACAACAAAAACTCAGTCTGTAGAGGTTGGTATTGGTAGCGACAAAAGTGAAACAGGGACTTCTACATAGCTTTGACTGGGTGCAACTTCTTGTTACGAACATTGTGGATGAGTTAAGTGCATCTGTAACTCTAGCATGAACTTAACAATAAGAACAAGCTGTTATTATCATGGCGTAAAAGCAAAACTAAGAGGAGGTTATCACTACCTGTGCCTTACATATGCCCTAGTGCAGTAGTAGGACTAAGAATCGCATCTGTTGCTGGCCTTACTTGTGTTGTCTGTTGTGTGCCACATAATCCAGATAATTTGCTCAAAAAAGCTATGCCAGCTGCCTTAATAACCAATCATAAGTCACCCATCCAAAACTCACTAGCTGAAACAAAACGCCCCTTACCCAATTGCCCTCATTGATTTGAGCTCGTGCTGGGAGATGGGGATCCCTAGCACTACAGCCCCGACCTAAAACTAAAACCCCATCATCTGCGTGATAAAGGTCGCAAATCGACCTCTGGAGCAAGCAATTCAGGCCTCGTACGTTATGGTCGCTGCTCAATCCTAATTTGCTACTTGATTCACTTGAAGTCAAAGGTGCCCCAATGAAACGAAACGAGAGCTTGTGTGAGGGTTCCGATTCGAATTCCAACTGAAAGCGATTGAAGGGAACGGGATCGGCAGAAGCAGCAGCGGCGCGCTCCATTTGGGGAGTACATGGAGTGATGGAGCGCGAGATCTCACCATGGTCTTCGGGCGCCGCGGCCGCGGGAGCGGGTGGGGAAGGGGCAGTAGCGTCGGACGACGACGACGAGGGCTTGCTCCGCTTGAGGGAGCTCTTCAGAGCGGGCTTCGGCGGCGGCGGCGGCAGCACCGCGGGAGGCGGCGGCGGCGGCAGCACCGCGGGAGGCGGCGGCGGCGGCAGCACCGCGGGAGGCGGCGGCGGCGGCAGCACCGCGGGAGGCGGCGGGGAGAGGGAGGCCGCGCCGCCGGGCGGGGCGGCGGCCGGCGGAGGCAGGCCTTCGAAGAGGTCGTCGGAGGACATGGACGGTGGTGGTTTGGAAGAGGAGGGGGGAGAAGTGGGCGCAGCTTGGAATTCATTGAACCAGGCTGCAACCAGCCCATGGGCCGTCGATAACCGGACGGAATTGGACACGGCCAGCCGGGCCGGGTTCATGCTGCGTATGGGCCTGGATTTTGATGATTGCTACCGTAATCGTCGGCAACAGCAATAGCAATCGATAATTGCTTCTACCTGCTGGCTGCTTTGTGCTCAAAACAAAACAAAAAAAAAACCCTGCTGGCTGCTTCTAATTGCATATCCAAACGAAACGGTGTTTGTCCTGACTTCTTCAGACCAGACTGTTTTTGAGAGCACTGATCCGATGTGTAGCTGCTCAAATGTCTCACCAATATAAAGTCGAAGGAGAAGGGCTTTCATGTGTCTTTTTTTTTCTCATGTACCCTTGGTAGGTGAGCTCTCGTAGCATGAATTTGATTTTTTTAGGGGAAAAAGGTTTAATGGGATGGGTTCATCCGGTCATCTGCCCTAGTTAAGTACGTGTCAAAAGGTAAATACAGTACTTATGCTAAAAAAGATAAATACAATACAAGTACAGTACGTACTAGTAGTAGTAGGCAAATAAACCCCGTGTCAAATTAATAGCACAAAAGGAAATTTACCCCGTGCTGGATGCATATGAGTACTTGCCTACTAAGCAGGAATAGATGCAAGACCGGACGACACTAGATCACCAAGTAGCTGCAGTGCTCATGCATGACAATAATTTGTGAGCACTGACCACCATTATTCAATCAATAGCCTTGTTCATAGGGTTCATACTTGCATTGTCTGCAACTTGCTTCTGTCTCCCTAAAGTTGCCTATAGACTTCAATGGCTTTCCAAACCTTAAAAAGCTTAGCATGGTAGATGTGAACATCACAGACGAACATGTTAAGTATTTACTGTCAAAATGCAACCTTCTGGAGTTTCTTGAGATTGCCTGTTGTAGAATGCTCACAACTCTAAGGGAACTTCGCCCTCTAAACCGGTTGAAGCATTTGAAGGTCCCGGACTGCATCTTTGTCCAACAGATAGAGATAAATTGTGGTCTGACAACACTCCGGTACTCAGGTCCTATGGTTCCTTTAGAATTTGCTACAACTTCGAGCCTGAGGAATGTGTGTATTAACTTGACCTCCAACATTAGTGCTCTTGACTACATCACAACGGGATTCCCTAGTACTTTGCCGCATCTTGAGACATTAACCTTACGGTGCAATGAACATGAGGTATGCAACATAACCACCATAAATATTTATATTCATTTTTCTCCAAGTAACTAAAGATAAAATTGATCGTTATTGTCTTTTATTCATGTTTTTTTACCCAGAGGGCAATTTCACCTGTTAGGCCTCACAAGTTCATTTATCTTCGGCATCTGAGGTTGGAGTTGACTATTTTTGGAGTTATTATTAATGAAGACAGGAAGACTGATGTCCTTGACTATGCCTATCTCCTAGATTGTGCTCCTTCCTTGGAAACACTAGAATTACATGTAAGTCCATCATTCCAAACTCCTGAGACTATTCTTTCTTCATTATGGTTGATATTTAAGACAACGTAGCTCAAATACATGTAAAACTAACTGTAAATACGAACTAAAGGAAACATGAACATGTAAACACCCTAGTGGCTCCTTTGCATTGGCTGTTGAGCAGGTGGTACTTAATTAGAGTTCTGATGGTATAGCATCTTTGCTACATTGCACATAATATAGAACAATAGGTAACATAAGAGTTGTTTTGTTGCTAGATGTGGATGCATTGTCATCACAAATCCTACAGCGAGGAGCATGGAGAGCTGAGGAGCCTTCCTTTGCAGCAGCACACCCATCTGAAATCAGTTCATTTCACCGGCTTCTTTGGTCAGAAAGATCAAGTAGAGCTTGCACTCCACATACTTCGCAGTTCGACCATGCTCAAGGAGATGAAGATAGATTCCAGGGTGAAGATAATACCTGGTGGCCCTCGTGCGGCGCCGGCGATTTATAGTACGCGTCATTACTTGGATGGTTACGTGGTTGCCATTGGGTTAGCTCGAGCAGCAGACCGCAACAATGTTGTTCAAGTTGCCGGAGCAAGAAAGGTTGGCTTCTCCTGGATCGTCGCGGAGCCGGAGATTTGAAGATGCTCACACAAGTTGTTGTTACGCAACAGCATGCATTATCTATTTTACTGTACTTTATATAGCGCTTGCACGAACATGTCACTTGCTAGGAATCGGCAGGTGCACATGATTTATTTGTCATGATGCTTTCCAAACTTCTGTTAACATTGTGAAATGCACTTGTTCACTTCGTACCAGTAATGACTGATAATCTTCCCCCAACTGCTTTTGCAATTGTGGTGGTGCAACTCTTGTTCACTTCTGTTAACTCTTGTAAACGGTGGCACTCTTCATATAGACCTCGGTTCACGTGTTGGCGCCAACCCAGTTTTCTTTATTGTGAATGTACAAGGCCAATCTCAGAGCATGATTTCATAGCACAGTTGACAAAACATGAGAATTCAGTAACCCAGCCAGATGGGTTTTATGGGGATAAAACTCTTCGTATCTCTCTCCTTTTAATCACTACCACATCAGCAAAAACTTGTTGATATGACATAATTTAATGTTATAAAACTCCTCATGAAACCCCAATAAGATTTGCTTAATTGGGAAACAAACCATTGACAGAAAATGCAAACCGATCGACTTTATAAGTTTTTATAGGTTACATGGTTTTGTTTCCTTCTCTCTTCAGCTGCTCAATATTTCAGTATTCAGCCTCCGTGATTGACATAAAAGAAAAATCCTATTAGGTTCGAATCCCATGGAAATGTGACTGGTGCAGTCACGTTAAGCTTTCAGTCACTTCACAACGAGTGATCATCCATCAACAGGAACCTAGGCACCTGTAGCTCGAGTGGTAGCACCATCACCGGTGAGGACTCGGACTCCTACTGCACATGGGGAGTCTGAAGGAAGAGAAACTGCAAGGGTAGCGTACACTGGTTTAAATTCACACGAAAGATCTTACCAGATGGATAGTACTTTACAGAGATCTACTAGGCATGTACCTCAAAGGACTTCCCCGATCTCTCATACTCGAGCATACTGAGAGCTACTTCACAGCTCTGTGAGACTATGGGCTCAGGATCCTTCACAAACTCCTCTAGGAGATCAATGCTTTCTTGATCTAAAACAGCAAAACCACAATCTCAGGAAAACAGCAAAACCACAATCTCAGGTAATTAATCACATAATGTCTATGCATGGACTGGACGTGGCAAATGGCATTCTGCCAATACTTGCAGCATTTAGTTACCTGCGATTGAGCCAAGGGCTTCAGCAGCTTCATGCCTGACCATTGGATGCTCACAGACATCCTTCAGGACCATAGAAAGTGCATCTGAAGCGGCTTTATTTTGCAGCTGACCTAACACATAAGCAACCTGTAGAATAATACCGAGAAAAGGAATTACATTGGATAGAACCAAATGCATTGAAATGACAGATAAAAATAAATGAATTCTTGCGATGATATGATATCAGATCTCACCCCAACACTAAATAAATATAACATAAAATTTTCTTCATGATCCCAGTCATTTTGTCCTCTTTAACACAACAGACAGGTGAACTGACAACCCAATTAACATTATACATAGAAAAGGATAGTTGCAAGGCCATTCAGGTTTGCCCTCAACTCCATCTCAATTGTTGATTATTATGCTAATTCACATTTTAAATTGTAAATGTCAAATAATAAGGTAGACTGCCAGAACCTAAAGACACAAGTCATGGGCTGACAAACAAATTCCCGTTGTAATTTAGAAATAGTTTGAGTAGGAAAAATGGAAACAATTTAAAAGAGCATGTTGCCTGGTTCATGATTGTAGATAAGAGATGCAAACAAGGATTAGCTAAATTTCAATGAAACCTCGTGGCGTAGAAGAGCACTTTTGACACCCAGAGCTGCAACAATAGCAGAAACAGCAGCATCTCCACCATCATTCCTAAGTGCAAAAAGAGCTGCATAACGCTCATACATGCTTTCTTGCTCATTGAGGAGAAGATCCCTGAAAAATTTCCAGAATGTTGAGGATGGAAAGGCTGTGTACATAAACTACAGTCGAGAAATGTAAGAATCCCTTGAAAGTTGATAAGTATACCTTAATCGATCTACTGAAAGTCCATGCTTTGCAGGCAGCGCTGGATCAACTGAGAGAAAGGGTGAAGTGGTTGTATTCTCAGCCCCATTAACTTTCTTCTGCTCTTCTATCCGTCTTAGTGCCAGCTCGCAAGTTTCTTGTACCTCCACAGCAGGATCAGCTGTTAAACTTTCCTCCAACAGGGGAACACTCTTTTCCAGGCCAATAGCTCCAAGAGCTTCGGCAGCCTAATCAATAAACATGTACAGTTACTCAACATGGACATCCAAGCACCAGAAGCAGAATTTAACATCGAATTCAGTGACTACCTCATGGCGGACAATTGGATGTAGAGAAAGATCTTTGAGAACCGCCACTAATGCGGGAATAGCCTCAGCATCCTGCATTTGCCCAAGTGCAAATGCGGCCTCATGGGCCAGCAAGTTAGAAGGATCCCTTGCAGCTGAGAATTGTAGAAATATGTCAGATTTTCTCAAACACTAAGTTGCAAAAATCTGAAGCTGCACAGCTAGCGGTGCTGCAGTAGGTGGTTGTAAATCAGGCCCTTAATGTGTTTTTTTTCTTCTTGGAAGAGCAAAGAAGTGCAACTTGTTTGGTACAGTTGTCTTTTTCAGTAATTGACTAAGAAAGGATTGTAAGACATTAAGATCTAGCAGCATTGTCTGTGACGATCACTGTTGACAGCAGACTAAAGTAAACAACATAGTCTCAGTACTATACACATCAATAAAGAAGAAAAAGCCGCAGGTATCAGAAGTTTCAGGAAAATAAAATTTACTACATAGCAGTAGATACTAAATAACCTCACACATTGGAACAATATGAAAATTTGAGATAAGCACGCTACATAACAAATATGTTGGAAGTCGTACTTTCAGCAAGTCTGACGAAGGGCTAAATCATTTTACAGCATTTATGGATATATCCACAAATTATAGGCGCCAGCTGAAATTTTACTCACCGAAACTCAGCTTAAACCTAAAAATAGTGTCATCAAATATTAGTATTAGACAACTAATGCTAGCACACAGTCAGCTAGTGCAGCCTGTCGAGATCAGTTTGACACATGATGCAGATAATTTATCTAATGATAAAATCTTTGTAGTATCACCATTTCATCACCTCAGCAGCACTAGTCGAGACAGTGAGGCCACTAAATTTGGAGCTAAACCGAAGAAGTGCCTAGAACCAATAGTGCTGCAATTAAGGACCGTAGCTAGTCAATTAGTTCCGGAAAGCTAGGGACTAAAAATCTGTTGCATGGGTTGCTGAAACTAATCCGCAAGCTGCCTAAATCCTTCAACCCTCCAGCAGTGGCGCCTAAAGCCCGCCCACTACCTGCCGATACCGACCGACCACCAAGCTCTGAGTAGTAGCAGAGATAGTAATCCAGTGAAGTGAGGTAAGACCTTGGAGGAGAGCGCGGCACGGGGCGTCCCCGCGGAGGTTGCGCAGGGAGAAGAGCGCCCGGAAGCGCTCGGCGATGGGCTGCTCCCCGTCCAGCAGTCGCTCGCAGAGGAACCGCTCCATCTCCGGCGAAGGCTCGAACGCGGAGGACACCGCCATCTCACCCCGGCGATTCCCGCGGCGAGGCGACCCACTGGCGGCGGCGGTAAGAAAATCCCGCGGAGGAATTGCGTCGAGTCGACGCCGACCGTCCGATCGAAACGCGCCCCCGTCATCGATCTCTCCAGAAGCTGCCACCTATACCCACGGGCGACAGGGACCTATCCTTACTGGCTCCTGTCACTGGCGGGTGGGTCCTCTTGCCTTTGACCCAGGGCCCTGGCCCGCATGGCAGTGGCAGGGCTACTTGCGGTGTTCGTTCCCCCTCGTAACATTCTTCTTCCTCCCCTTCGCGGCTTCAGTTCCGCTCCTCGCAGCGCGGCGAATCCCACCCAAATCCGGCGCCGATCCGACGCGAATCAATCGAGAGGTGAGCTCGCTCGTCTCCCCCCGCAGATCCGTGCAGTCGATCGTCGGTTCTCCCCTGTTTTTTCATGGTTTTCGCGCACTCTTCGGCGATTTGTTTCTGATGGGATTGGGGGTTTGATTCGTGCAGGCAGTGGGCAGTGTTCGAGTCGAGAGGAGCGCCATGAACCCGAGAGGGTAAGATTCGGCGGCTATTTGTCGTTCTGAGCTCTGGATTTTGTGAGACGCTGTTCGGATTTAGGGTTGATGGGCGTGAGCCATCTGTTCGTAGGGACCAATGTGGCTGGCTCACCGCAGGATCGGTTGCGTTCCGATCAAGTGTTGTAGGGTATAACAGCACGCGATTAGGGCGATCGGTACACTGCGTTTGTTGGGGATTGTTAGGATGAGTGACTAGTGCTGTTGTGTCGGTACCCTTTTTTTAGATAGTTCAGTTTGTTGTTATCAAGGAGTAGTTATTATGGTTGAGGAATTCCCACCGCAGACTAATTGATTCTTTAATAGGATAGTCTCATTTCCCCAGCTCCGTCACATTTGTCTGAGTGCTTTTTGTACACTATCAGCGACAAATTGTCGTCTTAAACTTGATCTGTACAAATTGCCATGAAAATAGGTTTATCAGACATGGAGGTTGGTTTTCACATGATTTTTGACTTATCGCGTTTATCTATCACAATAGACCATTGAATTGATAACTTGGACTCTTAAGAGCTATTACTATGAAGCTACTCATCTCTTTGTTATGCCTGATGATATTTCTCTGCCATGACAGCTTGAAACATTGCTAAATGCTTAAGTGGTTGTGAACTGTGCTAGTAGTATGTGTGTACTGTGTAGGTAGATATTCTGTCAGTCTTGTGGGGATGCACAAAGAATTTCAAATGATATATGTTTTTTTAGAAATGATTATAAGGTGGTAAAAAAACAACTAGCTGTCCCGTTAGATTCTCACGATCCCTTCTTTCTGTTCGACCTTCTTTCTGTCCCTCTCTTTATATGCCCAAGCTTCCTCTAATTTGTAGCTGTGCATAACACTGCATCTTTACAGATAATCCAAGCATATAGGGGGATGAAAATAATCTGTTGGAGCAATATAGATAAATTGTTATGTTCAAATTTTGTGTTCGGTTTGTGGATTAAGTTTGTGGCAACTAGCAAGCCTTGTTTTGTTTTACAGACTCCACAGATATATTCATGCTCACTTGAGCATCAGTTTCCAGTCCATTTAGTAATGGTTGGTGGCCAACTGACTGCATTGCTACATTGGGCTAATATGAACTGCTTACGTCATGGCCTAGTGAATTCCACTTCCTTTTTCTCATTTTGTCGCTACTTTACAGTAGTTTTATTTTGTGCAAGAGCATTTCAGCAGTCAATTTTTATTTATTTATTCCGTGGTATGGGCCTAGAGAAGAGAACTGTTGTTTTTCAGTCCATATCGGAGTATGCAAGTTCCTCATGTCCGATTTATGGGCCAGATATGTTTTATAACTATGCAATGGCATTGATTAATTTTTTTAGCCGAACTGACCTTTGTCAAAGTTAGAGGTAGATATTAGAAGTATGCACCCTTTAGGGAAGCATATGTGTATGACATAGCTGCATTGTTTCAACATATTTGTTCAGCTACTTTATCAAATGCAGAAGCATAAGGCTGGTTTTCTTTATCCATCGCTGCGATACATGTGCTTAGGTGATCATGTACTCATAATCTTTGAATTTGTTGACTTGAAAACTTAGAAATGCTAATCCCTTCATACTTCAACATATTTCTGAATCCTCCATGTTAATAATAATGTGGAAACCCATTTTAGTTTGTACAACCTATGTCAAATTACATTGGGGGTACTCAATTTAATTTGCATCGGTTGACGTACATATTCGGAGCCCTTCACTTTGCATTTTTTTTCCTTTGTGTGCACCTATCCAATTCTCTGTCAACCCTTATATCACTATTTTCTGCACTTTTCGCAGCTACCGTAGCACCAGAACTTCTCTTTTTGATGGCATTGAGGAGGGTGGAATCCGAGCAACATCCTATTCTTCCCATGAGATAGATGAACAAGAAAATGATCGGGCTATTGATGGACTGCAGGATCGTGTCAGCATTCTTAAGCGGGTATTGTGCCACTTAATCATCTTAATCCTCCAATTCCATTGATTTGTGTGAAAGAATCGTTGTGTTTTTAATTCAGATATATATCATGGACCAATTCAAGGTGTGTTGCATAGATAAAATCATAAAATAGGTTTCTTAAAACAATACAGCATTCTTTTAAAAGTAGCCCCTCTCTGGTCTGCGACTTTGGTAGGCTGTCCTAGATATCATGTCAACCATGTGCCTTCCTGGACCATTTTGATTTGAAATATTGAAAAGTTGTTCAGCACGATGTTTGGGCATGGGTTTCTGTTTAAATTTACCAAGAAGGAATCTGACAAACCTGCTGGGCCTTGCAATGACATATTGGTGGCTGTATTAATGCAATCTGAATATTTGATTGGCCCTCTGATATCTACTGTGAACAACTCTTTTTTCTTGAGTGTGGGATGCACTTAGGTGTAGTGGGTATTACTTTATTTAGAAGCTAGTAACTAAATGAGATGTAGAAGAATTCTTTTGTAATTTGGTGTGTTTGGAAGGCATATGATAAAGTACCAAGAAATGTCATGTGGTGGGCTTTGGAGAAGCACAAAGTCCCAACTAAGTACATTACCCTTATCAAGGATATGTACAAGGATGCGATGACGGTTGTCCGCACTTATGGTGGAGACAGTAGTGATATAATCTAGTTGCATCTTCCCTCGACGGGTGCGAAGGGCAAGGAAGCTAGCCGAGCCAACTAGGTTTCGGGTGGGTAGTTGGAACGTAGGGTCTCTAACGGGTAAGTTACGAGAGATAGCCGAGGTAGCAATTAGGAGGCGTGTAAATATTCTATGCGTTCAGGAGACTAAATGGAAGGGCCAGAAGGCGAGGGAAGTAGAGGGTACTGGCTCCAAGCTTTGGTATACGGGGGCAACTTCGGGAAGGAATGGTGTAGGCATCTTGATCGATAAGAGCCTTAAGAATGGAGTTGTTGATGTTAGGAGGCAAGGCGATCGAATTATCCTAGTTCGGTTGGTAGTGGAATAAGCTAAAGTCTCCTATGGTGACAAGGTCACCTGTGGTGACAGGATCTCCCATGATGAGGTTGGTTGTCTCTCCTGTTGTGATGGGGCCAAGGTTGCCGGCAATACGCCCTGTGAGTAGCGAGCAAAATGGAAGTCATGGATTTTTGGTCATGGGGCGTGTCATAATTGTGCCCAGTCTCTCTGAATTTTGCTTGTCTAATGTCAGTGTAGACATGCCCAACATTAGAAGCTATAGATTTTAGTATTTGGGCTGCTCCAAATTAACAAGCAGGTTGAGTAGCAGTGTCTTCCATAGTTTATGATGCTTTGCTCATATTTATGAATATTGTAGCATCCCTTCCTTTGACTTAGTTGTTCATATTTATGAATATTGGAGCTTGCTTTAGTTGCTCTAGGCCTCTAGCTTTGGGAATCTTTTCCGCACTTGTCAATCTGGATAGGTCTGTAGACAATTATATCTGTCGGATACTGAAGTTCTTCTACCTGCTTGTAGTTGTCAGGTGATATCCATGAAGAGGTGGAGACTCATAACAGAATGCTAGATCGAATGGTATTTGCACTTAACTAGTTGACCTTTTCTGTTGTAAAATCTCAATCTATGTTGCTACTCCCTTACCATTATGCTTGATTCAGGGGAATGATATGGATACATCAAGGGGTTTTCTCTCTGGAACTGTAGACAAATTCAAGATGGTAAGCGGCAAGAGAAACAATTAATATGCAGTTTATCGCCCCTTGTGTTCTTCTGAGACGATTTATGTGTAAATGGACATGTTACAGGTGTTCGAGACCAAATCAAGTCGGAGGATGGGAACCCTTGTTGCATCATTCGTTGCGCTTTTTCTGCTGGTTTACTACTTGACCAGGTAGAAGCATACTCGATGAAAGCTACATGGGCAGGCGTGCTCAAGGACATGCTGAAAATTGATGTACGTGACGATCTACTTACGATGCCGTATATACCCTCAGAACTCACTGCCTGAACGCAAAGTATGTTGATCTGGATGTCACCGAATTCTGCACTGTATAACGATCTTAGCGTGTTGGATGGACTTTTTGCTCTGCGGTTGTAACTACAGGAAATGGATTCACCTTTGTTCTGTTCTGTCATGCTATGTGTATGATATAAGCAGTACACCTACTTGGAATCTTTACCAAGATGTATCCAGTTGGTTGCCTTGTAGCTGGACTTGTTACTTGTAGAAGCTTGTTTGGGCACTTTGTGAGGTCGACACGTGTTGCGCGTCATCTATCAAAACAAATCCAGATCGAAGGAATAACAATGCTGTTGCATCACAAGTGAAACTTTGTATAATAGTGCTTAGGAGTATTATAAAGTTGGAGACTTCAGGTCAGCGTGTGATTAAGCGCAGGAATCACAACCACGCAATGATCGAGGATGCAATTATTGGGGCAGCAAGATGCTCTATTCGTGCGGGGAAGGGAACAAACACCAAACACCTGTAACTAGCTTAGATAATTGCACCAGCCGGTCCTAACCACATGTATGCCTATACATGCCTCCATCGTATTACTATACTCATCTTGCTAATTGCACTACCTCTGACACGTCAATTTTGGTTATTAAATATTTGCCGTTCTTTGTACGTAGCTGGTGATATTCGCCATGCATTCTTGTTAGTTCTCGATCGTTTAGCGTTCCACATTTTTACCACCAGCTAGTGTGGTTCTCATGTGTGCTGGACTAGTGCTCGATCACAAAAGCTGTGTGTTAGTTGCTGCAACGAGTTCAGTTCGCATTAGGTGTAGCGTATTCTTCTATTCAATGTGGCGTGCATATACTATCTATCACCACTTTGGTTGGGCTAGGTTAGATATGTCATGCTGCACACCACCCCATCAGTGTGTTTGACAAAGCTTAGGTTATCCATCTCTGGGAGATGTGCCACTAACTTTAGTATATTAGTGGGCAATGCTTTTATTAAAAACAGCTTAGTTTAATTGGTTGCAGTTTGCTTTTGTTTGGCTCCTTTGGTTTCTTATTATTTAGATAGCTAGGAGTGGAAGCATGAGCATGACAGGATCTTTATTTGAGGTGCCTTTGTTGTACTTTGCAAATGCCATGGCATATATATTTTTCATGGACCACACAAGATCGCGAATCATGCACAAGTTTAGTACGTTTTCCTATCTCTCTTCTAAACTTCAGGTTCATGAGTAATGTGTATGGTTTTGGATATTCTCAAACAGTAACGTACCAGGTGCAAATTCGAGTGATGTTGAGCTGTGCATTTCGGTTACTAATTTTGGCAACAAGGCTATGAAATATCCTAAAGAAATTATAAATAATTCAGCATTGTAAAATGATGACCTTAATATTACATTGTGAACTGAAGGATCATGCATGTATATACTTTAAGATGAGTGTTGTTTGTAAATGTTTGCCTAGTTAAGGTTACCAGAGATGTAGCTGCCGAGCTAGGCTTAGTTATTTAGTCTGACGAAAGATGCTATGTACGGGAATCTTGTGTCACAAAGTTTCTTAATCTTAACACATAAACAACAACGAACGTCACGTATGCTTCAGGTAACAAGACATGCATCATCCTTTTGTTTTTTGTACAGAGATCTAACATAAAAAGCATAAATATAGTTTATACGTACTTTGCCTTGATTTGTTAAAACAGTGCCTACTCGTAGCTCCAAAATCTTATTGTTCTCATATCTTAAATTGTCTGTCCTTGCTTAGAACTCTGAAGCAGCCTTAGGTCTTATTACTAACAGAGCCTAACTTGTGCCAGCTGCTGCTTCCATGTCTGAGCTGTTGAAATGACTACTTAACAAGTCAATTAGTCCTGATAGATCTCATCATCATATAGAACAAATCCCATGTCATATTTTATTGCCCCACTAATTTGAGCATCCATGAGGGATAGAAGTGAAAAGAGAATCTTAGTTAACTGTCACTAATTTGAGCATCCTACTCGCAGCCATATATGGTCTTGGTCTTCGATCGTTGCACTATATATCTCAGCTGATTACTTTACTGAATTTTTTTTCTTGTCTCATCTCAAATACTAAAGGCAACTAATAACAAATAAGCACACATATACTAGATTAAGCGTGTAATAGCAGTGAAAAGAGAATCTTAGTTTAATTACAGCCAGCACACACCATGGGCAAGCAAGAGCGGCATATAAGGTGCGGTAGCACAAGACAAAAGTAAGTTTCCTAATTTCAACGAATAAAGTGAATGTTCAATATTTTGTCAGTACTCTATCAGTCTATCCAGAGCAAGGAAAACAACTTTTGCTATGACATAGCGTGTATCTAGATGCATATTAAAATCTATAAATCTAGAAAGGCAAAATGACTTACAATTTGGAATTGAGATAGTATTTGATTGGATGCATACTCGCATACTCCTTTTGTGAACTAAAAGTACATCCCTTGTTGAAATTTTAAAAATCATAAATGACCGATTAATGTTTTCGTGAGTATTTGACATAATATATCTGTTGGGTACAAAATTTTGCAGTAAAAAGGCCAACGCAGTACGTACATATATGATAATATTGTAGCTAATTGTTAATTAGCAGACCCATCAGAAGCTAGGCAGTTAGAAAGAGACCATATGCCTGCATATGCGCCCCCATTTTTTGCACAGTGGTCATATGACAACCTTGCAAATAGCATGTACGGGACAAGGCAAACGAAACAACAGTATTCGTAGTACGGATAAAAGATCACTTCTTATAAATCAACTTGTCAACTAGGTCAGTTTCTATTTAGTCTCATATATGTGTTCTAATTTAAAATTCATACAAAGGTGCATTGACATCACATCGTTACTAATTCAGAAAAGTACATGCTTGGAAAAGAAACAGCCATATATAAAACACTGGATTTTATTCTCCTTCTAGGAATCACAACCACGCAATGATCGAGGATGCAATTATTGGGGCAGCAAGATGCTCTATTCGTGCGGGGAAGGGAACAAACACCAAACACCTGTAACTAGCTTAGATAATTGCACCAGCCGGTCCTAACCACATGTATGCCTATACATGCCTCCATCGTATTACTATACTCATCTTGCTAATTGCACTACCTCTGACACGTCAATTTTGGTTATTAAATATTTGCCGTTCTTTGTACGTAGCTGGTGATATTCGCCATGCATTCTTGTTAGTTCTCGATCGTTTAGCGTTCCACATTTTTACCACCAGCTAGTGTGGTTCTCATGTGTGCTGGACTAGTGCTCGATCACAAAAGCTGTGTGTTAGTTGCTGCAACGAGTTCAGTTCGCATTAGGTGTAGCGTATTCTTCTATTCAATGTGGCGTGCATATACTATCTATCACCACTTTGGTTGGGCTAGGTTAGATATGTCATGCTGCACACCACCCCATCAGTGTGTTTGACAAAGACTGAGTGTAGCAGAGATGCGTATGTTGCGTTGGTTTTGTGGTCACACAAGAAGGGATAGGATACAGAATGAAAGATCTAACATAAAAAGCATAAATATAGTTTATACGTACTTTGCCTTGATTTGTTAAAACAGTGCCTACTCGTAGCTCCAAAATCTTATTGTTCTCATATCTTAAATTGTCTGTCCTTGCTTAGAACTCTGAAGCAGCCTTAGGTCTTATTACTAACAGAGCCTAACTTGTGCCAGCTGCTGCTTCCATGTCTGAGCTGTTGAAATAACTAAGCTACTTGACAAGTCAATTAGCGCCCTGATAGATCATCATCATATAGAACAAATCCCATGTCATATTTTATTGCCCCACTAATTTGAGCATCCATGAGCTGATCGAGGATAGAAATGAAAAGAGAATCTAGTTACTGCCACTAATTTGAGCATCCTACTCGCAGCCATTTATGGTCTTGGTCTTCGATCGTTGCACTATATATCTCAGTTGATTAATTTACTGATTTTTTTCTTGTCTAATCTCAAATACTAAAGGCAACTAATAACAAATAAGCACATATACTAGATTAAGCGTAATAGGAGTGAAAAGCGAATCTTAGTTTAATTACAACCAGCACACACCATGGGCAAGCAAGCGGCATATACGCTAGGTGCGGTAGCACAAGACAAAAGTAAGTTTCCTAATTTCAACGAATAAAGTGAATGTTCAATATTTTGTCAGTACTCTATCAGTCTATCCAGAGCAAGGAAAACAACTTTTGCTATGACATAGCGTGTATCTAGATGCATATTAAAATCTATAAATCTAGAAAGGCAAAATGACTTACAATTTGGAATTGAGATAGTATTTGATTGGATGCATACTCGCATACTCCTTTTGTGAACTAAAAGTACATCCCTTGTTGAAATTTTAAAAATCATAAATGACCGATTAATGTTTTCGTGAGTATTTGACATAATATATCTGTTGGGTACAAAATTTTGCAGTAAAAAGGCCAACGCAGTACGTACATATATGATAATATTGTAGCTAATTGTTAATTAGCAGACCCATCAGAAGCTAGGCAGTTAGAAAGAGACCATATGCCTGCATATGCGCCCCCATTTTTTGCACAGTGGTCATATGACAACCTTGCAAATAGCATGTACGGGACAAGGCAAACGAAACAACAGTATTCGTAGTACGGATAAAAGATCACTTCTTATAAATCAACTTGTCAACTAGGTCAGTTTCTATTTAGTCTCATATATGTGTTCTAATTTAAAATTCATACAAAGGTGCATTGACATCACATCGTTACTAATTCAGAAAAGTACATGCTTGGAAAAGAAACAGCCATATATAAAACACTGGATTTTATTCTCCTTCTTTTCAGAAACAAACATTCTCATCATCAGATGATTAGACAAGTTCTTATTTCCAATGACAGGATTATTGCAAAAGGCATTGACGCTCCCTATAGATCTTTAATTTAATTTGCTTCCTTCTTCTCAAAAACAATTAAATACATCACTCCACTAAAGATGGAGACACACACATTTATTCATGTGAAAAACACTAGTGGTGCCGAGTATTCAATTATTGGACAGGAAAGTTAATTAAGAGCAGGAGGACGGGGAACAGTGTACATAATGTGATTGGCTTCAGGATAGCAACAGGAAACGAAAGCAAAGGGCTGGTTTTGTTTAGTTGGGATGTCGGAGTTCTGAGAAAAGGACACGCACCCCACCTGCCTTCCGCACACATCCCGACACACAAAAACCCTAATCGATCTGGATAATCCTAATTACCATCCACAACAAAACTAAGAAGCCCACCCAACCTTATCACCTTCCTAATTCAGGACCAACATCACACCAGCAATTCTAAAGGATGGTGCATGGAGCAGTAGGACATCATATTGAAAGGTTTCAAAATGTTCTTCCTATCGGTGAATGAAAGAGGTCATGTGGGTAAAATGGTCATCCAAATAAGAATGACGAATCAACATGTTAGATTCTTACCGTTACCATCTAAACAATTCCTAGATACCAATTCTCAGCCACGGCTACAGAGAAAGAACTTTATTTAGAGGTTATTTTTTATACCCGTCGTTAGCATACCAAACAGCGCACCACCAGCTCAGTAGGGGACCGGTCTACATACGTGCCATCTTAGAGGGAAAGAAAATTCTTTGAAGTTAAATGCTAGCCTGTAACTTACATAAAATATATAGTCTCTTTTGAATTCACATGGCATATGGGGACCAGTAATCAGTCAAACTAAAACTCAAATAACCCAGCGGAGGAACATGCAGGGGGAAATGGGGGTGAGAAGAGTGGAGTGCTCCTTGCAGAAAGGCCAAGCAGATTACATTTTATATATGGCACCCAAAGTCCCTGTCCTCTGCCTCTATCAAGTCTTCCTACTTACATGTCCATCTTTCTTATAACCCACTTGTCCCTTGCCCTCCTCAAAGTTCAGGCCAAGCTGCTCTTCTTCTCCTCCTCCTCCTTGATCTCGCCAGGTAAAAAGCTCTTTCTCTCTATCTCTGAACCCCATACCAAACTTCCACTTCACACCAGACCTAGCTATTTGGACAGAGAGCGAAACCGAGCTAAAGAGAAACGACTGATATGTTGTGAGGTATGGATATGCTTCGCTAGCTCCACACAAATTACTCGGCAGCAAGAAGTGCAGCAGTTTTCTCATCCAATCCAAGGTATAAATTACGCAATTATGGATCTATGAGTTCATATATATCTCTGCATCTAGATCTCCTCACATATACGCATACCTGAATAATCTTTCTTTTTCCTTGGTAGCTAGCTTCATTTCTTGTCTTCTGGTGCTTCAATTCAGATACAAACACCACATGCGTGTATTCAAGTAATTAAGCTCCTGCTGACAATAATCTCCATCAGCTGATCCATCTCTGTGTTGTGCGCGCTTGTTGGTTGCACGTACAGCTGATTGACAAGCAGATCGATGGCGAACCGGTGGTGGAACCTGCCGGAGCAGCCGTCCGGCTCGTCGGCGCCCAAGGCCGAGCCCCCGGTGGTCAAAGACCCGGAGCCCAGCCCGGCAGGGGCCGACCTCGCCGATGAGACCAACGAGTCCGGGCTCAGCGGCGCCGGCACCGTCGCCAACGTCGCGCTGCGCCAGCCGTCGGCTCCCGGCGCCGTCGTGGCGCTCCACGGCCGCTTCGAGATCCTCTCGCTCACCGGCACCTTCCTCCCGGGCCCCGCGCCGCCGGGCTCCACGGGGCTCACCGTGTACCTCGCCGGCGGGCAGGGGCAGGTGGTTGGCGGCAGCGTCGTGGGCTCGCTCATCGCCGCGGGCCCGGTCATGGTGATCGCCTCCACGTTCGCCAACGCCACCTACGAGCGCCTGCCGCTGGACGAGGAGGAGGAAGGCCCGCCGGCGCCGCCGATGCCCGACCCGCTCATGGGCGGCGGCGGCCATGGCATCGCTGACCCGTCGGCGCTGCCGATGTTCAACTTGCCGCCGAGCAACGGGCAGCTCGGCGGTGGCGACGGCTTCCCATGGGCGCATCAGCGGCCACCGTACTGATCTGATCTGATCAGCCATCGATATGATGCATGCCAATTAAGGTCAAGCAATTCCGCCAATTGGCTACTAGCAAGCAAGCACTCCGAATGGAGGCACCGGTTACTGTTCCATTGGAGATGGATGGGAGTGTGGCGCCATTAGGTTAGTACATATGATGAAGTGGTAACTATCATAGAGTACTGCTATTCCTAGTACTACTTTAATTTGTTGTCGTGAAATAATCAAATCTTTGGAGTGTTTGTTGTACTTAATTGAGCTAGATTGCTCATCATCAGCTTGGATGTGTTTGCGCGCGCGCATGCGATGTTTGGTTAATTTTCAGATAATTTTAGAGTGGGTTATTAATTATCTCGATCTGTCTCCTGCACTGTCTGCAACTTGGGTGTTCTTATAAATTAATTTCCTGTTTAGCCACTTTGAATTCATTTGTATTGTGCAACTTGTATGTGTGTGTTCCTAGATCTTAGCAACGGTACGTCTTTGCATTTCGATCTTCTTTAAGTACTTTAGTAACAAGTGTCAGCGGTCCCAAATTGGGGATCATGCATCGATCTATCGTCGATCTCTGCTAGTAACTTCTTACTTAGTTTTTGTCGCTCATCAGCTCCCTAATATATGTAATGGTTGCTTTGGATTATATATATGGGGAATATGGGATTGTCAGGATCTAGTTCAAAATATGTTATAGAGAAATCGAAACAGGCTGCTGTAACTAAATCTGGTAGAAAAATGCACGGTCGGTGCACAATCAAGCTTGTTAATTTGAGTACACACAGCAGATAGACAGATCAAGAGCTGTGGCGGTCTGATGTTACAGTGAGCTCATCTGCACAATGTTTGCATATGTATTTTGGCAACAACTTCGTTCCACAAATTAAAACTGCAGCCTGCACTACTATAAAATGAGCCATTAATTTCTCGTCACCTAGCTAGTTCTAGCTGCTTTGGATACCGTAAATAGTTTTTTTTTGTCAGAAAAGAAAATATGAATGGACTACTACACTACTGTGTATTTTCCAAACAAGGTTGGGGCTTCAATTTGTGAATATATATAGAGCATATATAGATTTCATTTCACCTTCTGTTTGTCTGTTCATCTCTGAAGAAAACTTTGGTGTGCATGATATATATGCGCTAGCTGCATGCGATATGAGGCACTTCAGATTTAAAACTTAATTCGTATATGTCTTAGGCACATATAGCAGCAATTGAGCGACTGTTGTGTGCTGCTAATTAATAAGCTAGTATCTGTTGTTTCTTATTGGTGCGAATGCAAAGTTACTGCACGTAGTGGGATTCTAATAATAACTCTGCTAAAACGAAACTTGTATGTGTTAGTGTTACCTCAAAAGACAAATAATTTGGCTTCTATTGATGACGTGGTGTTCACTTTATTTTGACTATCGAGAATAATTTGGGGCAACTGTATATATATCTAGCTAGCCATGCATGCATGTGGTGCGTACTGTTTATTGATCCTGATATGTCTTGAAAAACTTCTCATCGTTTGAAAATTTTAATTTACAACTACGATCCGTCAGCATTGCATTGTTATTATATCTTTATATAGGTTATTAGTTTTATATTTTTTCAAAAAATTACAATTTACATATTTATTATTGTGTATATAGCACTAAAACATAGCACACACGGGACTAGCTAGTGTGTGTTCTCTTTCTATTTGTCCTTGAATGTTTGAGTATAGCCTCTTCCCCTCGCACTTCTGATCGTCACTGCTCACTTCTCTGCATCTACCTAAGTAGTACGTAAATCATATATATAACGACCCTATATGATGGAATTCGAATTTTGACAAGTAAACACACATTCAATTCAGTGCGCATATATTAGGTTGAAGCTTAATTAGTTGTGTATAAATAAATTATCGCTAAGGTTTCGTACGTTGTTTTTAGTTATATCTACCTAGCGTGCGTTGTCTATCAAGATTAGTCGATCTTTGACTTTGCACATACGACGGGACGTCTACATTTTGTACTTGCCTTGTCTAGTTGTTAATTTTCAAGCGAAACTTGATAGCGAAATGTGCGAACGTGATCCTTGATATTTAAGGGAAACAGAAAATGAAAGAAACGATGCATCATGCCACATCCTATATATCGATCCGGGCACCTCGCGCGCGCGCATCATCTGCTGGAAAGTGATGACACTAAGTAAACTATGTTTTAATTAATTATTTCAGTTCAATAGAAGCGCTATTAACAATATAATTTTGCACGTACTCGCTATTTTTATTGCGCGTGTGCATGCATATAGATATAGCTAGTTGCATTGTGCTCTCCCAATCAATTTCGTTCTCTAGGTGCCATATGTATGATCGGTTTCAGATATTCCTATTATTATTTCACCATACAACAAAAGAGTATTGACTAACGTCAATCCCTTCTAATTAAGATTATTTTTAAAAGATAGACACACATATATACTCATCATATATATACATATGTAAGCACATCTACTCCTGTCAACGTGCGCGCGCATATACTTTAATTTGTTTCTATAAACACACCTCATATAGATAAGACTATATATATATATATATATAGATCTACCTGTCAGTTTGCTTCTCTATATATGGTTAATTCCCACGTAGTAGATTATGTATTATTCAACGTTTTCTTTTCATTCCCAGTTTGTGAACTTCGCCGATCGCAAAGTTGCTATACAGATAGCTGCAGCAGTTACATTCATCTCGAAGATCCACGGCAGCATAGCTGGTATGAACGTGGCCTTCTCCTGATGAACCCTAATTGTGTTTATATATATCTGCACGTACACGCAAGTCTGCTCATTGGATTGAGTTAACTTGATGACACGCATGTAAGAGTGTCAGCTAAAGTTAATAGCGAGGTGCTAGCTGGTATAAGCGGTAGGAGGCGATGATGAGATCGACTTCATTCATGCCCAGGCCGGGGACCATGCATTATTATTAGATGCTGTTGTTGTTATACACTGCACACACACAAAAATTAATTGCTTGACGCCACTATAGCTGCATGCGTGTACAAGGTGGCAAGTGTAAGGCCGTAAGTGCTCTGTCTAGTTTAATCGTGCTTACGTAGAAAGTTGCAAGTAGTAATTATTTCAAACTAACAGGTGCCAATGAACAAAAAGCTACACGAGCGAGGATGGAGAGACTACGCTGGTCACAAATAATAAGTGGAGGTTTAGGTTGTAACTGAAACCATCTCAAGCTTTTAACTACTAAGCTTCTCTTATTATGCATGGTATATTTGAAAAATATAGCCGATGTATACTTTTGTGAAACTAATTAATTTTCAGGACAAATCTATTTGTATCATTTTCTGAACATTCAAACTCAACATAAAAAGGTAATTTGCAGTTAAAGTATGCAATTGTTGACTACTCCCTCCGTCCCAAAAAAGATGACACTCTAGGATTCAAAATTTGTCCCACAAAAGAAGTCATTCTACTATATTTTAGTAGGTGCATGTGCATGCAACAACTAATTAGTGCCAAATATGGCTAATAATTAGGGGCAATCAAGGTCATTTTACTTTCTCGTTAATCTGTCCTAAAATTTCTAGAGTGTCATCTTTTTTGGGACAGAGGGAGTACTTAGACACTCTAGCTAGGCAACTCAGAATGTCACTTACTCCCTCCAGTTTAGTAAAAGAAGTCGTTTTGGACAAGGTTTGAGTCAAACATTGGGAATATAAATCATGAATAACATTTAAGTCGTTGAGTTTAGAAATGTGAAAATTATATAAATAAATTGGTCTTGAAAAGTACTTTCATAAAAGTATAAATATGTAACTTTTCAAGAAATATTTTTATAGAAAAGAGAAGTCAAAGTTGTACTTTGGTGACCGTGTCGCTGTCCTAAACGACTTCTTTTACTGAACCGGAGGGAGTATTTGTGGTAGTATATAGATTGCTTAGCCATAAATAAACGTGGTTTCCCGATGTATGGGATTGTCCTTCGCTGCACTCATCACCCAAGAATCCACCGTCCGAACACGATGTCATCACCACCAGAGGCAAAAAAAGAAAACGTATATACAAAATGTGCAGCATGTGCATCGCAAATATAGGGCGCCTTAAGAGTTAGGCAGGAATGCAGGATTGCAGGAATGGATGAAGGGAACGTCGTCCTGCACTCATCAAATATCACAATGTGCACTTGGTAAATGAGAATGAGAGAAGGCCATCGATTCCTCTCCGAAGAACAGGCCGGCCCATTGATAAACTAATTTGCTTAATTTGCTTTGGGCCGATCAATGGAGGATATAGGCAGAAAACCCATTGGGCCCGTGTTTTCTCCAGCCCATAGAAATGGTTCGTTAAGTTCGTTGCATTTCATTCTTTTTCGTTTTTCGGAATGACTACACAACATCCGTCTGATTTTGGTCGTGTTTCAGTCACTTTTTCGGGAGAGAATGAGCTAAAAGCCCATTGCAAAAACAAAAATGGGACATCCGATCCGAGCGCAACAGACTGGGAGCACTCACACATCTCTTACACTGGAGAAAGAGCATAGAGTGATGAGCTGATGATGGGTTGGGCTTATCAGCCTTCCCCGCCCCCATCGTGGGATAAGACCAGACTAGAGACCACCGCAGCACCGCTCAAGGGAGGAAGGAAATTCCATAAAAAAAAGGGAGGAAGGAAGAGCATTGCATATGCAGACACAGAGAGAGAGAGAGTCAGACACACACACACACTTATAAAAAGACGCCTGCATTTAGTTTCTAGAAAATGGTTTTATTAAAAAAATAAAATGCCTGACTTTAAATTTATAACCGTACATGTAATAGCAGCTAGCAAGCTGTACAATACGTACCCTGCGCTGGCTTCCGTAGACGTACTCCCCTTTGGCGTCGGTGTTTCATCCGGCCCTTGAAATCGAAACCCCTTTTAATGTTAGTAAAATATGTATGATCCCCTTTTATACTAGTGTTCAACGGGTGACGTGACGACTAAATGAGTGGGTGCAGTTCCTCCACGATCCACCGTGCTGATGAATCAAGGGCGCAGATGATATCCCTACTACTACAACTCTGTAGAGAGAAGATTGTGAGGATTTTATTTCAAAAAAAGAGAAGATAGCGAGGATCAGATTGGGCAACTTGGACGTACTACTGGTACTAGCATCCATCAAAAGGTCTGGCCGGGTACTAGTAGTACGCAAAAGCAAAGCAAATGATGCCCGCGGTGGTGTTAAGTGCTTTTCACTTGCGACAAGTGATCATAGCTAATTAATCCTGCTGCTAATTGTGTTGTGTCAGTGTGGCCGCGTTGGCTGTCTGCTTCGACACGCCATCTCAACCCAACCTGCCCAGGTTCAGAGGAATCACTGTAGCTTACTTTTTTTTCCTTCATCTTTTTCTGTCCATTGATCTTGATCGATCAAGACGGCGGCCTTCTCACTCGTCACTCGCCAAAGCAGCACGCACCAGCTGGCAAGTAGCAAATGCTTCTTGCTTCTTCACTTGGGTTTGCTTGCACTTGCAGGCAGCCACATGCACCGCAGTGAGAGTGATGAGTGAGCCCGTTTCGAACCAACCACAACCACAAACTATAATCACAAAAAATGGACTAATGGTCAATGGATGCCGCTCAAACAAAACAAAAAAATATCGTACAAGATGTATCCAAATCCAACGAGAACAAAACAAAGTACTGTACCCTTTTCGCGAAGCGAGATAATAATCAAAAGGAAGGCTAGTGCTAACAGTTACTATTGCTGCTTGCATTGCACCTAGGGGTTGTTTGGATCTTGAGTGTTATCAGAACTAGTTTTAGTTAAGCTAGATTTAGGGGCTAACTATCTAAAATGGTGTTTGGCTAGATGAGATAAAGCAGGAACAATAAAAAGTGATTTTCCGTAAAACTCAAAAAATTAGTTTTAACAAAAACGACGGAGACCTGTTTTTCCGAAAACTGGGTCTCCCGTGCTGCTTTTGTTACGTTACTTTCCCCCTTTTTTCTTGCATAATTAGAGGATCCATTGATTTTCAATGTTTTCTTAATTTATTAGATCCATGAATAAATGGCTGGTGACTCATGGAAATCATTGTTGTTGATGTGATCAGGCTATCAAAACACATTCTCGGACATACTATCCAAACATCATATTCTGTAACCCCAAATCTAACTAACTAACAACCTATAACCTATTTTCCTAAAACTCCTCATAAAACTTGTTTTAGGAAAACTGATCTGTAATTTTGTGATCCAAACAACCACCTAGCTTTTCTTCTGAATCAATAAACCGTGGGTGGGTCAGGGGTGTCGCCCACCGGAATCTCTCACTTTGAAATTTCAGCGGCGCCGTACAACGATTCCTTGTCGCCAAGGTTTAGATTACATCAACATGAGGTTTCGTTTTTTTTATTTTTAACGAAATGAGGTTTCGTTAGTCGCCTGGCAATTAGTTGGTGCCTTTTTTTCCGTAAAGAAAATTGCTTTTCATTTTGTCCGCCCCCATGAAGAAGAAAAAGAAAATATTCTCTCTCTTTTTCGCCCTCTTTTTTACTACAAGTGCCGAGCAAGTGTAGAGACGGAGAAGAAAGAAAGAAAGGTGGAAAGGAAAAGAGGACGAGGAGGCCCGTGTCCAGGTGGTCCGTATGTATGTCACTCTCGCCTGGCTGACAAGTGGGCCCCTGACGAGTCACTCACTCCCTCACTTGACTCCGCCGTTCTTCCTGTTGCCGGTACGGTGGCACGCCACCAGGATCTCATCTCATCCCTTGCACCTTGCTTGCTTTGCGTTGCTTGCTTGGAGACTGAAGGAGGAGACAGAGAGAGAGAAAGAAAGGAGTTGCAGCAGATGCAGGTGCAGCCCCCCTGGGCAGGGGCAGCCCAGATTTCCGAATTGAATTAGTCACGGATCCCCACCGCGTTTGGGTAATCCATTCCCCACTTGCGCTTCATGCCTCGCTTCGGTTTCTTCCACCCAATGCCTCCTCCCCCAAACCTCCTCCTCTTCTTCGCCTACTACTACAAGGCCGCCGACGCCTTCTTCCGGTTCCAGTTCCAGCCGCCTCGCCGGCCTTGAGGCTGCCTGCTAACTCGGGCCACAAATCCCTAACCATCGATCCATCATCCAGCGGCTTGTACTTGCCGTTGGTTTAGTTTCCCCCTTTCCCTTTCTCCCCACCAATCTAGGGAGGCAGATCTGGATTGCACATCGCAAGGGGGAGGATCACTCACTCACTCACTGTTCAGGAAACACCCACGAGCGCTGCTGCTGCTTGCCTTGAGGTATCTCCTCTCCTTCGCCCTTGTTTGCTCAGTCCCGTTGACTGATTGGCTGGTTGGTTGGTTGATAAACGGCGACTTTCAATTCCAAGCCAAACAATCGATTTCCCATCCTAATCCCCTGACATGATGACTAGGTTTTGGTGCTTCTGATCCCCCGCGCCCCCAATGCTGCAGGCGAGCTCCAGCCCGCTAAAGTTTTGATCTTTCCTGGTGAGTTCAGAGCAAGGATTAATCCCCCGCCTCTTCTGATTCCCGCAACCATCGAGGCTTTGCTCTTCAGGTACTGCAGATGATGCTAGTGCCGGAGGAGAGAGGTCCCCAGGTTTTGGTCTTTTTCTTGGTCGGAATCGCCGCCATTTCGGACTAACCAAAGCTCCTGCTCGCTTTTCCCTCTTGGACGCCACGATGCCGCCGCCACCATTATAAATTGCCTAATCACATGGTACGATCCGTCCCAATCTATACGAAAGTTGCAATCTTTTTTCCCCTTTCTCCTCGGCAACTTGCCAATTTGGTCACCCCATTTGCGCCCCTGCAGTTGCAGCAGCATCAGCAGCAGCGCAGCTGAACTGGACCTGACGATGCTCTGGTCAGGATTCAGATGCCCATCCAGGCGCAGCCATTCTTCCCCCATCGCCATGCGCCGGCTAATGCTCTTGGTGCTCGCCGCCGTGCCCGCCGCCACCGCCGCCGCCGAAATGGGGTACGCCCATTGCGCCTGCGACGGTGGCGGTGCTGGCGACGGCTTCTGGAGCCTGGACAACATCTTCAAGTGGCAGAAGGTCAGCGACCTGCTCATCGCCGCGGCCTACTTCTCCATCCCGCTCGAGATCCTCTACTTCGTCGCCGGCCTCCGCCACCTGCTCCCGTTCCGGTGGGTGCTGGTCCAGTTCGGCGCCTTCATCGTGCTGTGCGGCCTCACCCACCTGCTGGCGGCCTTCACCTACGAGCCCCATCCCTTCATGGTCGTGCTGCTCCTCACCGCCGCCAAGTTCCTCACCGCACTCGTGTCCTTCCTCACCGCCATCACGCTGCTCACGCTCATCCCGCAGCTGCTGCGTGTCAAGGTCCGCGAGAGCCTGCTCTGGATCAAGGCCCGCGAGCTCGACCGTGAGGTCGTGCTCATGAAGCGCCAGGAGGAGGCGAGCTGGCACGTCCGCATGCTCACCCAGGAGATCCGCCGCTCCCTCGACCGCCACACCGTGCTCTACACCACGCTCATCGAGCTCTCCAGGGTGCTCGCGCTCAAAAACTGCGCCGTCTGGATGCCCTCCGAGGACAAGTCCGGAATGTGCCTCACCTATGAGCTCCGCAGGGGCAGCAATGGCGAAGCCATTGTCAGCGCCGACGACGCGGACGTCCTTGAGGTCAAGAGCAGTGACGGCGTCAAGCTGCTGCCGCCGGACTCAATCCTTGGGTCGGCCAGTGGCGGCGGCAAGGAGGGGACTGGCACGGTGGCAGCGATTCGGATGCCGATGCTCAATTCTATGATCAGGGATGCCGCCTGTGTGGCGAGATGTCTCTGTGACTTCAAGGGGTTTGATTTCACAGTGCACGTTGAGAATGCGCTGCCAGACCTTGTCATTGGGGACGAGCGGCGCATTTTCCATGTCTTGCTGCACATGGTTGGCAATCTGATTGGTCGGATCAATGCGGGGAGTGTTACGTTCCGGGTTCGTGCTGATGATGAGGCGATGGAGGACCAGAGGTGGGATCCATGGAGGCCAAGCTACTCTGGTGGGCACTCATCAGTTAAGTTTGTGATTGGGGTGAAGAGGCAGCAGAGTGCTGACTCATCAAGCTCGCTTGCTCAGTTCTTGCGGAAACCAAGCACCGAGGGGTTTGATCTCCGGCTCAGCTTCAGCATGTGCAGGAAGCTTGTGCAGGTATTTGAAACTTGTCTGCTTCATCATGATTGCTGCCATTCACATTTACTTGAATCTGACTAGTACCTTTGCACATTTTTTCTTGACTAGTACCTTTGCACATTTTACTTGAATCTGACTTGTACCTTTGAACAGATAAACATCCATTGTTTTTGTTACAAATATTTGTTTACAAACATGTTTGCTTATGGAAATTCTGATAATGTCTTCTGAGTAGATTGTATAGGTGAGCAATTGTGTTTCAGTGACTAATATTGCTGCCTCCCTTTTTTATCGCCACGACAGATGATGCAAGGAAACATCTGGGCAGTTCTTGACGGCCAAGGACTCCCGGAGAGCATGACCCTTGTCCTGAGATTCCAGCTGCAACCATCGCTGCCGGGCTCCAGCCTTGGAGGATCATTTGATGCGCAATACCCATCGCCATCAAACCAAATAGCAGGCCTGAAGGTTCTTCTCATCGACGACGATGACATCAACCTATTCGTGGCCAGGAAGCTCCTGGAGAAGCTAGGCTGCACTGTGTCCTCTCTCCCCTCTGGTTCAGGATTCATGAACTCTGTCGGGCCGTCCTCTACCTCGTTCCAGCTCATCGTGGTCAACCTCGAGATGGCAACGGTAAACGCCTTGGATGTCGCCTCGAGGATCAGGCAGTACAGGAGCGCCCACTGGCCCTTGGTCATGGCCATGACATCAGAGCTAAATGTTTGGGAGAAGTGCGCGCAGTCAGGGATCAATGGCGTCCTGAAGAAACCGCTTGTTTTGCAGGAAGTAAAAGATGAGCTCACAAGACTCCTTCAGAACACATGAAGGCTTGCAGGTTTCTTTGCTGCACAGCAAAAGCTCCACCATGACTGAGAAGCGACAACATCACCACCCAGCCGTAGCAGGAAGAATTGGGCAGATGTTTGCTCGGGAGAGATGGCATTGGCTATTGAGGGTCTGGACTCTGGAGAATGTATCGAAGAGTAGATACTAGGGCAATGGCAATGTGGCATGGTGAGTCTTTGAGATTGGGGAACTATTGGCAACTGAAGAAAGAGCTTCTGATACATAGAGTTGTTCATAGAAACTTAGGCGAAATGTAATGATGATCAGCACAGCACACAGGCAATAATAAGACCGAAGTTTTGTTTGACTTGGGCAGCCTGATTGTGAGGATGTGATGGGGAGGAGTGAAATTAACGACGCAGAATTGTATTTAGTAGGAGGTAGAGAATTTATTGAAAATGCATTGGTGTGGGGAGCAGAAACCCTGCAAGGGTGATGTATTTATCCATCTTGGGCAGTGATGAGCAGATTGCTGATCTCAGCCACTCACTCATAATGGAATGAATGGTGGGGAAAAACCCCAAGAGAATTGTATTTATTTACTGAGGAACGTTTGGTTGTTGTTGGCTCCAACAGAGAAGAACAGTACACGGGATACCTTTTTCTTTTGGTGATGGTTTAGCTGTTAATAATCTTCTATTGTTTCTGTGCTTTCAGCTAGATAGTAACAGGTGGTTGGTTCCCCTTGCTGGTGCATGGATTTACCTGGTTGACTTGGTTGGTAGGATCAGAGAGATATCAGAGCAGAAATCAAATCTATCTCGAGCTTGGAAGTGGCCATGTGGGGGATCGATCGAGATTAGCTTATTTTATTTATTTATTACAGTAGCGATATTTAGAGACAAGAAGAGTAAAGCAGGTTGGTAAGCACGAGGGCCGCGTTATGCGATGGATCGATAGCATCGCATCGCAAGTGTCACGTGCCTACCCAGACGTATGTACAGATCCTTCCTTACCCGATACATATGACCAGCACCAGCACGATGACTTGTCCTGATGGCGAGGCACTTTCTGTTCATCCTAGCTGCATGCATGCTCCTACTTTCTGGAACCTTTGAATTAGTACGTGTTATTAGGCCAGTTTTTTTAGGTGCTAAGTCAGTCAATTCCTAACTAGTTGATCGATCAAGTCAATTCCTAACACTATGATGACTCTCTCCATTGTCTTCTGTCTTTTCATCAAGTAATAAGTAGTTGATCATCATCCATGCACAAGAGAACAAACCGACTAGGCTCAACAACCTTTCCAAACAATTTGTATAACACCATGCATGGATGTTTAATTTAAAACTGCCATGTTTCTATCCATTCATCAACATGTAGTATGTCTATGACCAAAAGTGATTCCAAATAAAAGTCAGACATGTAAGACCAGTGTGTCAGCATACAAGTCGTATACCTTGACAGAACTCGAGCCATCGTCTATGCAAATGATATGTTGTCTCTTACAGTGTTACTGAACTGACTTGGTTGAATTGGTTTGAAATGCTATTCAAGAGAAACAATTCCTTTGGGATTTTCCATCAGGAACAGTATCTGAAGAAACCGTTGCTGCATATATGTATGATCTGAATAGATTCAGAAAAGATCGAACATGAAGAGTTTTGTGTTGCTCGCTAGACCTACTGCAGGATATAATTAGCTGATTTTATTACATGCTACACAGACAAACATCGGGTCCGGTGAAAGAATGAATTAGGAGTACGCAGCCAGGTTTTAACTTGTTTTCAGCTTCAGAGTTACCAGACTGCAGGCCATATATGGGTGTAGTACATTCAGAGCTTCAGAGTTACCAGACTCCAGGCTATAATAGTGATACTGTACATATCTGAAGCCGCCTGCAGCCTAAATACATTGCACTGCTAGGGAATATATGGTCCATCATTGACGATGCCATAAACATTTGGTTCATCAATCATAATTGATACCACAAACAATTCAACAAGGAACAAATCAATTAGGTACAACTACCCTTTCCCGAGAATCGGTACACCATCTTGAATGTTTGAAACTAACTAGGCTATTTTATTCATCCACTTGTATGGCCAAAATAGGTTTCCAAATACTACATTAGAATCAGACATATGTCAGCATATACCTTCACTGAACGGCTGATCTCATGTCATAGTCTCTGTGAATGCCGTCTCATAATGAATTTGAATTGACTGGCTTTGATCTAAAAACGTCCACAAGGCAAGGGAAATATATCTGCTGAAACAAACTTCTTTTCGCTATTATCTGTATGGATTCATGAAAAGATTATGCTGCTTTTTAGAATGGAATATATAGTTTAATACATTATACATTTATAGTCTATCTACATGTATCTATATTGGCGAAATTCCTCACAAAAAAAATATATTGGCCAAAAGATCAAATATATATCTCACTATGGGGTTAAAAAAACTTCCAATAGATTTGCTAATGGGACTATGTGATGATCATAACTCCGATTTGAGATAAATCATAATCAATCAGAATATAACATGTATAAATTATATACCCTCCGTTCTAAAATGTAAGACATTTTGTCTTGCATTTAGATACACACTAGGTCTATATAATACATCGAATAAGTACCTAGAAATACCAAAATGGCCTACATTTTAAGACGGAGGTAGTAATCAATAATAATTTCAGATCTTCCGATATTATTTTGCTTCATAAAAAACAATTTCTTCCTCGCTAAATTATAATCAATATAATACCTCATTTACAAGTCATGAATAAAGCATTTCTAGATGGAAGGGTGCTTCAGTGCTCAGGATTTATCATATGGGTCGACCGGTTAAAAGTCTGAAGTGTCCTAAACTAATAACATGTGATTCCCTACTGCTAGTAGATTTCATAAACCATTTCTAAAAAAATGCCAGTTAACATTTTGCTACCTAGCAACAGATTCCAGTTATTAGTCATGCATGTCTAGTTAACAGGAACTAGGAGAAAATTTCAGGCATGCTGATCACGTACTTAATTTTGCTCAGAAGCACAAGAATATTTTTGTTTTTGCTGCCATGAGACACAAGCAATTCAAACAAACAGCAGCCAAAAGATAGCCTCGTTCAGAACTCAAAGGCAAAATTGATAAAAATGCTTATCGATCACAGCGCTCTATATATAGTTAGGCACTCAACTAATAAGTTCGGAGAGACAGTTAGCTTGCTTGGTTAGCGATCGACAGAGAGAGAAATGACGGTAAGCAAACGAACACACATGCAGAATTGCAGATATATCTACATACTCGATCTGATGAAAGCATGGAGCTGAAGAATTAGCTAGTCATGATATGATCCTGCACCGCCAAGCCTGAGCTCCAAGTCCAACTCCTCTCCTCCGCCATGATCGCCATGATCCCATGGGACGACGTCTCCGGCGGCACCTTCCTTGCCGCGGCCGGCGGCAGCGCAGTCGTCACGGCCGAACAGACGCAGCTCGCACGGCCGCCGCCGTTCCGCGTGCAACAAGGCCGTCAACGCGGCGGACGACGACGTCGCGCTCGCCGGATGCGTCTGGCCGAACGCCACAGCCGCCGGCGTCGCGGAGTAGCAGTACGGCTGACTGCCGCCGCCGGTGCTTCCTTGCGCGGCGGCGGCGGCTCTCCCCCTGTGCCTACGGTGGACGTTCATGTGGCCGCCGAGCGCCTGCGCCGTCGGGAACCCCCTCCTGCAGAAGGTGCACTTGTACGGCTGCCTTGTTCCCTCGTCGTCGTCGTCGTCGCCGGCGGCGCGCTGCTTGTCCTGATGCAGCTCCGGCTTGTCTTCGTCGTCGTCAGCCTCGCCGCTCGGGGACGACGACGTCCTTGCGCCCTCGCCGCCGTCGCCCTTCCTTTCTCGGCTGAAATCCATGT
>OAMR01000531.1:403613-440093 GCA_900205405.1 Echinochloa crus-galli
CCACCGTCTTCTTCCGCGTAGCAGCTATCCCGTGGGACGACGTCTCCGGCGGCACCTTCCTTGCCGCGGCCGGCGGCAGCGCAGTCGTCACGGCCGCCGCCGTTCCGCGTGCAACAAGGCCGTCAACGCGGCGGACGACGACGTCGCGCTCGCCGGATGCGTCTGGCCGAACGCCACAGCCGCCGGCGTCGCGGAGTAGCAGTACGGCTGACTGCCGCCGCCGGTGCTTCCTTGCGCGGCGGCGGCGGCTCTCCCCCTGTGCCTACGGTGGACGTTCATGTGGCCGCCGAGCGCCTGCGCCGTCGGGAACCCCCTCCTGCAGAAGCTGCACTTGTACGGCTGCCTTGTTCCCTCGTCGTCGTCGCCGCCGCCGCTGCCGGCGGCGCGCTGCTTCTCCTGATGCAGCTCCTCCAGCTTGTCTTCGTCGTCGTCAGCCTCGCCGCTCGGGGACGACGACGTCCTTGCGCCCTCGCCGCCGTCGCCCTTCCTTTCTCGGCTGAAATCCATGTGCACGACGTGACGTCACACTCGTCAGAAACAGACAGAGAGAGAGTCTGGAGAAGCTAGCTAGGGTTTAGGCTTCTTCTCAATCTGAGGCTATCTCTCTCTTGGGGCCAGGGATCTAACGAGTCTAGCTAGTCTTCTTGTAGGTAGTCTTCATCAGACGACGAATTACAATGCCATAGATATGGTGCATGATATGGTCAAACACGAGAAATAAAGAACACACAAGACGGTGCATATATAAAAACTGTTATTTTTCCAGCTGCCGAGAGTACAATAATGAGAAGCCTAGTGTGCACTGATGTGTGTGTTACTCTTGTTAATGCGTCTTCTCGTCATTCTGCCGGCCTGGGAACTCTTTCTTTTGTTTTCTTTTCTTTTTGGTGATGATCCAATCAAGCCGTTGGGCTTGGCCTGCAGCTCAGCTGGACTTCTTCTTCTCCTTGGTCTTTGTAAGCTTGCGCTTGGAACGGAGTGCTTTCCTCTTCACACCACACCACCAAGTACAGTATATATATGGCATGACTTGTTCGGTTTGCAAATGTTTTATGCCTTTTTGTGTTCTCTGTCCATTGCATTTCGGGGTTTTTCTTTTTGCGTTTCATTCATCTTGAGCAGGCCCATTACTTTTGGTCTGATCTTTGGCCCATCACTATCTGCCCAAATAGCCCACTCTAAAGCGGGCCTGCCACAACCTGCATTCACTCGAGCATAGGCGAACACACTGATTTCCCTCAAAAAAAAAAAGGCGAATACACTGATGTATATGACGTACGTGGAGTCGGATGGAGGGAGGGGGAGAGAAAGGTATTTTGTGATCTCCGTTCCAACAAAGAATGTGATTCTAGACTTCTAGTTAATGTGTATCTGAATGAATAATTGTCATATTCAGAATTGTATTGTTTGTTGGGACAGAAGGAGCATGTGTGTCTTCTTTTCTTCTATTATGAACCCCACAAACTAGTGGGAAATACTGAAATAGAGTTCAGTTTTCTCATGAGGCCGGCCTAAATTGAAGTCGCTGTATGAGGCCGGCCTGTGTTGAATGCCAACTGGTTAGTATTGGGTTGTTCGTGTACAATCAGTTTCCGTTCAATTAATTTGATTTTGAGAGAGAGAGATTTGTAACATTTGGGGTCCATTGCCACATTAGCAAACCACCTGAGAAATAATTTGAAATGGGGTCATGACCACTATGAAAGTTAAGGTGTGTATGATTCCTGATTTTGAAATGGTCTTGACCACTTCGAAAGTTAAGGTGTGTATGATTCCTGATTTTTCAGTTCCAGGAGCGAGGTTCAAAAATTGAGACAAAGTTATGGGAAGCAAAATGGAGTGTACTCTTTATCCAATTCCTCCATGCATGATATATCGTAGCTGCTGGTAGCTTCATGGCTCACATAATTAAGGAAAGAAGATATGAGTGGATTAAAGGATAAGCTCGCCACCTTGTGAAAGAAAGTCGCCATAAGCCTGTTTCCGCGGTTGGGATGTCTTATCCGAATGAAATTGAGAAGAAACGATGCATCAAAATTGTTTGCTTCGTGTATATTTACAGAATTAATGCCAAACCAAATCATTCCCAGAAAAAAAAAACGTCAAACCAAATCAGTTTGTATGTAGCACCTAGCATGGCCTTTTTTTCTCTCTCTGAATTGAAGTGACAGTTCATTCAGTGAACGGACGGATGGGTCGGATCGATCGTCAGAATCAGATCCTCCAGAGGTCGGCGCCGCCGGTGCCGTCGGCGGGTCGGTCGGAGAGCTGGTGGTGGTGCGCGCCGTCGCCATCGGCGGCGAGCATGATGTCGTCCCTGTATGTCTTCCTGATGGCCCAGAGCGCCCTGCCGCACTCGCTCATGGCGGGCCTGTCGTTCCTGACGGGCCCCATGCAGCGGAAGGCGAGGTCGAGCAGCGCGTGGAGCGCCTTGTCGGCGGCGGGGGTGCGCTCGTTCCTGACGGGGCCCATGCAGCGGAAGGCGAGGTCGAGCAGCGCGTGGATGGCCTTGGCGACGGCGGGGCTGCGCGCGAGGCTGGGGTCGAGCACGTCGGCGGATGCGCCGGCGATGAACCTCTGCATGGCCCACCTCGCTGTGAGGCGCTCCCTCATCTCGCGCTTGGGCTCGATGGGGCGGCGGGCGGAGGCGAGCTCGACGAGGAGCACGCCGAAGGAGTAGACGTCGCTGCGGTCGGTGAGCTGGCAGGTCTTGAGGTACTCCGGGTCGAGGTAGCCGGCGGTGCCCTTGACCTGCGTGGTGACGTGGTTGTTGTCGTCGCCGAGGCCGCCGGCGGAGGCGCCGAGGCGGGCGAACCCGAAGTCGGCGACCTTGGCGCGGAGGGAGGTGGTGAGGAGGATGTTGGAGGACTTGATGTCGCGGTGGATGATGGGGTGGTCGCCGGAGGAGTACATGTGGAGGTAGGTGACGGCGTGGGCGACGTCGATGGCGATGTCGAGGCGGGTGCCGAAGTCCAGGGGGCGGCGGACGCCATTGTTGTTGGCGTCGAGGTGCTCCCGGAGCGTTCCGTTGGGGACGTACTCGACGACGACGACGCGCTCCTCGCCGCACTCGAGGTAGCCGTAGAAGCGGACGAGGCTCTGGTGCTCGATGCGCGCCATGATCTTGACCTCGCTGCGGAACTCCACGTCCACGTGGGGGTTCTGCATCCGCTGCTTGGCTCGCTTGACGGCGACGAGGGTGCCGTCGGGTAGGAGGCCCTTGTAGACGGCGCCGAACCCGCCCTGGCCGATCTTGAGCGCCGGCGAGAAGTTGTTGGTGGCCCGGAGGACCTCCTCCATGGAGAAGACGGAGCTCTGGAACGACGAGCAGCTGGGGCGCTGCCGGCCGCTGCCGTTGTTCCGGTAGCCGCTGCCGCCGCCGTACAGCCCGCGGGCGGAGGGCCTCGTCCCGCCGGTGTGCGCCGCCGGCACTACTTTAATTTGTCATCGATTGGGAAATTGGGCAATTAATTAATAACTAATACAAGCAAGCAGCAAGCAAGTTGTATGTAGTTGATGGATACATGAATCAATCAATGAGTTAAGTTGATGGAGTTGCAATTGCAAGGAGGGAGAGGGACGAGCGACGACTTGACTTACAGGGCGGCTTCTTGATCACGTCAACCGCCGGCTCCTTGCTCCGCCGCCGCTGCCGCTGCTTCCTGCTGGAGGAGGACGACGAGGAGGAGGAGTTGCTGGTGGCGGAGAGCGAGGTGAACCAGACCCCGATGGAGCGGAAGAGGGACCTCATCAAAGAAGACGAGGAGGAGGAGGTGCTGCGGCTGCTCCTGCCGCTGTCGGAGAGCGGGCGCGACCACGACGGCGCGGGGCTCCACGCCCACCGCTCGTGCTCGTGCTCCGGCTCCGGCGTTCGCCGCCCGGAAGACGAGGGTACCAGCGCCAGCGCCCCGCGGCGGTCGCGCCCGGCGGCCATGCTGCACCGCCGGCTGCGATCGGCAGACGCGGTGGCGTGTCGCGGTGGCAGTGGCAGCTCGCCTCGACTCGGCTCGCCTTCGCTATATTAATCACAGTAGTATCTATCGTATCATTCATTCGTGCAAGCAAATTAAGCTAAAGGTCGAGCGAGCGAGGCCCGCGACGCGACCGTGTCCAAGGCCGGCCGAGCAATGGTGGCGGGGCCCGCATGGCAGCGTGATGCAAATGCAAGGGTGGACCGAGCCAACGAACAAGTATGTGCTGCGATGACGAGAGGGAGGCAGCGGCGACTCAGTTGCCGAGAGAGAATAATAGCCCACCCCGTTGAGATTTCGGCCCGGTCCGGCCCGACGACCCCTTCCTTCGTTTCCGTCCTTCAATTTCTTCGCCGCAGCAGCAGCTCCACCATTTATTTATATTTCGAAAAAGACTGCTGTCCTACTGCTATCTGTGTAACACAACACTAACACTACACCTTGACCTGACCAACCATGGCAAGTCACAGTCATGAAGAATTCCATCCATCGACTACTATGGTAGTGTACATATTGTCTCCTCTTCTTTCTTTTGCAAGCAATAAATAAAGCACACGACACAGGCAGACACGGCAATACATACATGCAATAGGTAACGGTCGTATTCTTGCTCGATACGGTACGGTGCTAGCTCCCCACCCGACCTGTTCAACCACAAGAGCACAAACGAAACGCAACAACACCACGATAAAAGAAAAAAAAACACTTACACACATATATACAGTCGCCCTGTTCGGTTGGCTGGTCGCTGGTGCTGGTTTTTGCTGAGACAAAAACACTGCTGACTGGTTGGTTGCTGGTTTTTGTTAAGAGAAAAACACTGCTGGCTGACGGTGATAACCCAAACGAACAGGACGAGTAGGTAGTATTTCTCAACCATATATATACCAGCACCAGTACCACCAGGTGGTTCTGTTCTGTTCTATCTGCCATCTAGTGTAGTCAACGAGAGCAACACCAACCGAAAAAGCCACGCATCCATCTCCAGCGGACAAAACTATGCGCGCTGCTGCCCGTGTCGCGTGTCTCGATAACCATACATATAAAGATGATTCAGCACAAGGATAATCACGTTTAAGCGTCCCTTTCGAAACATCAGCCAACAAAGAAAAATTACGCAAAGTATTCGACGACGACAAGACTCTGAATTTTCCAGGCTAATCGAAATGGATGATGGGATTTACTATACATTATTATATACAAGGAGCTTCTTGAATTGCTCAAATGAACCATGTACTAGAAATAATCACTTCTTCCCTGTCACCGTGAGGAACCTCAGACTACCTATAATTTGCCAGAATCGCACGCCACAAATTCAGAAGAACCAAAACACAACCGGGGAGCAAATTTCAGGGTTCCAACTTTCAACTCACTAAAGAACCAGCGGTGGTGGATACATGTATGTATTTGGCATCAAGCGCCTCGGTCGGGTAGGGTAGCTCTCCTGCTGCCACTAACAGCAAGGCTCCACACACACAACAAAAAGGTAAACAGAACAGAGATGGCTTTAACACATTCCATGTCATTTTCTTCTATAAATTATTTCCCCAAAATTCAGCCTATCAGCATCATCTCCACCGATCCCCAAGAGCAGAGTACTTGCTCACCAAAAGAATCCTAGCGTCATTCAACTCAACAGGCACGGCCACCAAGAATGGATCCACCACGGTCAACAATGCTACTCATACATATCATCTATCACAGTTATCTGCAAGATATATCAGCTATTAGCAAGGACACCAGAACAGTCTTAACAGATAATCCAATCTGCTGTGGCGGCATGTTTCGACTGAAAACCATATTCATGTACTATTGTAGTAGGGTGTTTCCACGAAATTAAGTTGGTGAACTAACCTGGTCACAAACTGGGCAGGTATCACTTCTCTCCATCCATTCAAGTATGCAACAGAGATGGAAATGATGCTCACATTTGGTCACGGAACAGGGATTTTCTTCGTCATATTCTGGTGGAAAGGACAAACAAAGCTTATCAGTGGAATCTTCAGGTTCGGAAGATTTAGATTTGTATCATTAGTTGATGCATCAGTTGAAATTTGTCAGAGTACCATTCACAACAAACTGCACAAAGATGTTTCAACAGGGAGCAGGTCATAAGCATTGGTCCCATTATGTGTAGGCATCTACCACTACTCCACTAGTGAACTGCTCAAACCCATCATATATACAGAAAATCCAAATACAAGAAAAAAGGATGCACACATATTACATCTAGAAGACGGAAATTCACAGCACCAGCAGTTGTTTAGCCAGCAGATTCTAAGTAACTATCCATCGACCATTAGTTCAAAAATGCCCATGTCTCATCCAAATCAATGCATATGTGCAAATGTGAACAAAGAACAGTTACATCTCAACTGGAAGGATCTCCAAAGCTCTTATATAGCCTGATAAAAGAAGAATGCAGGCCTATAGTGGAAGTAAAAAAAACTTGTGCATGAAGTTCCGCAAGTTTAAAACTGACCAAGTAAACATAGTATCCAACAAATAAGGTATTTCAGTTCTAATCCTGGCATGTCAACATAAAGAGCTTCTGTTTTTATGATCAGGAAAAAACAAACCTTCAAGGCAGATTGGGCAAACATCCTCCTCATCAGGCTTATCCTCAGGGGTGCCTTTTCCACATGACTCAAATTCACCCACCTTTGGGGACTGCTGCCCATCAGTTTTGATTTTAATGTCTGACTTCTCCAAATCTGCACATGAATCTGAAATGAGTACCATGATAGGTTAATTATCATCAGTCATGCTCGTGGCTAGTCATTTTTTACCAGGATTTTCTGCAGCTGTCAAGCCAACATCATAAGGCAAAGGTGCAGGTGGTGCTCGGTAAGTGTCAAGAGTGGATGTATCAAGATTTGTGTCAACTGCAACTACAGCAGTTGGAGAAGCTCCATCATAGGCTGAAGACAAGGGTTCATGCTCCTCAGGATTTTGTCGATGCTGAATAATGCAAACAAAGTTAATTTTAGTATATAACAGAACGAAAGATTAGATGCAAACACAAAGCTAGTCCTGAGTCAGCTTATGATTCAATCATGTTCATCCCCTTTCTGCATATGGAAGTGACCATCGCATAAGCTATACTAAAGCAACTGGTGATATTATTGACAGATTTTGTATTCCTGAATTGTCAAGGGATAAAAACAGCAATGCAACAGGGAGATTCACACTACAAGTAACATAAGTCCTCATGTTGCATCAAAACCGCAATATAGCTGTTAAACTTCTAGCACCATGTTATTATCAGCCTATACAAGTGAAAGAAAAGTAAAATCTGGGTCAATTAGAGTGCAAGACACAGTACAAACCAGATTACCTTTGGAGTTAATGACAAGGGCAACAAATATGCATATTAACGATCAAGCTGGATCTTTTGATATGAAAGCAAGACATGTAAGACCAAAGCAGGTTCTACATACATAGATATGAACTGGAGCTCTATTGGATTCAGATGTTCATCCAATTCCTCCATGCATGATATATCGTAGCTGCTGGTAGCTTCATGGCTCACATAATTAAGGAAAGAAGATATGAGTGGATTAAAGGATAAGCTCGCCACCTTGTGAAAGAAAGTCGCCATAAGCCTGTTTCCGCGGTTGGGATGTCTTATCCGAATGAAATTGAGAAGAAACGATGCATCAAAATTGTTTGCTTCGTGTATATTTACAGAATTAATGCCAAACCAAATCATTCCCAGAAAAAAACATCAAAGGGTAGAAGCCGCAATAACCATTGGGCACCAAGCAAGAAATTTCACCAATTCCACAGGAGTGAATTATATCCAGTGAAAACTCAGCAAAACTCCAACGGACAAACTGAACTTAATAGCTGTTGAAAAAACAGATTTGTTGGTTTACAAAAAACAGTACCGTATAACTTATTATGCTAACACAATTGGCATCATTACTTGCACGATATTTTTGCCCTTCCGGACTTGACAGGTTACTGCCTGAAGATATTCTAATTTCTGAGCCTATCTATAAAAGATCACAACTAAAGAACCAAACTTCCTAACAGGCTTTTTGTTTAACACAAGAAACAGCCCAAGGCCAGCAGTCCACTCAGGCAACTAATGGGTTAACACACCAACGCGAAAAGCACTCCCTAATTCTTGAAGAAGAAAAAAAAATCTAAGCAAAGACAGAATATCTACGTGAGACCCAAAAGGAACTTGGACAAGGACAGTCATATTCAAGACAATCGCCGCTACGAGGAGAAGATTCTACAGAGCCGACTACAGAACGAAGCAAGGGATGCTCTGACCAGAATAACCCCAAGAGATTAAGCAGGAAAGCACTTGATAATCAGGCCGGAGCAGCACAGAATCGAAGCGGAGGGCGGAGATTAGTGGGTACCGAGGACGAATTACGGAAGGGGAGCAGGAGTGGCGGCGCTCCCTCGATCGCCTCGGGAGTCGCGAGCTCTTGGGCTCCCTGCTTGCTTGCCCACCTCTCTCCTCCCCTCTCCTCCCTGGAGAGAGGACTCGTGATTCCGGGAATTCGGAGGGGGTTTTCCATAAGACTGACCGTCTGAGTGGGGAAGATGACTAAAAAGAACGAGACTTTTTCCACCAAGTTGGCCTCAGCTCCTCCTAGTGATCTGTGGGCCCGGATATTGGGGACCCACATGTCATTAGCTTTTTCTTTTTTGAGAAAAAGGGAATAGAGTCTTTTTGTTTCTCTTCCCTCCGTGAGAATGGAAGGGGAGCTAGGATTGAGATGCCACGGGGACAGGACACGTGGATGTAGCCAGTTCGCTGACAGTGGGCCCCTCCACTTTTGACGAGGCTGTCAACGTCGGGTCGTCGTCCTCTTCCATCTTACTAGTAGCCCTGCAAAGCTTTTAAAAAGAAAAACAAAAAAAGGCTCAACAAAGTTAGTTGGGATCGTTGGCCTGTGTTGCGTGTGATGCCGACGTGGCCTTAGACTTTTATGACTTTCACAGCTAAATATATTGACTCGTTTTTCCTTGTTGGAGGCATGGTCGCATGGAGCGCTCTTAGCGACGAACCGAAGCTGCATACTTCAGTATTCATCGTTGCAAGATGACCACGAGGCAGGCGACGGCTTGCGAGCAATGGCGGCCGCAGCTCCTCGAGAGTATCACTTGATACTTTTTTTTCTGATAGTATCTGTTAATACATTTTTTCACATGAGTATCATTTGATACTTTTTTTCATTTCATACATGTATCTATATACATACTCTCCCTTGCATCTGCCGTCAGAAAACAATACTATAGATGTGTACTCTCTCTTTGATTTACAGAAACATATACTCTCGTCTCAACTTAATGATAGTACGTACACATACTCCTTGGTATATTCGCCGAAAAAAAAAGCGCGCACACACACAGACACACCCTGCTAAAAAAGAGTACCTCCGCACGTGCATGCTTGATCCCTTCTCAAAAGAAATTGAATATTTTCCCTTTTATAAAAAAGGACGTATGTACCCACGTCTATAAAAGTAAAAACGTTCACGTTGATCGAATTAATAATCCCAAACCCAAAGCAGATGTACGTGTACGTACATGCTATACAAAACGCATGCAAAATTTTAGCATATGCACCGCCCAGCGCTGATAATGAAGGCAGCGCTGAAATATTATTTTATTAGTTGTTCCTATTATTTTATTAGTACTGAATGGCTCTTCCTGCTTTATACACATAAGTCCACGTATATTTCTCTCAACAATATGTTGACTAGATACTCCCGAAGTACGTGTATGCTGTATACTTTGATTCTTGTCATAAATATCTGCAAAATATATAGTCCCATATGGCCATACAAAATAGGACGTACTCATACTCCGATCCCTCCAAAAGTACGTACTCATACTCCCTCAAAATTAGTATATTAGTATGTACTCATACTCTTAATGTTATACGAACTAGTACTCAATATTGGATCTGCGATTCTGCGCGCATAGATGGACGTACTGGTATACGGTTGTTATATACTGTAGACTCGTCGGAAGACATGCATGAGTCTGCAATCCCTCCAAGTACGTATGGATTCATACGTACTCCTCCCGTCAGGTATCTGGGCATACTCATCGCGATAGGTATAGACATATATACTTCCCATGTATATACATATGTATGCGCACATGCTCTTCCCGTAAGTATATATATGGATATATTGGTAGCCCTATACCTCTCGTGCATGCGTACAGCTAATTTGAAACGGAGAGAAAAAAGTGGTACGCCAGCCGGCCGTAAATCATGTGATTAGTTACACGATTACTCCTGTTGAGAATCTCCACGTGCATGCAAAGCTGCGCGTCGCGCGGCCCGCGGACCCATCCGAAATAGCTGCTTGAGCCGTCGGTACTTATCTGCATGTTAGCGGGCGGTGCCTATACATGTAAACCCGGTAGTAAATGGGAGTAACTACACACGTGTGTAGATAAAACGCGTCCTATATATATATATATATATCTTCCAAAAAAACACCGTACCCAACCCAGCAAACCACGTTCTCCTATGTATTGCTTGCACGTCGTTTCGATTAAGATCTCCATCGGAGCCGAGCCTCTAGATCGAAGTGAACATTTGATTTTGTTCTAGACCTATAATCAATTTACTATGTCAGAAGAATTACGTACGTAAAAATGTCGAAGTGAACATTTGGGACAGAGAAGGAAGTATGTACGTACAGGAGAGAAGACACGACGATATCAGACCATACCATGTTAGTTTGTTACCTAACATGCATGCTCATCACGTATACGGACGTACGACGCTAGCTAGCTAGCAGCTGTACGTTTTAGCTATCGATGGACACATAGCTAGAGATGTAATCGAGTTTTGCTACTAGAGAGCTAGCTAGCTCACTCGCTCGATCTCCATGTCGTCCATGCATGGGCATGCATGTGTACGTGCAAGTGCGAGCATATACTACACGGCATAAGATCGAGTTAGTTGACAAGACATATATATAAAAGTAAAAACATATCTATGTGTATGTATGTGTATGCACGCACGCACGCAGAGCGCAGGGCATCATATCTATGTGTATGTATTCAGATTCTCAGTGACATGGCGGTGCTGCGTCGCGACGCGCGCCGGGAATGGCGCCCTCACGCCCACGCGACGCGACGCGAGACCTACCTATCTATCAACTTGCATTGTCGACATGCATGATCGATGCCGCACCACCACCGTCACCACCGGCCAGGCGGCCACGCACCTATATTAATTAGCTGCAGATTAACCAAGAAGCTGCGTGCAGTGGTCGTCGATCGATCGATCATGGCGGCGATGGACGAGGCGCCGCTGCTCGTCAACATCATCAAGAGCAGCAGCAGCAGCAGCTCTCCGCCGCCGCCGTGTCGCTCTCCGTCGTCTCCAACCTCTCCTTCGGCTTCCTCCTCGGCATGGCCAGCGCGCTCGAGACCCTCTGCGGCCAGGCCTACGGCGCCGGCCGCGTCGCCGCGCTCGGCCTCTACACGCAGCGCTCCTGCCTCGTCCTCGCCGCCTCCGCGCTCCTCCTCACGCCGCTCTACGCCTTCGCCGCCATCGCCGCCGCCGCCGGCGAGTTCAGCCTCCTCACCCTCCCGCAGATGTTCTCGCTGGCGCTGGCGTTCCCGACGCAGAAGCTCCTGCAGGCGCAGGGCAAGGTGGCGGCGCTGGCGTGGATCAGCGCCGCCGCGCTCGCCGCGCACGTCGCCATGCTCGCGCTCTTCGTGTCGGCGCTCGGCTGGGGCCTGCGGGGCGCCGCCGCCGCCTACGACGTCACGGCGTGGGGCGTCGCGGCGGCGCAGGTGGCGTACGTGACGCGGTGGTGCGACGCCGGGTGGGAGGGCCTCACGTGGGAGGCGTTCGACCTCCGGGGGCTCTGGGCGTTCGCCAAGCTCTCGCTCGCCTCCGCCGTCATGCTCTGCCTCGAGGTCTGGTACATGATGGTGCTCGTCGTCCTCACCGGCCGCCTCGACGACGCCGAGATCGCCGTCGGATCGGTATCCATATGGTTGGTTGTTGCTTGGTTGATTGCTTGCTTAACTTCTACTGATGATGCAATGCAACACCAACAATATATAATGAAAAGTATTGCTGCAGCATGAACGTTAACGGGTGGGAAGCAATGGTGTTCCTGGGCCTTAACGCGGCCATCAGCGTGCGCGTGTCGAACGAGCTGGGCTCCGGCCGCCCCCGCGCCGCGAAGCAGGCGGTGGCGGCGGTGCTGGTGCAGTCGGTGGCGATGGGCGTGGTGGCGATGGCCGTGGTGCTGGCCTACCGCAACAGCCTGGCGGCGCTCTTCACGCCGGGCGACCGGGAGATGCAGGCGGCCGTGGGGAAGGTGGCGTACCTGCTGGCGGCGACCATGGTGCTCAACAGCGTGCAGCCGGTGATCTCCGGCGTGGCCATCGGCGGCGGGTGGCAGGCGCTCGTGGCGTACATCAACCTGGGGTGCTACTACGCGCTGGGGCTGCCGCTGGGCTTCTTCCTGGGATACGTCCTGGAGATGGGGCCGCAGGGGATCTGGGCGGGGATGCTGTGCGGGACGGCGCTGCAGACCGTCATCCTGCTCGCCGTCATCTGGAACACGGACTGGGAAGCCGAGGTACGTCGTCCCTCTGTACCTTCTAGCAACCATGATCGATATGATCACCGGCTGCGTGCACGCTATGTATATATATATATATATATTATCAGGTATCTGGGCATACTCATCGCGATAGGTATAGACATATATACTTCCCATGTATATACATATGTATGCGGCGGCGGCGACCTCAAGCAAGCTCTCATAGAGAGTGGGTGTGTGCGTAGTGTGTGTTGACGAGGCGAGAGTGAAGAATGTCATCGATCTAGCGCTGCTGCTCTTGTTGCCACCGTCGGAACTAGTAAGAGATCGAATTAATCCGCGGCAAATTCGGATAGAAAGATGTAACAATTGTTGGATTTAATTGAGCTAGACTCATGATAATTCAATTAAATCAAATAATATGTCCAAACAGCTAAGAATCTCCGGAGTAATAGCCTTGGCATATGTCCAAACAGCTAAGAATCTGGCAGATCAATTCACAAAGGGTCTTTCACGTAATGTGATAGACAATGCATCTATAGAATTGGGCTTGAGACCCACATGAGTCATTTCATATTGGTAACCTGTCCTATGTGATCGGAGATCCCGTGAAGTAGGATGGTGAAACAAACTATGAATTGACTGAGAGAAGAGAACCTTTGTAAAAGGCTCATTCCAATGAGATGCATTTCTCTTCTTATCTGTATGGCGGGTTGGTCTATACCTTAATGTGTTTCAAGTGGCTTCTTTGAAATAAGGGAGTTATTTCTTTGAAGCAAAGATGTTGTCCTACAGAATATCTTTAAGGAACACACCTATGTGAGTCTGACTACTAGTCATAGTCTATGAGATTGGGTGATCTCTAGAAACTCATGAAAGCGCCGCCACCGGCCATCCTACTCTATACCCGCAGAGGAGGAATGGAGGAGAGCCGTGGGGCGCCATGCATGGCCGCCGCACCCCAGCTCCTACCGCCACCGGCTCGAGACGGCCATGGATGCGGCGGATCCGCCGCCGGCGAGGAGGGGAGAGGGTGGCTCGCCGACGGGAGAGCAGAGGGAGGGGCAGCGAGGGGAGCTAGGTGTCGTATTTTTTTTCTTCACGTTGTGTGTTTCGGATGTTCTATATGAATGTTGCAACTGTTTGAAGAGAATGTTGCAGAACTAGATCTGGAATGTTCTAGGGTTTCGCTTCATGTTGCAACAGCATATTTCACGTGTTTCGGATGTTTCAGAAGAATGTTGCAACTGTTTGATGTGAACATTGCAAAAAAAAATCTAGGATGTGCGATGTTGCATATGTTTCGTATGCATGTTGCAGGTGTTTCATCCGGATGTTGCATTTTTATTGTGATTTTACTACCGCCGTGCATAGCTGAGAGTTGTAAGCGCGTGTTTCTAGTGTTACAAACGATGACTTTTTATGTTGCACGTACTATCGTTTGATGTTGCATACGCTATTCTTGGATGTTGCAAAAATTACATACGTTATTCTTGGATGTTGGAAAATTTTATGTTGCATGTAACATCATACTTATGTTGCAGTGGAATTTGTTCATATCACGCTGTTAAGAACATATGTACCAAAAACAGCCGAACTTTTTATTTCTCAGATGTTGCATGCAACATTAGATACTGTTGCGGTGGGAGTATTTCCTGTCTGCTCTGACCGTCCGACGCTAGCGTCCGGATCGGACGTCCGGGCGCTAGCAGCTCCGATTATCATCTGCAAAAGCATCATGATAATTGAATGCTGATGCTAGACAAACAGCGATATCCCTGCTCCATTTTTTTTCCTTCTTATTTTAAGAAGATGACAGCATCCCTGAAGATCAGGTATCGACAATCTCAAATTTTTTGTAAAAAAAATTTAAAAGTTGAAGGGGCTAGTGTGTGTGTATATATATATATATATATATATATGCAGAATGCAAAAAAGGGAAAAGAAATTTAAGTCCCTCGGGGTCCCTGTGTATAAGTTCATCTGTGTCATCACCTACCTATGACTGCAGAGTCTGTCCATACAGGGCACAACGCGCACACAAAACCCAAGAAATAAGGAAATGATCTTGTGAAGAATGCATGCAAAACTAGACGGAAGAGTACGCCCTCCTCCTCCTCCCCTTATTCACTAGGGCGTGTGAGTGACTGCAACAAAAATGGGATGATATTTTTACCTGCGAGAAACATGAACATGAGATGTGTTTGGTTGGTCGGATGGGATTTTATAGAGTTGCGTCGTATGTCCTGGCTGAGTGGGAGCAGGGTGAGCGAAAAACTTAGGTTGGTTGTAGTTGTAGATACAAGCTAGGCTAAATTTGTGATTGGTAGGTCGAATATAAGACTGCACGGGGCAGATGCAAGACGTTACATAGGTGATGGGTTGATCGTGTTAGCGTAGTATGGTTACCTTACACAAAATGTGTGGTTAACCCTTTTCTCTAATTTTGTCTGGGCATAATTTTATAGACTTGTATCATATATTCTGACGATGAGGAGATGCGGATTGAATGAATGCAAATCTTGAAATAAAGTGTTTGTTGAACTTGGATGAGCGTATGCAAAAAATCCAAGATTCGTTTTGGTTAATTGCACAAGTGGATACAATGCATCTAGATGTGAGACTAACATAGAGCAACCCAGACATCCAATCATGCTTCTTTGGGACACACCGGTGCAGAATGACGGTATCTAGACAATCAAACACGCCATAAGTCTCATCTAAGAGTGAATAGTAGTACGATAAGAGAAGGTAGAAAATGGAAACAGAATTAGCCACTATTGCCACCTCTTCTACTAAGGAAGCTAAAAATATGCCTGGATTTTTGCTAAAAATATGCCTGGATTTTTTTTGAAACAGAAAATATGCCTGGATTTATACATAAATAAAATAGGTAAAATAAATAGAAAAGGAGAATGATAAAAACAAAGTGTCAGAAGTGGGATTTGAACCCACGCCCTCGTTAGAGGACCAGAACTTGAGTCTGGCGCCTTAGACCACTCGGCCATCCTGACCTTTGTGACTATTTTTGGAACTAAAATAAAATAATAGAATTATACCACCGGGCCATCCTAACGCTGTGTCATCTGACCGTCCACTCAGAATCTTCCGGTTCAACGGTCCTGATCAGACAAAAACCCTACTCTGCCTCTATAAAAATCTGATTCTCCCATCTCTTCTTCAAACCCTAACCCCCACCAGAACCCTAAACCCTACTCCCCTGCGCGCGGCGGCGGCGGCGGCGAGAAGCTCCTCGTCGACTCGGAACCATGAGGCCACCGGCTCGAGGTAACTACCGAGACCCTCTCCTTCTTGCTCGGTCGCTCGCTGCAGCCTCGCTCATTGTTCGCTTCGTGCAGGACGCGGCGGGAGGGGAGGGAGGTTCGATGGAGGCGGCCGCGGCGGCGGCGGCGGCCGGGGCTTTGGTGGTGGTAGAGGTGGGAGAGGGGACAGGGGTGGCAGAGGTGGAGGCGGCGGCAGGACGCCGAGGGGTGGTGGACGCGGTGGAAGGGGCGGCCGCGGTGGTGGCATGAAGGGCGGAAGCAAGGCCGTCGTTGTGCCGCACAAGCACGCCGGTGTCTTCATCTCCAAGTCCAAGGAGGACGCGCTCTGCACCAAGAACATGGTTCCCGGAGAGTCTGTCTACGGAGAGAAGCGCGTCTCCATCCAGGTTCGTTGTTTTAGCTTATATTCATTAATGTTCCGTTTTCATGCTCGCGTTTTGATAATGTTGGTGTGGTTGTACTGAGGTGATTTACTTAATCTTTGATGCCGTAGTATATCATGTAAGGTTTAAATATTCATATTGATGCGATTAGTTTGATATTTTGCTCTCTACTGTGTTAGTGTTCCTTTGTGGCCAGATATATAGTACCTTTATACAAAAACAGAATAGTACTTTAGACTAGGTTCTATCGGGAAAAAGATTGTATGCTTTTGTGACAATACGTGGGGCTTGGGCTCAGTAAATGATGAACATACTCGGATTCCCCTTCAGGACATCTAATGGATGATGCAAATTCGAGGTTCTGATGCGTTTATGCCAATTGGTCCTTGTTGGATTCCCCTTTTCTTTTATGGCATTGTTAAGAAATAATATTGTGATTGTACCTGAAACTAGTCCATCGGGATTCTTTTGCACCACTAATGATATGGTTGCTCGGAAATTACAGAATGAGGATGGGACAAAGGTTGAATACAGGGTGTGGAATCCCTTCCGTTCCAAGCTGGCTGCTGCTGTGCTTGGTGGTGTTGACAACATCTGGATTGTAAGATGATTTGCCTGACCTGATTTCCATTGGTTCTATTTTTGTTTTTGTTAGTTCACATCTGATGATTTATTTTTTATGTAGGCTCCTGGTACTCGTGTGCTGTATCTTGGTGCTGCTTCTGGCACAACTGTGTCTCATGTGTCGGATATTGTTGGACCCGTAAGTTCTCTATTACCTTACTCTGTTAGTGATCCAGGGCTTAGTTTAGTATGTCTTCTGAAAAGGAATTCTTTTGCAGAATGGGTTGGTCTATGCTGTTGAGTTCTCTCACAGGAGTGGTCGTGATCTTGTCAATATGGCAAAGAAGAGAACCAATGTGATCCCCATTATTGAGGATGCTAGGCACCCTGCAAGGTACCGCATGCTGGTTGGCATGGTTGATGTTATCTTCTCTGATGTTGCTCAGCCTGACCAGGTATATCTTCTTTTTCATTTAGTATTCTCTGTTTGTTTCTATGCTTGTTACTGACCTCGGTGTCATCTATCTAACTATTGTATTATACTTTCGAGTTTTTGTGTTTGCTGCTTCAATTTTATTTTCTTGGCAATACTGGGTAAGCAAGTGATGAGCATACTCGGATTCCCCTTCAGGACATCAAACGGATGATGCAAATTCGAGTTTCTGATGCGTATTGTACCCAATGCCTAAACTATTGCTTCTTTTTGCTATGAGTTCTGCCTTTTGTCTTCTTGATTTTTTCACAGTGAATGGAGCACCCTTGTTTACTGTAACCTTCAATTTGGAAGATCAATCTGTCATGGTTGGTACCAGAATGTACCAAGTCATTTTTTTTTGTTATGGACACAGGACACAAGTACAATAGAGTTTGGTTTGTCATTTGTCACTTGCCTTCTCAAATTCTTTTGCATTTCTTATGTTCTGTTTGCATTTCTTATTTGTTTCGAAGCTTGCTTTAAAGAGTGTCATTGGGTTATTTGTTTCTTATGTAAGTCCATACGTCAAGCCTATGTTTGCTATGATATACGGTTTATGCATGACATCTATAAATCATGTGCCAATTCATATTTCATTTTTAAAATCTAATTCAAACAATCTGTAGTGCATATGGTGTCTAGAAATCATTATGAATGGGTTTGTATTAGTTAAATAATCTGTTGGCTTTTTATAGGTCCATGTAATTCTGTCTAAATTATAAATTTAAGACAAAAGGTACTTGTTTCAGTTGGTCTCTAAACCTGAATTTGGTCGAGGGTCATGCAACTTTGGTTAGGACAAATAGGTGGTTTATATGTGCTGGTTGTTTAGGTGTAGATATCAGCAAGTACTAAATTCTATGCGTGAAAACGGTGGCTTGGCATTGTGGCCCCCTGTAATGTGACTTGTATGCAGCTTAAAAACGCTCAATATTTATTCTATACTGCTGGTTAGGACAAATAGATGTTGTTTAGGTGTAGATATCTGCAAGTAGTAAATTCTATGCGTGAAAACGGTGGCCTGGCATTGTGCCCCCCTGTAATGTGACTATGCAGCTAAAAAACGCTCAATATTTATTCTATCCTGCAGGCTAGGATCTTAGCCCTTAATGCTTCATACTTCTTGAAGAATGGTGGCCATTTTGTGATTTCAATCAAGGTATTTTCCAGTTTTGAGAATCAGGAATTAGTTTGTTTTGTAAGCAAAATCCTAGATGAGTTATCTACTAGCTGTGATGTTGTTTTGATAATGATTTAACTCTCAGGCGAACTGTATCGACTCCACCATGCCTGCTGAGGCTGTGTTTGCTGCTGAAGTGGAGAAGCTGAAGGCCGACCAGTTCAAGCCATCGGAGCAGGTGACCCTGGAGCCCTATGAGCGTGACCATGCCTGCGTTGTTGGTGGGTACAGGATGCCCAAGAAGCAGAAGGGTACTTAAAGAATTGAAACGGTGTTGTTTGAATAGCTGCAAGATGATATGATGTATTCCTTCTGGAGAAACAACTTTAATGTTAAGTGTAGGGTTTTGTAGCTGCTATGTGGAACTGGTTCTGGTTTGACAGCCATTTGGTTGATTCTAAGAGATGTCGTGGCTTTGTTGCCGTTTGCTTTCTTCGTATCTTCAGATGAGCCTTTTCTTTGTTTCAGTTACAGGCCATGGTTCATGGAATGAAAAAAAATGGAGTATTTCAGGAGTGGGTACGGATGGTATGTAACCAGCACGCGTTTGGTATTCATTGGTGGGTAAACAAACGCGAGGCGAGACTAACGAACCCAATTTCATTAGGCAATTGCCGCTAGTTTCTGTTGTTTGGATCTCAATTTGATTAGCTTCAATCTGCAAAATTTTATTGGCCAATTGCAACCAAATTTCCTTTTGCAGTTGGATGGTGACAGCCAAACATAGATCAGATTAGTGAGGATTGCTTGCAAGAAAGGAATCGCTGCTTTGCCGGGTTATTAAGACTCCGAAAACCGCTCGAGGCCAGGCCCAGCCCAGAAAATCGATGGGCTCAGAGCCCCAAACGCCTTGTGCTGGCGGCGGTGAGCAGGAAGTAGCAGTAGAAAAGATCTCCGCACTGCACGCCACTCCTCTTCCTTTCGTCATCGGATCGGCCGCTCTCCTTCTCTTCCCCCCGAGTTCTCCCCTCTCTGCTGCTGCGCTCGCCGCGAACAAGCAACCGCCCCCGTCCCCTCCGCTCCGCTCCGCTCCTCGCTGGTAAGTACGGCTGCTGATCCCTTCCGTTTCCCTCCCCCATGCATCAATCAACTGCGGTGGTTGGGGCTTGGATCCAATTTCGCTACTCCTTTGATTGATTCGCTGCACTAGTTTGCAAGCACTGGTTGACTGATTGCTTCGCCTCGCCGTGTACTAGCATACTAAGTGTTACCTTCACTCGAGTTCCGTGGCAGAGGTACCACCTGCAAGTGAATCTGTACCTCCAAGTGATGTGTCGTGCCCATACGGTCATACCTGCCCCATCTCGTAAAATTGCTGCCCCTACCTGTGCTTGTGCGCTTGATGGGCAAATAAATTGCTGCCCCTTTGCCATAGGACCACTGCTGGACTCAGCAACTAGCACTGGGCGCGCGCTAGTATACTGATTGAACTGCATAGACTGTTAGTTGTGTGGATTTCTACCAAGCGGCTATTTGCTGGAGTGTTAACAGAATATCTTTAGCTTTGCTTCTGAACCTCTCGTCAAAGATTGAAGTACTATTCCAGTATTCCTTTTTTTTTTAAAAAAAACGAACCAGGCAGGGTATTGCAGTATTTCTGTAGTGAATGCTTGCCTGTTATAATTTTTGTTCTCTTTCAAACATTGATTAATACTTCCCCTACTTGCCCCATGTTTAATTTTGATGATATCTATGCAAAGTCTGTGCATGTTGCATTACCTTACCTAATTTTCCTTTCATATGCTACAACCTCCTACTAACTGTGTTCTCGGGTTCTATCACAGAGAAGATGGAGCCTCACCAGAGTGCCACCGAGCAGACCTCTCCGCGTGGGAATGATTGGGAAGTCGTGCAACTCACTGCATCAGCATACGCAGCCGCACCTGCACCGAGGAGACCCGAACCTTCTGAGGAGGCTGAAGCTAAGAAATACGGCACCAAAGGGGAGGATGATTCAGCGGCTGCGCTGTTGATGTCTGGCCATTTCTCAGTGTCTCAGACTGAGAGCATCCTCATTGGCGCAGACACCAAAGAACCGCTCAAGGAGCTTTGCAGCCCAGATGCAGTTTCTAACGAGGGCGATGAAGAAAAATACCAAGAAACTTGCAAGCATAAATTGGAGGATGACCTCCCCGGTATTCCGTACTTGGACAAAGGGAAAAATGTTTCCTTGGGTGACATGGAGTTTGATAGTGGCAAAGCATTGCAGGGCATGAGTTTGGTCGGGGAAGAGTCGGTTGGGTTCTCATCACCTATTTACAGCTCTATTGAGGCTGAAAAGGATTTGGGTCGATCAGCTATAGAGAGTAGAAACGAGAAGAAAACTGATGAGTCAACTCTGCATATTGTGAACCCCACAACCGGTTCATCAAAGGTTGTTTCACCTGGTGAACAGAACAAACCTGATGGTTCAGGCCCACGGGATGCGTGGTGGAAGAAACAGCTTTTATCTCTGTACAAGAATGCAAAGGAAAGCAACAATTTCTGGCCTATAGTTGCGGCTGCTGCTGCTACTGCTGCTTTGGTAGGCCTGGCCTATTTTGGGCACCGCTGGCACAAGGGCAAGTTGCAACTTCAGATGAGCAAACAGCCACCTTCTAGCAACAAGGAGGTATTTGCAAAGCACACCTTTTATTCTAGCGACAGGAAGCATGTTGACTATGACCCACCCAGGAGTTCCTGTAACGACCTTAATTCGTTACCATGAAATTTGTCTAAAAGCACATAAAAAAAAGACTTGGTTTATCCTCAACTGATTATGTATACCATAGCTACTGTCCTTATAACCAGGTACTTGCAGTGTTCTTGATGTGAACATGCAGCAGCTTAAATGCAGATACCTGTATGTAAAATAGGGCCTGTTCATAAGAGCATAGTAAATGTTTATTTCTGGAAAGGACTAAGTAGCTGTGCGTGTTAGAGTATAGATGGTTAGGATAAATCCCGTATTGCTTATGCGCTCACGGGAGGTGCCTTGTACTCTCATATATACCGCCCTAGGGGCTCATTGCAATATAACAACAACCAATCGACCACGGTCATACGCATCCTACTTTGCTTACATGGTATCACGAGTTAGGGTTTCGACCTAGGCTCAAGGCTTCCGCGCCGCCGCGCGCCCCCGGGGAGATCGATCGATCTCCGCCGGGGCAGCGCCCTCGTAGGATGCGCCGCGGATCCCTCTGATCCGCGCCGCCGTCGCCGTCAACCAGGAGCAGAAGGGCGCACCTCCTCTCGTCGCCGTGGCTGCGTCGTCGTCGCCGTCGCCATGGCCCCGCTTGCCGCCGCCGCGCGCCGTCGTCCCGGCACCGCTCGGCTTCCCCCCCTCCGCGCCTCCGGCCAGCCTCCCCCATCCACGCCGCCGCCGCGCGCATGCGCCGCCGCCGCGGGGGAGGAGCCCCTCCCACAGCCGCCGCATCTGGCGTACGCGGCTGGTGGGGAAGCGTCGGACTCGCCGTCGGGCGGACGGGCTGAGCACCGCCGGTCGTCGTCGCCGCCGGGCCGCCGCGTCGTGGGCTCCGGCCCCCGTCGCCCTCCCTCGTCGGCTCTCCTTCGCCAAGGATTCGCCACCACCCTCGGAGTCCGCTACGCGCACCCGAGCTTGTACCCGGAGGTCTCCCCATCTGCTGTTGTGTTTTTCTTAGGTTTTTCCCGATTTGCTATTGGGTTTGCGTCGCCCTGCCGTTCGTCGTCGTTCATCGCCGACACTCCCGAAGGACGAGGTCGTTGCTGCGCCTTCTCAGGCTGCGGCGATGACACTCGTGATCGAGCCTCTACCGCCGGTGCCGCCGCCTTCGCGGTGGCGGTGCCCGCATCGCCCGGAAGACCACTCGACGCCCCGGTTGACCGCACCGGCACCTCCGACCGGCCACTCGGCGCCTCTCCGGCGCCGCCCGTCGACGACTCAGCGCCACCAGCGGACACGGCACCTCCGACCGGCCACTCGGCGCCCCCCGGCGCCGCCCGTCGGCGACTCAGCGCCTCAACCCCGCGTCTTCAGTCGACCATCCTAGGGCCACGTGCTTCACGCCGCAAACTCGCAGACACCGCCGCCGATCTGCTACCGACGACAGTAAGCCGCGCTGCGCCATCGTCACCGCCATCCGCTGCACCGTCCTGCTGAACCTGCCTGGCAAGAAGCTTTGCCCTCCACTTTAGGCTTCGACCACGACCACCTCGACTTCGGCTACCTCGGCATTAAGGGGCTATCATCTACATGAGTCTCCAGTCAAAGCATTCGCACCGGCGTTCCGACTGCAGGGGGATACGTCTCCATTGTTCTTCAGTCTGACCGTTCGTTTTGCTACCGCTACAACTGCGGGGGGATGTTAGAGTATAGATGGTTAGGATAAATCCCGTATTGCTTATGCACTCACGGGAGGTGCCTTGTACTCTCATGTATACCGCCCTAGGGGCTCATTGCAATATAACAACAACCAATCGACCACGGTCATACGCATCCTACTTTGCTTACAGTGGGGTATGTCCAATTAACTTTGATGTTCGTGGGTTATATAACCATTCTTGTTTGCTGCGGTGTTAAGGCTGAGCTCCTGCTTGCATTGTTGATCTGCCATCGTAGAACTGAGTCAAACAGGCCTGTCGGTTTTTTCTCTTTGTATTTTCTGATATTTGTTTCTTGTTGCTGCATCATAAGTTGCTTAAGTTGCACCAGCCAGTAATGAGGAATTCACTAGCACGAGCATCTTGCATGCAAGAAGTCTGGAGTTTTGAAATACGTTGGAGTCCTATCTTTTTGTTTTACTGGCCTGCTAGTGTTTCTGCTGTGGTTGCTGTGTTTCACATGTTATCTCAATTGCATCAGGGTGCGGAGTGCTAATGAAAGGAGACTCTTGTTTTCATTTCAGAAAATCAGTGATGCAGTTGGACCGTTAAACCGTATAAAGGACATTCTTGTTGCTGGCAATCACCCGAGCCTCAGTATCCATGGGCATGCCCGGGCAAGCTGAATGTGATCAGTCGGTGAACCCCAATCGGCATCCCTAATCCATCCATATTGCTCGAGACATGGGCCTCAAATGAAGATAGTGGGACAAAGCTGGAGCAGTGGGTTCAAGGCTTGAGGATGTTTATGCAAGTATGTTTGGGTGGCTATGTAAATTCCAAACCCCGCTTTGGATATGTAAATATATGAGTTTAGTGTGGTTGCCTTTTCTTTTGATCATTTCATCAAACCTCCAGTGGTTTTCCTTGGCAGCGCAATCAACTACTGTGTACCCACCATATGTAACTGTCTTGTTTGGAGTTGCTCATGCGTATGAAGGGGCATGTGTGATGGCTATGGTTTGGTTTTCGTATCATTAAAATCCTTCGTTATTTTGGCGTTTCATGAGAATTGCAGCTGCAACTGTTGTGAGGTGATAATAAGCCCCTTTGTAAAGAAATGATGTAACCTGCCTGGATTAACAACTACCATATAAACGAATATGTTTGCACCAATTTGTGACAAAAGCTGTGTCAATTACTTACCTCCAATCTAAATTTCGTATATTTAAAATTGGAACGCAGGGAGATGCTGCTGCACTTTTCAATCTTCTGGGCGTCGTTGTAGTGACTCTTGGCGCTGCACAAAGGTCATCGAGGGACATCAGCTCATCCTGAGTTTGTGGTTGAGGAGGAGGATAATATGCGTAGTCCTAGTCGCCCTCGTCCTTTTTTGTCTGAAAGACGATATATATCTTCTTATTGTGAACGATGTTTACCAGAATATAAGAAAAGAAAGAATTTTTTTTTTAAAAAAGAAAGAAGGGACTTGGAGGCCTAGCTAGCGTGTTGCCTGCCAATTGGTTAACAATGTGGAGCAGTATGTTCCTGTATCGTATCCGCATGCATCCGCGGGCATAACAACATGGCAGTGCAGAATAAAGTTAGCCCCCCTCGTGGTCGTGGTGACTGGCCGGGAGAGGGGTTATTATATATGTATCTTTTATATAGTGATTATATTAGCATAAGAAGGACTAAACAATGGCGTCCCAATCACTGGTACGCGTTTTGCAGTGATGGTAACCAACCTGCGTTGTGCAGCACGGCGATGATGATCCATCCGGCCTTGAGATGGTGGAGTCAACTAATCCAGCCACTCAAGACAAGAAACAACTATAACTAAAAAAAGAGGAAAGCGGGGTTGGCCACTGGTGTGTACACGTGGGTGTTGGTGAGCTTGAGGGTCATCCCAATATTTTATCCTACCATCGGCACTTAATTACGTCTCTTGTGGTGATAATTTTTTTTTGTCAAAACACCACAGTACAAGCGAACATTCACACTAAACAAGAAGTACATCACAAATAAACACTTGGCTCAAGCCTACAGCTACAAGAGTTTTTTCTCTGTCGGAACCTCTCTCTTGAGCTCTGACAGGCAAAATAAGTGGCGCGGACCAGTTATTAATAAACTAATAACACATGACCAGAGGATCGATTAACCGACTTGCCATTGCTGGAGCGTATTTCTAGTTTCTACGGAGGAGTATCTTATTAGGTCGGGCGGATCTGTAGCTAGCTCATATCGAGTATACTAGCCTGTTAGTGGTTCTATAAAATAAGTTACAAATGGGGCTTGTTGTAACTATTGCCCTGTTGCTATATGAGCCAGCCACCAGAAATGCTATCCCTTATCTACGCTACATTGAATCCACGGCACACGTGAGATATCAGCCCTCTCGCTCTTTTACTCTTTTGCTCTTAGTTTCACACTTTCACTCATCTTGTCAATATAATCTTCCTTCGACTAGCACACTGTTTTCTTTTCATTCTGTTTCTCTAGAAGGAACTAGCTTCCGGCTTTAACCAACAACTCGCTGCGTCCCTTTATATTTTTAAATACACCGGCGTTTACATAAGACTAGCAAATTGTCCGTGCGTTGCTACGGTCATTTATTAATCGTATAGTTTTTTATTTAAAACTAACATAGCTTTTTTATCCCTCATTATATTCTCTGCATGTTTTCTTGAAAGCCTACAAAATTTTAATGCAACATATTTATTTATACTTAAGTACGCATTGTGCATCTTTACCTTCTTTTTTATTTTAATAAAAGAGTTTCCAGAGACAAATCGATACACATTGTCTCTAAATTTTAATATTTGAGCTGAGTTGATGAGGATATAGCAATATGTTTGTGCATTGCTACGGGCAAAACCATGTGTATATATATGATATACACTTTTTTGTTTGCTACATTTGGACAACTGAAAGAATAACAAACTTTTTTGTTTGCTACATTTGGACAACTGAAAGAATAACAAATGTAGTCTTATATTACTATGATCACTTCAGCACAAGAGTCATTATAATATGAAGATAAAATGTGAAAGGTATGAGATTCTAATGATCGTATGGGTTTAAACATAAATAAAAGTATGCATGAGAGATAACATTGTGGGCTGATTCATAGAAAAGTTAATTGGGGGGCATTTCTACAAATAAGAAAAGAGTTATTAATTCCACACCTTATGCTTCTATTGATTCCATAATCACTATAGTCTAGTCTTCCAGGGGTCTGCCGGCAGCGTGAGGCATTCTTGGTCGTCGAATGAAGATATGATAACTTCATGATCAAAATACCAGTTCATTTTCCATCTCCTCCTGCCTCTCCCATGTACGAGAGAGAACCGCAAATGCAAAGCCTCTAAAAATAGGGAGGTGTATGGGGTGCAAACCCGGTTCCCATACGGTGCCCTAAAAATATCAGCAATTTGGTGAGAGCATATATTTATAATGGATTCAGATATTCATTTAAAAAGTAAAAAAAAGTGTTGGATGCATGCAGCAAGGGGATAGCGATATTAGCTTTTCGGTGCATGTGCATGTGTGTGAGGTTGGGGTGTCCGTTTGTGAGAAGACAGGAGAGAGAGTACATGAGGATAGGGCGGAGCCGTGGTGGTACGTGCAGGTTGGTTCTTTTTTTTTTTACCGAAGCTCCATATGTTTTCCGAGTACAGATGGAATTCGAGGTAGGATGACCGACCAAAATTTATTCAACCGCCGACGGACCAAGAGCAGCGACGTACCAAAGGCAGAACGCGTGAAGGATATATATATATATATATATATAGATAGATAGATAGATAGATAGATAGATAGATAGATAGATAGATAGATAGATAGATAGATTAAGAGGGAGGTATTAACCGTTACAATTTCAACGATCTATTCATCTATTCATGCATTTTATTTTTGTATAAAATAAGTTTAAAAAGATAAAAGTGTATACTTAGCTTGCCTCAATTAGTTTACATGACAAGCAAGCCGGCCATCTCGCTGCCGCCTTTTTTTCCCCTATGGTACGTTAGTGTAGGTTCAAGGTTTTGACAATGTCCTCTACAAATACAACTGATAAGTACGGAAATTTAGTAAAGAAAAGTGAAAGAATCACTACAAAACAAATATCTAACATATACAACTATATAATTTTTTCCCTAAGTTTGCCACTTATTCGAAACCAAATTCTCTTGTTAGATTCCGCTATCTAGTTTTGTTCTGATACAAATACATGTATGCATATATAGAAAAGAGATGAAAATGTTTTGAAATCTTATTTTCTCAGCTTTAATTTGCTAAAATTTCATGTCGTGCATATGTGTAAGACTTGGATAAACAGCTAATATTGAAAAGATCGGACCAACACACAAAATAATCGGGGAGAGTACTGTATATAGCTAAATAGACGCACATGTGAAACTGTTCCTGTATAAACTACCCCCTCCGTCCTAAATTATATACCGTTTTGATATTTGCAAATACATACATTTCACATTTGAAACATAGAAAGTCTATTTATATTTCACATTAGAACAGAAAAAGTATATTTATACTTCACATTTAGAACAGAGAGACTGTATAATCATGACCTCACAAGGGTATGTGATCAATGTCTCCGCTTTTGCTATCTCATTTCCAAGAAATCAATGAAGAAACTAAAATAAGAAAACAAAAACATTGGAAATCTAAGATGAAAAAACTCACGGACATATATATTTAAAAAACACAGAAAAGGTTCATAGTTGTTTGAATTAAAATAAATAATAAACTAATTTTGTTATTCAACTATTGTATTATTATAATTAAAATAATTAAAAAAATACTACTACCGGGATGACCGGCAAAGAAATAACTGGGCCGAGCGCGTCGCGTCTAGCTGCCGGTGGCTGCTGCCTTGGCTGGCCTCCCCTCCCCTTCCCTTCCCTTCCCCCTCCGCTGGCCGTCCCCCCTCTCCCTTTGGTCTTCCTTTCCTGCTGGCGGGCGACGCGACGCGACCACTGGGCCAGCGGCGGCGCAATTCGCCGGCGACGAGCATCCACCAGGTATGCCCGCCCCTTCCCTTCCCTTCCTGCTGTGCGAAACGGAGGACCCCAAACCCTAACACAACCTACTTCTATTCGGATCTGGCCCAGTCACCTACTGGCTTCAATTCCACCCCTGGTTCGCCTCCTCTGTGTTAATAACACGTAGACGTCCAACTCTGCAGGCTGATCCGGTCTCTTGGTCTCGTGGAAGTAGTGATCTGCCCACGGGGGCTCATCGCTTAAGCAGTCTGGATCATGCTTCTGTCAGTGTAAAAAGCTCGGATCTCGTAGGTGCGATCCGTTCCTTGGAGTGCAAACAATCGTGTCTTCTTCCTCCTTGCGGCGACGATCATGCAGACCGGGGGCGAGATGAGGCCTGTGCACAACAGCGTTGACACAGTGAACGCAGCCGCAGCCGCCATTGTCACGGCAGAGAGCCGCACGCAACCTCCCGCAGAACCGGTTTGTGCCTCAACACCTCACTGCATGAGTTTTTTTCTTTATCAATGTTACTGATGTCGTGCATCAAAATCGAATTCAACTGTGAAAGCAATTATTGACAAAATTTGGCTCCGATTTAGTCTGCTCATCAAAATCATTGCTCTTCTCATATCATATCCGTATTTTCTGCTAGAAAGTGGATGAATAGTACCCCCAGTTTCCTATTATGTTGTATGTGTGTTTCTGGTTTTTCCATTGGCGAGATAGATGCTGATCTCAGGATTCTTCCTAGAAAATGAATGAATAACACCACAGTTTGCTACTATGTAGTACGTGTGTTGATGTTTTATCATTGCCAAGATAGTTGCTGCTCTAGAATGTTTATCCATTTATTTCTACAACTGCTTTTTAGTATCTTCTCCACTTAGTTCATCTGTTGTTACATCTCCCGCAACATGTGTCACTGAGTGTTTCTTGCATGTACTTGTGTTAGATTTTTTTTTATTGTATTGCTGCACTTAGTAACAGAAGAATGTTGATGCTTGTGGTCAGATTCTTTTTTAGTTTTGGTCATCAATAAATCTGTCAGATATTTGAAGTGAACTTATGAAATTGACATATGTAGTTTCAATGGAAAGTGCTTCCATAATCTTTTGCATAGCTCTTTTCAGTTTTATATACAGAAAGGAATTGTTGGAAAGCTGTGTTTTGGGGATCACATTGATGTCTAAACTGACGTTCTTATGTCTCTGGATCGAGTATTTGTATAATCTTGATCTGCTTATCTCTATGATGGAAAATTTGTGTGCTTTATTTTTTACATAGTTGACCTGTTAATATTCTAAAGTTACATTGTTCTAAAATTTATGAGAAAGTATGAACATCGCTATTTAATAATGTGACAAAAATGAAACCTACTTTAGTCACCACACTGTTTTTTTTTTCTTGGAACATCCAGCTCCTGCTTTGTTTTTCCATCGAGAAAATCTTTATATAACGAGTATAATTTGACACTTCCAGGGTGTCATTATAGTAGCAGGATTAAAACTAACTATGCATGGAAATGGACATTGTGATAAGAAGAGATGCCTTAGAAAGAAAGGGGAATAGTTGACACAGTTAAGTTGAATCATTCAGTGGGTTAGATGGGACAAGAAGATTCTTTCTTTGCTGGCCATATGCCACCAGCTATTTGTTTCTATTATTTATCCCCAACCTTAGGTATCCCCACTTTTTTAAGTGCAGGCTGCTTTCAGGATTTTATGTTGGTATATTTGTTAGTTCCCAAGCTTGTCTGTTTGTGAAGAATAGGTCTCTTTGATTCAAACCTGTGATTTTCGGTCTTTAGGCTTCTACCACTTTAACAATACCTTGCGATGAAGTTTCTCTTTTAACCTTTCTTTGTTGACAATTTCAATTGATGCTCCATGGTGAATACAGGGTTTCAGAATGTGTTTAAGAAAATCTGTCTTTTGTATCCTATATATATTGCCACAAGTTTGATTCCCTCTTCTTTTTTATTTCTCCATCTACCACGGAGATCTCCATGTGCAATTTTTTTAGCTGTGGTGATTTCATTTGCTTTTCTTTTAGGTGCATCTTTGACTAAATAGCTCTTGGGCATTTGATTGACTCACCAAGAACTTGTTTATCTGAGATGCGTTGGACACATTTTACTGTTCTCTGATTAGTTATTGCATATGGGTATTTTGTTCTCCTATTTATATGAGTGGATATCCATGTTTATTGGTGAAATCGTATGACGTGAAACACAATCATCTCATACCTTATTCTTGATTGCACACTGTCGCCAGTATTATGCTAACTGCTTTTGTTTGTTTGCAGCGAAGGAAATGGGCTGATCGGTTGAGTGTGTACTTCTGCTTTGGGTCTCAGAAGAATGGTCGGCGCATCAACCATGCTGCACTTGTCCCAGAACCCGCATCTCAAAGGACAGATGCACCTGCAGCAGAAATTCCAAACCACCCACCGCCTCCGGTATTCCCATTTGTGGCACCTCCATCCTCTCCAGCTTCTTTCCTCCAATCAGAACCCACATCTATTGTACAATCGCCAAGGATCGGCGCCCCACCATTTTCACCCCTCTCGCCGAATTCCCCATCCCCCACAGGGCCACCATCCATCTTTGCTATTGGGCCGTATGCACATGAGACACAATTAGTCTCACCTCCAGTATTCTCAGCCTTCACAACTGAACCATCAACTGCTCCTTTCACTCCTCCACCAGAGTCTGTTCATCTGACAACCCCTTCCTCTCCGGAGGTCCCATATGCAAAGCTTCTGACTTCGATCAACAACAGTAAGAATGGTGAAACAGGTGATCTTCAGTCATATCCGAATTACCCAGACAGCCCAATAGGGCGTGTGATATCTCCAAGCCCAGGTTGTTCTGGCACTTCCTCCCCATTCCCTGACCCTGAGATGTTGGCTTCGTCCCGCTATGCATTCCCCTCATTCCCAGTTCGTGAGCCACCAAAGATATTGGATGGAGAGGGCGTTGCAACACAGAAGCTGATACCACGTCATATGCGCAATGGTGGTTCCCTTTTGGATGGACACATTACAGCCGCTGTTCCAGTTGCAGACTTCTCAGCCCGCCTTCAGCCCAATGATCATGCTATGGATCACCGGGTATCATTTGAGTTGACTGTCGAAGATGTGGCTCGCTGCCTAGAGAAGAAAACTGCTATTTCTGGGGATTCTGCAACAGCTTCCTTTCATCTTGCACCCACCAGCAGTGGTGATCACAAAAGGGAGTCTAACGACACAAGGGCGGGGCTATATGTTGACGAGACATACCATGACCTGCCTGAGAAAGCAAGGCGATCCCTGTCCCTTCGCCTGGCCAAGGAGTTCAACTTCAACAACGTCGATGCTGCTAATGTGGAGCCAAGCGTGGGGTCTGACTGGTGGGCGAATGAGAAAGTTGCTGGGATCACTCCAGAGCCAGAAAAAGGCTGGTCCTTCCACCCAGTGGCACAGCCCGGTGTCAGCTAACCATTGCACTGACCGTGCATAATCTTACAGGATGAAGGAATGAGCTTCCGCATGTTTTGCTGCTGCTTCAGGACCTGATTTTCGCAGGTATTTGCATGGGGGATGCAGAACTATGCTAGACTTGCAGAATTGCAGTTAGTGATAATTCAAATTAGATAGTGATTCGAAGTGAAGCTAATATCATGGTGAGATACTAAAGGATTCCGCAGTCTGTGGTTGTGTTGAACACCGAAACTTTTGGTTGTGTAGCGTCACTGTGTATGTCTGTATCCTGTGTACTGACTTGGTGTCCTGATACCTGTGCTGTTGTGTATGTACATAATAAGCTACTGTAGTTGAAAAGGGTAGAACTCCTGGATCTGGTCAGTGTTGGTGGCAAATGCTGTATGTAATTGACCAATTACCCTCCTTCCGTGTCGCATTTCGTCTGCTCCGGTGGTAGCAAATTAAGACTCTGGGTACTATACTATCCTGTGGTTAGTGTGTTTCTTCATTTTTGCTTTGGCATAAATATCTTGTTATTCTTGAGATGGTTGAGTAGCAGCTAGCCTGCAACTATCCTGGCTGAAGAGCCGGTCCCTCCCTAACGTTAGGGACTGGGCCCACCGGAGATTACGTTGAGATACAGGGGGTTGAGTACGTATTTGGCCAATGCAGACGGGCAATAATGCTGCAGCAAAATATCATGAGACCCACCCGGACCGGGTGCTGACAGAGCCATGAGCATCGCATGAGTATGTAGTTGTAAAACGCAGGATGAGTACTGTTTGGATGGGTCATAGTAATGCATTATGAAAACTAGCTTTATCTTATCCAAACAATTTAGGTTATTATTATGTAGATTATACGATCGAACCAGCTAGATTATCCTTATAATTTCGCTATCTATCCATCTGGCTATATATTTTGAGATTAATAAAACGACTTAACCTTCCAGCAACCTTATAATTCGAGGATTCAGAGATCCCTAACTATTTACAATCAATAATCTAACATTTTTAGTCTTTCCATAGGAACAAGAGATGACCTGCACCAATCTTGTTCGGTTATCCACGTCCACGTCCATTCAGATTCAGACCGGCCCTAATCATACGAGCTCAGAAATATATAATTAATGCAGCTAGACTTGAGTAGCCATGTGGTATGCCATGAAAGCCAAAGCATATATATACACCTAATAACGAGGGAGGTTATCTTGTTATTTTTTCTTGTAAATTAAAAGTGGAAATAATGCTTCTGTACAAGAAATCTTAACCATGGGATCGGATATCCCGATCGATCCGCGCACAAAATGTCAACACAGAAGCATTTCTATGCACATTGTCTCTCCCAATTAAGAGATAACTGAAGAGAATAAGATAGGCGTAATTAAGAAGGTGTTGACACGAAAACGCGCCAACACACTCGAGATCGATCGAACGCGCAGCACGGCCGTCACAACGGCCAACTCCTGACCACCCGGGGCAAACCGGTCTGACCGGTCTGAAGAACCGGTCTGACCGCTTTTGGCCGGGGGATCGTGATGACCTAGAAACCCAAGCTCGGGAGGGACCCCGTCGGCGAAAAACATTGCAATCATTCGTTGCGTGAGAAAAGGAATTATGCCACTTACAATATGCACGATTTTTCAATTGATCGGCTGGTGGAATTGCATGAGAAAGTTTAACAAAGCCATTCTTAAGCAATTCATCAAAAACACGATAACATTTGGCTACATCAAAAGTAAATTTCTCTTCTTGCCGATTTTTCTGAATCGGCTTCAATGAAGGACAAAAACCAGGTTTACTTTTTGATGACCAAACAAATTCAGCAGCATAAATTTCTTTATCATCGTCCGAACTATCAGAATCATTATCAACAACATGCACGTTCGAACGATGAGGTTTAGCAGATTCTTTTGCATTTTTAAATTTCAATTCTAGACTCATGGCCTTCATTTGCAACCTTCTCATTTGCACTAAGAGAATCGGAATCGGCCGTTGCAACAAAGGAAGAATTGTCACCATGGACAACTTCAACTTCATCGCCGATCCACTGAATAAGATATTGATGCAAGGTAGATGGAATACATTTATTCGCATGAATCCAATCTCGACCAAGAATCAAACTGAAGTTACCTTGCACCTCGGAGACGAAGAAAGCACCAGGAGCGAATCACCAAAAGCTTCAACATGTTTTACTCCCATGTCTTGCAAAAATTCCAAGCCAAATAAAAGAGCTTCATATTCAACTTGATTATTGGTTCGCTTTTCTTCCAATCGGTTTGAAAACTCAAAAACAGCACCACTTGGAGAGATCAAAACAGCACCAATTCCTTGCCCATCATTGCAAACCGATCCATCAAAGTATAACCTCCATGGTGTACAAGCAACATAGCCGACGTTGAATTCACAAGTATCATCAATTCGATGCTCAACAATAAAATCAGCTACAATTTGGCCTTTCATTGATTTTAAAGGTTCACAAGCCAAATCATACTCAACTAAAGCATAAGCCCATTTACCGACTCTTCCACTAGAAATCGGCTTTTGCAACATACGTTTAATTACATCGGTTTGGCACAACACAATGAAAGTGCTAGATAATAAATAATGCCTCAATTGAGTACAAGCATGGTACAAGGATAAACACAACTTCTCAATGAAAGTATACCTTGTTTCTGCATCGATGAGCCGTCGGCTTACATAAGCAATCACATACTCCTTGTTGCCGATTTCTTGAGTCAAAACAGCCCCAATAGTTCTATCTTCAGCCGCCACATAAAGTCTGAATGGAACCCCTCGCTTAGGCGCCCTAAGCACCGGTAGTGAAGACAAGTACTATTTGATCTTCTCAAAAGCTTCTTGCTGTTTTGCCCCCCAAGTAAAATCGGCTTCATTCTTTAGCCGAAGTAAAGGAGTAAAAGCATCAACCTTTCCAGACAAGTTAATTATAAATCTTCTCAAGAAATTTACCTTGCCTAGAAACTTTTGCAAATCTTTCTTGCAAGTAGGAGCTTCGACTTTCTTCATAGCTTCAATTCTCTTGGGATCAACTTCTATGCCGTTCTCATGAATAACAAACCCAAGAAACTTCCCAGCCGAAACACCAAAAGCACATTTGAGTGGATTCATCTTTAAACCATACCGCCGCATCCTTTCAAGAGCAAGTCTCAAATCGGCTAAATGAGAATCCAAGCCATCCGATTTAACTACAATATCATCAATATACACTTCCACAATAACACCAAGTAAATCATGAAAGATTAAATTCATAGCTCTTTGATAAGTTGCACCGGCATTCTTTAATCCAAAGGTCATAACCACCCACTCAAATAAACCAATAAATCCCGGACATTGAAAGGCCGTTTTGTGCATATCCTCTTCGGCCATGAAGATTTGATTATATCCGGCATTACCATCAAGAAAACTAACAACACGATGTCCAGAAGCTTCATTGATTAAGACATCGGCTATAGGCATAGGATACGAATCTTTGGGAGTGGCTTTATTAAGATCTCTAAAATCAATGCAAACTCTAAGCTTTCCCGAATCTTTCTTCTCAACGGGAACAATATTAGAAATCCACTCCGCATAACGACAAGTCCGAATAAAACCAGCATCTAATAAACGATTAATCTCTTCTTTTATTCGGTCATAAATAGCGGGATTAAAACGTCTAGCCGATTGTTTAAAAGGTCTAAAACCGGCTTTTATCGGTAAACGATGCTCAACTAAATCACGACTCAAACCAGGCATCTCACGGTACTCCCAAGCAAAACAATCGACATACTCCTTCAACAAATTTATTAATTCGGCTTTAAACTCAGCCGATAAATTTTTGTTTACAAAAGTTGGCCTAGGAATAGTACCATCACCAATATCTATTTTTTCTAAAGGATCAGCTGATGTAAAACCCTGACCCAATTTGTCCATATCACCAAGATCTTCAATAGCTTCGAACATGCCGGCCGAATGAGCTCGATGATGATCAATTCGGTCTTGAAGCCACTGTCCAGACGCAAACCGGTCTGACCGGTTCCCAGAAGCGGTCTGACCGGTTTGGCTCGGTCGGCGCTGTTCAGACCCAAACCGGTCTGACCGGTTTCCAGAAGCGGTCTGACCGGTTTGTCTCTGTTGATTTTGTTGCTCCATTAATTACAGCAAGTAATTCAACCGATTTTCCATCGGCTTTAATGTAGCAGGAACAAAACCATCCTTGGTGCAACTGATCAGCTCATAGTCGGTCAAATCCATGCCCGACAAACATTGGACCTTCTCATTTGCACTAAGAGAATCGGAATCGGCCGTTGCAACAAAGGAAGAATTGTCACCATGGACAACTTCAACTTCATCGCCGATCCACTGAATAAGATATTGATGCAAGGTAGATGGAATACATTTATTTGCATGAATCCAATCTCGACCAAGGATTAAACTGAAGTTACCTTGCACCTCGGAGACGAAGAAAGCCGTAGCAATAGTCTTGCTCCCGACGGTCAACTCCATAGAAGCCACCCCCTTGGCACCAATGGGATCACCTCCACCAACTCCACTGACCGTCATGTTCGTCTTGATCAATTCTTCGTCTTTTCCACCAATCTTCTTGTAGAGAGAGTATGGCATAAGATTTACAATAGCTCCACCATCAACCAACATACGAGAAATTGGCTTCCCGTTGATGTGCCCTCTCATATATAAAGCCTTGAGATGATTCTCTGATTCACTAGGCTTCTGAAAAACGGCATCTCGAGGTCCAAGTCGAAAATGAGAGACCTCTTCCGGTACCACATAATAATCAGAAGACAAATATACAACATTGATTTCCATGTTGCCATGTTCTAGAGAAGGCTCAAAATCAACCAATTCTTCATCTTCAACCACTGGAGGAATTGGCGGAGTAGTATCGATGGTTGAAGTAATCTCAGCTACCGCTTCTGTCGTCAAACCGGTCTGACCGGTTCCAGAAACCGGTCTGACCGCTTCTGCAGCGGTGGGCTGATCAGAACCGGTCTGACCGGTTTCTGAAACCGGTCTGACCGGTTGTGCTGCTGGCTGCACAACTCGCCAGGTCTTGATCTGAGGAATCATGGGTCTATACTTGTTGAAATGTTCATCCCTCAGCTTCTCGGCTTCCTGTTCCCTCTTCTCTTTGTTCCGTAAACGCTGTAGCTTCCGCTTTTGCGTGTGAGTCAAGCCGGAAGGACACCACCTTGGCTGGAAGATCTTCTTCATGCCCTTGCTACTGCTAGCCTCATGATCATTAACCATGATCGGCTTCTTGACTGGAAATATAATATTAATGGAATTCCTCTCTTAGGCGCCC
>OAMR01000531.1:440527-461038 GCA_900205405.1 Echinochloa crus-galli
TATATATGCCCTCGAGGCTCAATGCAATACAGTGCATGATTATACGCAATATAATCTTCTTACATGTACATTCAAACTCTTCCAGTCAAATAATCACATATTACACATTGGATTTACATCAATTTTCCACTATGTACCTCAGCTAGAGTGCCAAACAACCTTTTTTGTCCCATCCAACATGTAAAGTAATGACTTCCATGCATCAAAACCAAAATTTTGAAGAAGAAAAACATTATGGCGTAACAAGATTAATTAGTTTCTATCACCCTATTATGCATAGCTAGTCCTCATCATTCATTCTAGAATAAGACCACAATTAACAAAATGGTCTTTATCACCAGGCTGCACCACAATTACAATGTTGACTTCAGCTCCTAATTTGAAGCGGTCTGACCGCTTTCAGAACCGGTCAGACCGGTTCTGGCAGTACAACCGGTCTGACCGGTTTCTGAAACCGGTGTGACCGGTTCGTCCAGAACCAGAACCTCGGCTTTGGTTCGCATCGGTTTTTGGAGATAGAAATATTTCTTTGCAACCACATAACCAGATGCTTTCTGAGCCAGAGTATTTGCTTTATCATTATCTTCTCTCGGAATATGTCTTATAGTGAATTCATCAAAAGAAGCAATGATATCGAGGCATCTATCAAGATATGCATTTAATGGACCATTATAACATTGGCATACCTTTGATACTTGATGTACCACCAGGAGCGAATCACCAAAAGCTTCAACATGTTTTACTCCCATGTCTTGCAAAAATTCCAAGCCAAATAAAAGAGCTTCATATTCACGGCCGTCACAACGGCCAACTCCTGATCACCCGGGGCAAACCGGTCTGACCGGTCTTAAGAACCGGTCTGACCGCTTTTGGTCGGGAGGTCGTGAAGACCTAGAAACCCAAGCTCGGGAGGGACCCCGTCGGAGCTCGAGCTAATCTAGGGTTGCTCTAGGGTCGGCAGGCCACCTAGAACGTCCTTGAACGCCGTAGAGACGAGCAAAGAACAGAATATGGGGGTTGGAAAAGATTAGGGTTTGAGAGATACACAAAAGTAAAGATAAAAGTGTTTGATTCGATTGGGAATACCTCAATCGGCCGTCTAGCCTTTATATTTATAGGCCGGGGAAGTCTTATCTTTCTTCTTGACACGGTACTCTTGCTTAGGAGGAGCTTGAAAATTTGGCTCAGACCGAAACCGGTCTGACCGGTTCACAGAACCGGTCTGACCGCTTTGGAAAGCGGTCAAGCGACCTGATTGGTACGAGCCTAATCGGTTATGCACCGAATTTCTAGTAGCACCACCACGACGTTTATGATCTGTAGGACTATTCCAACGTTGTGGTGACCTCTGTCTCTTTTTTGTTGGCCGATCAACTTGAACGGCCTTTGTGTACTTGTTCATGAGCTGCGAAAAAGTAGGTCCTTGCTTCAGAACCTTCCCTTGAATCTTTGGCTCATTGAATTTCCAAGTACCCACTTCCGGGCGCTTAGGCTTGAAAGTTCTTGGACGGTCTGGAGACAAACCGGTCTGACCGGTTTGAGAAACCGGTCTGACCGGTTTCGCCTGGCTAGCGAACCGATTTTCTTCCAAAGAACTTCCTTGTCCCCCGGGTCTTGATGTATTAATTGTAATTTTCAAAGACTCTTTACCATCAAGAGTCCTCCCAATCATCACTGTTCTGGCCGGAACTTTGTCATTAACTATTTCCGGCCTTGGATCTCCAATCACCACGTTCTTCCCTTTAGCTCCATCGGCTTGTTCCGGCCGAATCAGCATCTTGGTGTTCACATCCAAGGTATGAACAGGGAAAGGAGCCTTGTCAACTTGCATTTCAGCGAGCACCAATCGACCTTCATTAAGGGCCGATTGTACCTGTCGTCGAAAAACATTGCAATCATTCGTTGCGTGAGAAAAGGAATTATGCCACTTACAATATGCACGATTTTTCAATTGATCGGCTGGTGGAATTGCATGAGAAAGTTTAACAAAGCCATTCTTAAGCAATTCATCAAAAACACGATCACATTTGGCTACATCAAAAGTAAATTTTTCTTCTTGCCGATTTTTCTGAATCGGCTTCAATGAAGGACAAGAACCAGGTTTACTTTTTGATGACCAAACAAATTCAGCAGCATAAATTTCTTTATCATCGTCCGAACTATCAGAATCATTATCAATAATATGCACATTCGAACGATGAGGTTTAGCAGATTCTTTTGCATTTTTAAATTTCAATTCTAGACTCATGGCCTTCATTTGCAAGTGATTAATAGTGAGAAAATCAGAACCTTCTAATTTTTCTTTGTAATGAGACCGTAAGCCTACAAAAGCCAAATCTGCTAAATCCTTTTCAGAAACAGTTATATTGAAGCATCGGTTCTTAACATCTTTAAATCTTTTAAAATAATCGAGAACCGATTCTTCTCGGCTTTGCTTAACCGATGTTAAATCAGATAATTTAGCTTCGTTTTCTCCGCTAAAGAAATGATCATGAAATTTACGCTCCAATTGAGTCCAATTTTGAATAGAGTTAGGAGCAAGCGAAGAAAACCATGAAAAGGCAGTTCCAGTTAAAGATAATGAGAACAACCGTATACGCAATGCCTCATAAAATGATGCCTCTCCTAATTGCAAAACATATTGACTAATGTGTTCCCAAGGAGTTCTATTGTCTTCACCACTGAATTTAATAAAATCAGGAACACGCCAACCATTAGGATAAGGAACCAAATCAAATTCAGGCGGATACGGTTTCTGATATAAGCGTGAACTACCCAATTCAAGCCCGAGTCTTGTTCTAAGTGTATTTGCTATGTCTTCTTTGAACTTAGCTAACTCGGCTTGATAATTCCCATCACCTTTGTTTTGTGGAATACGGGGAACATGGTGCATTGAACTTTGGGAAGTATTCGGAATCGGCCCGTGAGACGTGCCAGATCCGTGGGGTATACTTCCAACAACTGCAGGACGTGGAATAGTATAAACAGGACCAGAAGCAACCGTATTAGATAAAACCATTGCACCGGATGCTCCTGCACCCATAGAACCGGTCTGACCACAAGAGGGGGCCAAACCGGTCTGACCGGTGGTACAAACCGGTCTGACCGGTTCGTGAACCGAACTAGGGTAAGGTGTTTGTCCCGCATAGAAATTCACCGGCATGCCCAAATTAGAATCTAAAACATGTTCTGGCATGCCTGATGAGCTAGGAGTTGAATTAGGCAATTCATTAAATTCTAAATTATTTTTTCCTTTATCTGAATTACCTGTCATACTAGAAATCAACTCGCTAGTAACAGTTTGTGCAGCAAGTAATTTATCATCCATCATGCGAGTAATTTGCTGCATCAAATCAGAGGATTCACCAGTTACCTTAGGAAGTTCCTCAACTTGGTCGTTTGCCAGCTTGAAAGCCGGCATGACGAATTCCTCTACCCTCTTGACAAGGCCACCGCGATCTTTCTTGAAGCCCTTCAGGAATTGCGTCCTGAAGTGTTCCTCAGCGATCAGGTACCGCTTCCGCTCCTCGTCCGTGAGCTCTTCCATCGTCGCGGTGATGATGTTGTCCTTGTCGAGGTCGCACGTCGATCCAGACATATTCGGAGTAGATTGAATCGGTCTTGGCACCAGATTAATCTTCCCCAGCGGAGTCGCCAAAAAGTATGTTGACACAAAAACGCGCCAACACACTTGAGATCGATCAAACGCGCAGCACGGCCGTCACAACGGCCAACTCCTGATCACCCGGGGCAAACCGGTCTGACCGGTCTTAAGAAGGCCAGGAAATTTGGAGAGAAGCAAGTTGGATAAGTAACGTTGATCCGTGACCAAACCCCTCCCCTCGCGTCGCCGGTCGACCATCAATAATTTAAGCCGCCCGCCGCCGTGGCCTCACCGCCGGTGAGCCTTAGCTAGGCCGGCACCAACACTCTCCGTCGCCGTCTCTGTCGCCGGGTCCGGTGACCGGCGCGGTGGGAGGCCTAGCTAGGCAGCTAGCTAGCTGGTTTATTCTTCCTTGCATTGTCGTCGATCAATCATTGGGTGGAGATATTGTTAGCAGCTAATTAAGCATGCAAGCTAGGAAAGAACTGACGGCCGGAGATGGGAGGGTGTGGCTCACCTGGCAGCAGTGATCAATGCAATTTCCCATCCCATGAATATTTTTACCTCTTCACTAGACGTCACTGCATATATATAATCAATATTCCTGTCAGATTAAACTCACACGCAGGTAATTTTACCTCTTCATTAGACTTCACTGCATGCATACTAAGTTTCAATTCTGAGATAGCATAAAGAATAGAAACCAGTACAAACAAAACTGAACTCGAAGTTAATAGTCCAACTGATGTGTTCCATTCCAATGCAAGAAGGGTGGAACATGATGCATGGCAGCATGGTCCAAGGACGAGGAAAGGAAGACCTGTTTACCTCAATTACAACAGTGCTAGCTTCATGATGTAGCCATGTAAAGTGGTGAGCACACCGGGGCCAGGTGAGCTCACATGTCTCACATGTGTACATGTGCTGACCAATCACCTTGTTGTCCGACTATAACCCCTACTGGATGAATACTAAAAATCACATTAAAAAAAAAATTCCCCATCCATCATCGGGTAGGGTCGTAGGGGGAGATGAGCCAAAAAAATATCCAACAGCGAGGCCATGTGGAGCCTGCCAAGTGTGATGTGAGCTGCTGCTGCTGCTGCTGCCGCCGCCTGCTTGGAGGATCCCGGGCCATGTGTTAATAATTCCACCGTAGACAAATAATCCTACCTGGCCTGCCTGCCTTGCTCACACATCTCATCTCCGTCCTCTTCCTCTTTTTCTTCCTCTTGTAGCAAAATAATACAGATCAATAGCAGTAGGCTTTCCTGGCCTTCTTCTTCCCCGGGCCGTCCTTCCGGGAACAGATTTGTCTGTTCCAATAAAATACAGATTCCCAATTGTGTGTCTTCATTCTTAGCTAGTAGTTCTTGCTTGGGCAATGCAAGGAAGAGGTCGTCGGTCGATCAAGCTAGAGGTATGTATGTGTGTGCATGCTTACTTCAATTCTACTAGCTAGTAAGCGCAGTAGTTGATATTGATTCCTCTTTAATTGTTCTAGCTAGATAGGTAGTCCGGCCGGCCAGTTTTCTCTTGAAAAATTCCATCTTGAGAAGAAGAAGAGGTGCGTGACTGCAGTGGTGGTAGGTAGCTAGATCCGATCCGATCCGATCGGTCCTCCACACACCTCTGGCTTTGGGTCGATTTGATCGGACATGGATGAATTCCCTCTTCAAGATAGCAGCTGCAGTGCGGGCAGCAGATAAGGTTAGTGGCAGTTAGTAATAAGCAGATCGATCGAAGAAGAAGCAGGCAACAGCTAGAGCTAGCAGCAGCAAGCAAATAAAAATGGCTATGGAGCCTGTTGTGAAGGTTGGTCTTGGTTGTGCTGCTTTCGCCATCTTCTGGGTGCTGGCCGTGTTCCCGGCGGTGCCGGTGCTCCCGATCGGGCGCACGGCGGGGTCCCTCCTGGGCGCGATGCTGATGGTGCTCCTGGGCGTGATGACCGCCGACGAGGCGTACGCGGCGGTGGACCTGCCGATCCTGGGCCTGCTGTTCGGCACCATGGTGGTGAGCGTGTACCTGGAGCGCGCCGACATGTTCCGCCACCTGGGGCGCTTGCTCTCGTGGCGCAGCCGCGGCGGGCGCGACCTGCTGGTGCGCACCTGCGCCGTGTCGGCGGTGGCGTCGGCGCTCTTCACCAACGACACCTGCTGCGTGGTGCTCACCGAGTTCATCCTCAAGATCGCGCGCCAGAACAACCTCCCGCCCAAGCCCTTCCTGCTGGCGCTGGCCTCCGCCGCCAACATCGGCTCCGCCGCCACGCCCATCGGCAACCCGCAGAACCTGGTGATCGCCGTGCAGAGCGGCATCCCCTTCGGCCGGTTCGTCTTCGGGATCCTGCCGGCCACGCTGGTGGGCTCCGCCGTCAACGCCGCCGTGCTGCTCTGCCTCTACTGGGGGCAGCTCGACGGCGGGAGCAAGCCCAGCGCCTCCGAGGCCGCCGAGGTGCTCGCCACCGCGCCCACGGAGGTGGTGGAGGAGGAGGACGTCACGTCGCACAGGTTCTCGCCGGCGACCATGTCGCACACGGCGACGACTCGCTGCCACAAGGAGGTTGTTGTACCCGACGTCGTCAAGCCGGCCAACGGCCACTCCGACAATAATCCCAAGCAGCAGGCTGCTGCTTTATTGGACACCAACGGCGGCGGCGGCATCCACCACAGGCGACGCGCTGGCGCTGCGGCGGCGGAGGATTATCAGAATGAGAAGCAGCAGCAGCAGGTGGAAGACGACGACGGCGACGAGGAGTGGCAGAGCAGGCTGTGGAAGGCGTGCGTGTACGCGATCACCGCGGGCATGCTGGTGGCGCTGCTGCTGGGCCTCAACATGTCCTGGAGCGCCATCACCGCCGCCCTCGCGCTCATCGTCCTAGACTTCAAGGACGCGCGGCCCTGCCTCGAGAAGGTCTCGTACCCTCTGCTCCTCTTCTTCTGCGGGATGTTCATCACCGTCGACGGCTTCAACAAGACGGGCATCCCCAGCACCTTCTGGGAATTCATGGAGCCCTATGCGCGCATCGACACGCCCACAGGAACCCTCATTCTTGCCCTGGTCATCCTTCTCCTCTCCAATGTGGCATCCAATGTCCCAACCGGTAAGTAAACAAAACAAAACCACCGCGTTGTTGATTTATATTATGTATATAAATATAGCAACAACGTATCAGATGAAAACCAACTCCTTCGTGTAAACTTTATATGCGCTGCAGTTCTGCTGCTGGGCGCGCGTGTCGCAGCCTCGGCGGCGGCCATCTCCCCGGCGGCGGAGACGAACGCGTGGCTGATCCTTGCGTGGACGAGCACGGTGGCCGGCAACCTCTCCCTCCTGGGCTCCGCCGCCAACCTCATCGTGTGCGAGCAGGCGCGCCGCTCCCAGCACTACGGCTACACGCTCTCCTTCTTCAGCCACCTCCGCTTCGGATTCCCGGCCACGCTCATCGTCACCGCCATCGGCCTCCTGCTCATCAGAAGCTACTGATCCATCCATCCATCCATCCATCCATCTGATTGATGGCCCATCCATGCATGCATCAGCACAGATATCCCTGATGACAACAAGCTAGATCATATCGGAGCATCGCAGCACAGATATATCAGCAAAGCATGATGCTTGCTTCCTTGGAGGCGTTTTGAGCCGATGTACAATTTATATAGCACGTATATTATTGTTCATACAAAGAAAGCTGTACAATTTTTGAAGTAGCAGATGTATATCATGTATGTCATAATAATAAGAAAAAGTATGTACATCCTGTTTAGCATTCTACTTAATTACTACATGCAAGCAGTCAAGTATTATATTGAAAATCGAACAATGTTATGCTAGGAAAAAGAGGATTAAAGCGTGTAACAAGACATGCCAAGCAATGTGGACTCCACTATTTTACTTCCTCTGTCCATGTCCGTTGGGTGTCTTGTCAGAGGAATTAAATCGTTACACCATCCCACGATTTTTGTTGGAATCACGCCATTGTATATAAATCAACACTTTTAGGAATCTTCACTAAAAAAACATTTTCAGGACTCAATCCTACAAAGGGTACGCTTTTATTGATACCCATACCCTTATTTCAAAACCACATATTTACTCATTTCATATTGCAAGGACATGCCAATCTTTCATGGTTTTGAGCTACATAATGACTATGATATGTGGTATGGTTATATGAACATATACCTATGCTTAATGTTCTCTATTAAGAAGGGAAGCTGAACTGTATTTTTCACTATCTCCTTTCGAAGAAATTAGGAAACACAATAAAACTAGGAAAAAGAAAAGCTAAATAGAATTATTGATAGTTTGTAAAAGAGTAAATTGCATCCAGGGTACAAGAACTAGATAGGTGGGTGCAAACTAGTCCAAGAACTTGTAATCCGATCGATCTAACACAACAACTTGGCATCTTGGTGCATATACGGTCCAAATCCCGCCACGTCGTGTATTTGTCCATGGTGGACTATGAGGTGGCAGGACAGGGTGGGCCGGTGTAGAACTGAATGGCCTGGCTTATCGGGAGCACGGGCTCACCTCGGCTCGGCTCGATTTCTCCCCAGCAGGCTTTATGCTCTTGCTTGGCTCAATCGGAACATATCCATACAGCGGTTAGTACCACGCTCTGTGGAACGGTTTGCTACCAAAATAATAGGATCTAGAGTTTGGAGGATGCACGAAGAACAGCTTGCTGCCTTGTTGGATAGATTATGTTAAGAACACGAATACACGGTGCGGCCACTGGACGTAGACATTCGTCGGAGCCGCCGGAGATGGAGCCTCGTCGTCGTCAACCCAACGCCGATCCTCCTGAATACAGTGAGTCCCCCCTTTGATCTTGGCCCTAATGTTCTGTTCTGCTTGCGCTTTGTTCTTATGACTTTGATGATAGTTCGATGAAGGAATCATAGTAAGGTTTTTCCGTGGCTGTATAAAAGCCTTTCCCTTCCCCCATTAACGAGTAGCCTGTGCGATTAGTGCATATGAAACACTCCATCGTGAGCCCTTCTTCCTTGATATAACTTGAACATATGCAGGTTACGCTTGTTCTCTGAATGAGCTGTTTCGTTCACAAGATATTGAATTGATTAGTGTTAATCCATAGAAAATTGTGCTCTGACCAATTTATATAGCTTTGTGTCCTACTTTGCTGCAAGTACATGTCCCCATCCAAATGATTTACCTACCATTATTCCTTCATGTTTACTGCTTTTTTTCTTTACTAATGTAAGATATGTTTTCCTTTGCAGGTGTTCATGACGATTACTTCAGTGTAGAGATACATTATGAAGGATTTTTCTGTGGACTTGGCAAGAAAAGGACATATATGGACAACAAGATAGATTGGTTTGATTTCTGCAATACTGATACATGGTCCCTATTGTATGTTGAGGATTTCTTAGGGATTCTACAATGCAATAATGTAGCATCTGCAAGGGTTTATTGGTGTGAGCCAGGGAAGTCAGTGGCAGATGGACTAAGAAGTTTGAGGGGTGACGCTGATATCATTGCAATGTCAAATGCGACTTCCACTTGCAAGAACTTCTTGATGTATGTTGACCATTCAAATTTCCTTGAAAGTCAGACAAATCTAACTAGAAGACAACATTGTGATTATACTTTCCACAATGGGGCACAACTCCTTCAACAAGGGGAACATACCCACCCAGAGAGGAGGGCTACTTGTACTGAGGGGACGATGGCGAGTGGGACTTAGGTGCACATATGGATTCTGAAGTGGATTCTGACTTTGTTGACAGTGACTATGAGCTAGACATGGACGATGATGATTTATTTGGTCAAAATGTGGATGACATTTTAACAGACGAAGAGGCTAACACTAAAGGGAAGGAAGTTGCCAGTGAAGATGAATTAGAGGAAGACAATGATGAAGATGACGTGGGGAGTACAGATATCAATTTGCCTACAACAGATGTTGATGCGTATGCAGTGAAGTTTAATTTCAAGACTTTCAGGGCAGATGTTGACATGACAGCACCGGCGTTTAAGTTGGGCATGGTATTTGCAAGTATTGAAGAGTTAAGGAAGGCAATCAATGCATACAGCATTAGGGAAAGGAGACATCTCAGGAAGGTGAGAAATGAGAAAGATAGACTAGAAGTGTACTGGACAGGTGAATGTCCATGGAAGCTTAAGGCGGCTATTGACAGCAGGAGCAAGAGCATGCTGATCAAAGAGTATGTTGGCATCCATACTTGCAACAAAATTTGGAAAATCAAGGCTTTAACCGCTTCTTTTTTGTCAAGGAAGTACATTGACATGTTCAGGGATGATGAGAAAATGAGTCTGAAGGCTTTTGCGGCTAAGGTGCAAAGGGAGTACAACATGACTCCATCTAGATACAAGTTAGGGAGGGCAAGGAAGGAAGCTTTGCGAACAATTCATGGTGATGAAGAAAGACAATATAATCAGCTTTGGGACTATGGTCAAGAGCTAAGAAGATCTAATCCTGGAAGCACATTCTTTCTCACATTGAAGGCAATACAACATCCTAAAAATGGAATGGTCATGGAGCATTTCAATACGCTATACTACTCACTAGATGCATGCAAGAGAGGTTTTCTTAAAGGATGTCGGCCCATTATATGCATTGATGGTTGCCATATTAAAACCAAGCATGGTGGACAACTACTAACAGCAGTGGGGATTGATCCCAACGATTGCATATATCCTATCGCAATGGGTGTAGTTGAGGTGGAATCAACAAGCACTTGGAAGTGGTTCTTGGCTACTATGAAGAATGACTTAAATATCCTCAATACAGGTCCTTATACCATTATGAGTGACAAACAAAAGGTACAACATAAGATTTTTCTCATGACTACTCTGTATTTAATTTCATGGTTCTCTTTACAGTTTTTCTTTGTATCACCAAGGTTTGATCAATGCTGTGAATGAAATTTTCTCAGATGTTGAACACAGGTTCTGTGTGAGGCACTTGTATCAAAACTTCCACTTGATTCACAAGGGGGAAACACTAAAGAATGATCTGTGGGCAATAGCTAGATCTAGTAATATCCCTCTATGGCAGCAGAACATGGAGCAAATGAAAAGGGATAGCCCAGAAGCCTATGCTTGGGTTGAAGAATTGGCACCCAGTACATGGGTGAGGGCCTTCTTTAGTGATTTCCCTAAATGTGACTTGCTACTGAACAACAATTGTGAGGTTTTTAATAAGTAAGTTACCTCATAATCATAAATCATTACCTATTGCACATCATTACCTCACATATTCCACTAACATCCTTTCTTTCATATTCCATTAGGTATATATTAGATGCTAGGGAGATGCCTATACTCTCAATGCTTGAGAAAATTAGGTGCCAAATCATGAACAGGATTTATACAAAGCATCAGGAAGCTATAGATAAGTGGACTGGCACTATTTGTCCCAAGGTAAAGAAGAAGCTTGATAGACATATAGAGATTGCTGCATCTTGTATGGTATATCCTGCAGGAGGAGGGATTTTCTCAGTCAGTGACAAATATGGGACCAACATTGTCGACATAAATGTGAGGTCTTGTGACTGTAGGAGGTGGCAGCTAACAGGGATACCATGTTGCCATGCCATTGCCTGCTTTAGGCATGATGATATCCGGCCAGAAACAATGGTGCACGAGTGCTATTCAATTGCAACATACATGCAGGCATATGGCTATAACATATGGCCTGTGAGAGACAAGATACATTGGGAAAAAATGTATGGGGTTAATGTCCAGCCACCTATATATGAAAAGAAGGTAGGGAGGCCTGCAAGGAATAGAAAGAAAAATCCAATTGAATTAGAAGGTGGCACCAAACTTAGCAAACATGGAGTGACAATGCACTGTAGTGCTTGTGGATCATCTACACACAATAAGAGAACCTGCCACAAATATCATGATAAGAAAGATATGCCTAACGCAGAAGAACGATTGGAAGAATATGATGACCCAAGCGTACTGGAGGTACATGATTTTTAATCTGTTTATTACTCAACAAGAGAGTTCATTTTTGTATGGCAACCAAAATGCTGATGCATTTATGTTTCAGGGCATCATGTTAGCTAGACCGAACCATGAAATGGATCCAAGTGAAAATGCTGATACTATGGTGTTCAATTTGTTGCATCAGGTATAACAGTCTTATTTTTTGTTACTTATTTTGACATTTCTTAATTCAATATTTTATTAAACATTGTTTATACTACGTAGGGTAACATGGCAATATCAACAATGCAGCCACGGAGTCCGTTGCCGGACGAAAATATGTTTGTTGCTGTGGAAAGGGATAACCTACCTCCACCAAGGGTTACTACAGCAATGAACATAGGTAGAGGTAGAGCTAAAAGTGCGAGGTCCAGAAAAAGGACAAAGACCGTAACAGATGGGGAACATAGTGCAGAATGCAATGGCACAACGACGGGAAGAGGAAGGGGAAGAGTACGTGGTGCTAGAGGAAGAGCTAGAGGAAGAGCTAGGGGAGGAGGACGTGGTGGCAGTACATGATTCAGGAGGAGCATGTTCCTGAAGACTTAAAATCTTTGCATGTAGTGGGCCGTGTAAAAAATATTTACTTTTAAGTTTCTTCATCATTTGAATATGAATACATTATCCTAGTAGTTAAATTTAGTCAGCAGTTGTGTTATTTCAGTTCAACACATTTTCTATCGTACATTTCAGTTTATTGAATGAGAACAGTTCTAGAACAATTTCAGATTCTAATGAATATTGTATTGGTTATACAAACACACCATATGTATTTCATATCATTCCAGATTGATAAATAGCCAACACACCATATATGCTTCACAACATCCAAAAAGTTACATTTTCCATTGATCATGTCAAACTATCTACAGATAGGTCATCTGTCGGTACTTTAGTCCTCTGAATACAAATTATATCTGCAAACTGAACACTGAAATGATGCTCTGCTCTCCTTCCTTCACTCATTCAGTTCATGAGCTGCAGGAGTGTCACAATTCTTCATCCCACCTGTTTGTAAATTATCACACAAGAGAAAAGATTATGTGATTTATAGTGCCTCTAAAGTATTGTCAATAATTCGACACTACTGCATCCAAACACCTGCATGAATTTCACAATAGTCCATAAGAGTAGATATCTGAAAAGAAGACATTGTACATTTATTGCAAAACTAGACCTGCGACCTGCAATAGTGCAGGCAACTTGACCTGCGAGGTAATTTGCCTCTTTGTCAATTGTAAGAAAAAATTAACTCTCTGATCCTTCCCCAATCTGTAACCTGAAAAGAACGACAACCTCTATCTCCTGCTTGACTGCTTCCATATATACGACAGATAAGAGAAACCTCAGAAACAAGAGGGCAGAAGCTGCAGACTTACCGTGTGCATTATCCTCTTCTTAAACCAATGCTCGTGAGCATGACTGCTACGGAGCCCTTTGCGTTGACCTTGATGCCGCCCCGGACAGTGGCGGAGGACAAAACAAAATTGAGGTGTGGCGCTGGTGCACCGAGAGAATGATAAGCTACAAGATATAGTACTTAATTAGTGAATACAAGGCTTAAACGCTTCATAAATAGTTCAGCCCAAAATTGAGGATGTATCCCTAGCAAAATCGATCTGAGGTATGGCATTGGCCATACCTAGCCCTACCGAGAGCTCCGCCACTGGCCCCGGACGAGGTCTGCCCATAGCCCGAGGGACTCTCATAGTCTCATAGCCTCAAGGGAGACGGATGCAGAGGAGTCCAAAGGAAGAAGGTGCCCTTCGGGGAGGACCCGCGGAGGCACCCACGATCGCACTGAGGCCATGGTGGTCATCTGACCCAGCCAAGGCGTTGGGAAGGATATGGCCGGGCCGAGCCAAGCGAGAGCATTGAGCCGAACCATGCTGAGCCGGTGCTGCCAATGAGCCGAGTCATTCTGTTCTGGCTGAGCCGAGCGAGATCGTGAAGCCTGCTGGGAGGAATCGAGCTGAGCCGAGGTGAGCCCGTGCTCCCAATGAGCCGGGCCATTCAGTTCCACCCAGGCCCACCCCACCCTGCCACCATGGACAAATACATGACGTGGCGAGATTTGGAACGTATATGCACCAAGATGCCAAGTTGCTGTGTTAGATCGATCGGATTACAAGTTCTTGGACTAGTTTGCACCCACTTGTCTAGTTCTCGTACTCCGGATGCAATTTACTCGAAAAAAAAGAAAAGATGGACAAATGTCCCAATAAAGACGAGGAAGTCAGTACTCGTCCAAAACATATAAAATAAATGAAGAAAAGAAAGAAATAAAAGGTAGCCCATACCTCCTTCTGCCAAAAACAAGAGAGAGTCATGATACTTGGAGTCTACCAAAAATACCAAAAATGTTCCAGACACTTGCACATCTTGGTCAAGGCATATGACTAGTCTCTCCAAATGGTTCGGTCTTTGACAAGGGCAACATGACATGAAATAGGTATGCCAATCTTTTACCTACCCAAAACTCCACATATCAGCTTTATAGTTGGTAGGAAAAAGAAAGGTAACTCTAAGCCTTTGGTGAGAAACAACCACACACATATATTGAGTGATCGAGTGATCATTTGAGAAACTAGTTTCTTTGCAAAAATCTTCAAAACCTTTGGATTAATAGTCACTCGAAAGAATGAAAAACGAATTTGTAAGAACCGTTCTATCTGGCAACCGCCCAAGATTCGGAGACGGCTCAAAAGCCCCACAAACGATGAAAGGTAATAAAGGGTGGATAAACATGCCATTTTATTCAAACTCTATAAAACTTTTTGTTATAACCCTGTCACAGGTAAGATGTAATCGGCATAGTAGCAACTCCTCATCAACAACCAAGAACTTCTCTCTTGTGTGAGGACGCGCAAAGGGTAAGCTTGGGGGAGTTTGTTGACGGTATCCAACTACATATTTCATACGTCAACATTCTACCAAAAAGGGAGTAAAACATGACTGTATCATACTCATATGCTTTTATTACTAATATATTTCCACTTGTAGTGTTTAGAATATTATTTTGCAGATTTATAATTATAATAAGAACAAGTGAAAAGCCGGCCAGAATACGCCATCCTGGAAAGCGAACTTTTGAAGATCACAAGCCCAGGAGAATTTGGGGCCAAACCAACCAAACCAGGCCGAGCAAAGCCCATGACACAACTGTTCAAGACCGAAGACGACAGCCCGCCGAGGCCCGGACCAGGCCGAGCCCAGGGGGGTGCGCGCGCACCCTCCCAGAGGCGGTTTCGGCCCAGCTTCGGGGAGGCGGCGCATTAACCTTCCTTCTGGGCGTTGCCAACGTTGGTTGGTCGGTTTGGTCAGATTAGGACTTTAGTCCTCTGAATACAAATTATATCTGCAAACTGAACACTGAAATGATGCTCTGCTCTCCTTCCTTCACTCATTCAGTTCATGAGCTGCAGGAGTGTCACAATTCTTCATCCCACCTGTTTGTAAATTATCACACAAGAGAAAAGATTATGTGATTTATAGTGCCTCTAAAGTATTGTCAATAATTCGACACTACTGCATCCAAACACCTGCATGAATTTCACAATAGTCCATAAGAGTAGATATCTGAAAAGAAGACATTGTACATTTATTGCAAAACTAGACCTGCGACCTGCAATAGTGCAGGCAACTTGACCTGCGAGGTAATTTGCCTCTTTGTCAATTGTAAGAAAAAATTAACTCTCTGATCCTTCCCCAATCTGTAACCTGAAAAGAACGACAACCTCTATCTCCTGCTTGACTGCTTCCATATATACGACAGATAAGAGAAACCTCAGAAACAAGAGGGCAGAAGCTGCAGACTTACCGTGTGCATTATCCTCTTCTTAAACCAATGCTCGTGAGCATGACTGCTACGGAGCCCTTTGCGTTGACCTTGATGCCGCTCCGGACGAGGTCTGCCCATAGCCCGAGGGACTCTCATAGTCTCATAGCCTCAAGGGAGACGGATGCAGAGGAGTCCAAAGGAAGAAGGTGCCCTTCGGGGAGGACCCGCGGAGGCACCCACGATCGCACTGAGGCCATGGTGGTCATCTGACCCAGCCAAGGCGTTGGGAAGGATATGGCCGGGCTGAGCCAAGCGAGAGGATTGAGCCGAATGGAAAAGAATAGAGCCAAACCATGCTGAGCCGGTGCTGCCAATGAGCCGAGTCATTCTGTTCTGGCTGAGCCGAGCGAGATCGTGAAGCCTGCTGGGAGGAATCGAGCTGAGCCGAGGTGAGCCCGTGCTCCCAATGAGCCGGGCCATTCAGTTCCACCCAGGCCCACCCCACCCTGCCACCATGGACAAATACATGACGTGGCGAGATTTGGACCGTATATGCACCAAGATGCCAAGTTGCTGTGTTAGATCGATCGGATTACAAGTTCTTGGACTAGTTTGCACTCACCTGTCTAGTTCTTGTACCCCGGATGCAATTTAATATCAATCGATTAGCGAGAAGATAGCCCCTTAAAATTTCATTAGTTGTTTAAATAAAAACTATAAATAAACCAATTTAATATTCAGCCATTATACATACTTTTAAAAAATATATAACAGTATAATAACGCATAGCGGTAACAAGAAAAGATAAATAAAAAAATAACAGTAGAGAAAATCAGCAAATGGGCCGGCATCAAGACGGCCCGAGACCTTACCCACCAAAGAAAGAGAGAGACGGCCCGAGCCATCGGGTCTCTCTGTTTCTTCTCCCCGTCTGTCGATCGCTCTCCGTCTTCCTTTCCCGGCGGCGGCGATTGGGGCGAGCGGCGGCGCCCTTGGCCACATCTTCGCTCCGCCCTTTGCCGGCGAAGAACTTCCAGCAGGTATGCCCGCCCCTTCTCTTCACCTCCTGCCGTGCGAAGCGGAGCAGCCAAAACCCTAACTATCTGTATTCGCATCTGACCCAGTTACAACCTGCTAACTTAGATTTTGTTTGAAAAAATTATCGGGTGCTGTCCGCCCCTGGCCCCCATGGTAATAAGTTGCTGTTTGCGTGACAGGGCCTTGCCTATAACTAGGGGACTTGAGGGGTTTCGCAAGGATGTCCTGGTGCACAATTGAGTCTGACCCTGGTGAGTTATCGCGTCATGTCTCTTGATCAATTCCTATCAGTATTTTTTTCCTTGTAATTTCCAAATCATGGGAGGTACTGTATATGGCATTGGCATGGCAGCACACTTGTATGTCTCCTGATTAATTCCTATCGGTACTTTTTTCTCGTAATTTTCAAATCATGGGAGGTGTATGGCATGACAGCGCACTTTTAGGATATTCTCCTTATTTTTTTTAAAAGAACAGATTTTCCTTATTATCATGACTTCATCAACGTTCCGTGTCATTGAGCATCAACACCTACACTCATAGAGTCGTAATAGAAGACCACTTATGTCACCAGCCGTCACATTGTTGACATATATTATCCATCAATAATGGGTAGCACTGCAATTCAGTATATCAGTTTCCCACTTCTCTCCTGAAATAACAAAAATGTTGATGGATTGAACACATTTTTGTTATACTTAATTTCAGTTGCACTTCTACCTTCGATGTTCACATCAATGTTTTAAACCATTACTTATGTTTTACTTGAGCAGGTGTCTTCACCGAGTTGATTCAGCAAATGCAAGTGAAGGGTGTGCAGGTTAGATTCCAGGGCTCTTTTGCTGTGTTCCTTGCCTGAACATTTAAGATTTACGAGATGGAATATCTATCAATTATTGTTCGTAGTTTTCTTATCCTTTGAGCTATTATTGTATCTGCAATGGCAATGCGCTCATCCTGTTCATTCCGTAGCCTAAAGTCAGGTGCATTTTACTCTAGTTCTTCTGAAAATTTGTTTCGTCATGTCGTGAAACTGACTGCATCCAATAAGTCTTGTCTGAAGAACTACCATAGTACCGCACTATACGACTGTAGGACAAGCACAATAATATTTGGCATAGCTTAGCTTGTGGTAAAATAGTATGGCAACAAAATTCTGAAGATATGGACTTTAATTCAAAGAACAATGCCTTATAGTTTGCTGTGAATAGCTACTCTTTTTCTATGCAACTATCAACTCTATTTCAAAAGAAGAGAGGGCCTTGAGCGAAACTTTGTTCTACTGCTGCTTATTTACTTGCTCTACGTGATCTCTAGTAACATGGCGGCAAGTTAACATAATTTAGGTCATGGTTTCATCATTTAGTTTGATAATTTTAGCACTTTAGTTACCAGAATATTTAATGATATGTGCCTTTAGAAATCTGCAACCGATACTCTTTTTTCATGTTATCCATATAGAACCCCAGGCATTTATACATACTTTGGGATGGATCTTTTTAACGCCCCTTGTGTACTTGTTATGCTGTCTTTAAACAGGTGGAGGAGATTTACTCTCTCGATGTGGACTCTCTTAGTGAACTGTGGTGAGAATCTTTATTTTTATTATCAATTCTGCTCTCTCAATGTCCTTAACTCACCCTTCCTCCCTACTTTTCGTAGGCCAGTATATGGGCTAATTTTTCTCTTCAAGTGGATACCTGGGGAAAAGGATGAACGCCCTGTTGTCCGAGATCCTAATCCAAACCTTTTCTTTGCCCACCAAGTTAGTTCCATTTCATTCTGGTCCTTTAGCTACCATGTTTGGTACTTTGTGTTTAACAACTGATCCGTTTGCTCATTTTCAGGTCATCAGTAACGCATGTGCTACTCAAGCTATTCTTTCAGTTCTCATGAATCGCCCAGAAATTGACATAGGTCCAGAATTATCTCAACTGAAGGAATTCACAGGAGCTTTTACACCTGATCTGAAGGGCTTAGCTATTGGCAACAGCGAATCTATTCGGACAGCTCATAACAGTTTTGCAAGGCCAGAGCCATTCATTTCCGATGAGCAGAGAGCAGCGACTAAGGATGATGATGTGTACCATTTCATAAGCTATTTACCTTTTGAAGGTGTCCTCTATGAGCTGGATGGGCTGAAGGAAGGGCCTGTAAACCTTGGGCAGTGCGGTGGTCCTGATGACCTTAATTGGCTACGGATGGTGCAGCCAGTTATTCAGGAAAGAATCGAGCGCTATTCACAGAGTGAGATTAGGTTCAATCTCATGGCCATCATAAAGAATAGGAAAGAGGTGTACAGTGCAGAGCTGGAGGAACTGGAGAAGAAAAGGGAACAAATTTTGCAGGAGATGAACATGACTTCCGCCACAGAATCCTTGAACAACTCGCTTACAGAGGTGATATCAGCAATTGAAACCGCCACTGAGAAGATTATCATGGAAGAGGAGAAGTTCAAGAAGTGGAAGACGGAGAACATCCGGAGGAAGCACAACTACATCCCTTTCCTGTTCAACTTGTTGAAGATGCTCGCAGAGAAGCAGCAGCTAAAACCTCTGGTCGAGAAGGCCAAGCAGCAAAAGTCGTCAAGCCCTAGCACAAGATGATGGTGAGATGCCATAGGCCGGTAGTTTGATGTATCAGGTGCCTAGGGTTAATTGCATCTTCCTCTCTGTGAGTGTCGTTATCTTATCAGATTACATCACCTAGTTGGCAGCTTAGAGAAATCATTACCGAGGTTATAGACCATTCTGCTCGCTACGGTGTTTTATAACTGCGCCAGTTTTGGTGAGCACGCACGTTGTGGAAACGGTCAAATTGGATGTTTGTTTTGTCAGGTTAATTGTTTTTCTTTTGTGGATTATAAAGTGTGTTTGAAGGCTGTGGAACGTTTCGGATAATATCCTTTGAGATGACCCCTTGTTAATCTTTATTAGAATAAATGCTGGATCCATTGTCATTCCTGGAGTAATGTAATGTTGCTTCTCGGGATTAGCTAGGTAGGTCGTCGCTGTGTGGTGCACGTTCGTAAAAAAGTCGCCGAGAATCAAGTTTGTTTTATGTGTATTTGGATCTATGAAAACTTACATACTAGCTGATTTGAGTTGTTAGTAGTGGGGAAAAAAAAAACCTGGTCGGTATCTCGTTTACCGACATGCTAACGAAAAAAAATTCGTTATCGCGGCATGAAGAAATGGAAGTACAGTACGACAAGCCCAAATACAGAAATACTACTAGGGTGGATGGATGGATAAAAGCCCAGCCCAGCCCAGCTGCAGGGCACTTGGAATCGATGGCGTAGGCCCAGAGTTTCGCATCTGTGTATTGTATCTGCCTGCGCTCCTCTCCTCTCCTCCACCCCCCTCCGCCTCCGCCCCACCCCCGCCGCCGCAGCAGCAAGGAAGGATGGAAGCACCGGGCTCCCCCTACGCCTCCTCGCCGGAATCCGCCCCGAAGCGCGCCCCACGCTCCCCTCCTCCTCAGCAGCAGCAGCAGCAGCAGCAGCCCTCCGAGGAAGGAGGTAACGACGCATCTCTCTCTCTCTCCGTCAAACGCACGTCTTCGCTCTTCCGCATCTGCACATGGCTCTCTGAGTGCGGGCGCGTGGATGTGGTGCGCTAGGATCCGTGAGATCTGGGTCTCCGCCTCCCGCTCCGATGCTGAGATCTGATGCTGATGTGCTGCAGTCGCGTCCGTCGCCATTAGTAAACAACGATTTGAGCTGTTCGCCCCGTATCCGTTTTACGGGGTTGCCCGTTTTGTTTTGCTGTCTCTAGTTTAGTTAACAATCACTGCAGATTTAGTGCTAACTTTTTTTTAATTAATTGATGATGATGTCGTGGCAATACATGTAATGGAAATAATGTCATGAGCTATTATGTGGGCTTGGCAGTCCTTTAGCTTATTAGTATAGTAACTGCTTGATGTGATTGTAGATATCTTGTAAACACTTAATAATACTCATTATTATTATGGTACTCTGATGAGGCTTTGTGTTGTAAATTGATATTCCTCACTGCACAAGTAGGTACTCCTGAGGCTTTATGTTGTAAATTGATATTCCTCGGTACTCCTGAGCCTTTGTGTTGTAAATTGATATTCC